>JARDVY010000194.1:0-24040 GCA_029030555.1 Ornithoptera alexandrae | reverse complement strand
CATTTGATATAAAATATTTGCGCCGATATATATATATATATATATAATTCTAACGTCTAACATTATAATGCAAAGTTGGTTTCCTAAGATATATATATATATATATATATATATATATATATATATATATATATTAAGAAACCAACTGTAAAGAAAACGGAGGCAGCTGAGTTAAAATATGCATAAGTGATGTCGGGACTTAAAGGAGAAGCTGCTTAAAGAAACCGGAAGAGGCGACGCATGTGACAAGACAGAATGATGATTTAACTATAAAATCTGGTGTAATTCAATTACTATAATACATTTTGAGTTCATGGTAACATTTATAACGATCTTTTGAAATACAACATAAACAAGTGCTTTTTCCGAATTGTTTATTGTCTTTTAAAAAAACAAACAAGTTTTGTTTTTTTTTATTATTTAAAAAAATAAAATTACCGATTGCTACCGGAAGCCTACGGCAACGGCAGTAGAAATCCAATTTTGCAAGCAAATTGGGTTGGATGGTTAAGTGTTGTGCCGTTACCTGTAATTGTGTTTCATAGTAAAAAAAATAAAAGGTATAGTTTGTATTAATATTGGGCTGTTTTTTTTTTAAACAAAGCGACGAAACCAGCCAGATATTCACCTGATGGTAAGTGATACGCCTGTCCATAACAACGTGGCACTGGATAAAATGGTATTTACAATATAACTGCGTTCGTCGCCTGGAGACATAAGATAATAAATCTCGTTACCCCAGTAATTACACCAGCTACAGCTTCAACTAGAGCACAGTAATGTTTGTACAGTACTGCTTGGCGACAGAATTAAGCGTTCTCGTGGTACCTAGTTATAAAAGTATATATAGGTATTTACCACCATAGCGCCTGTTCCTGCCGCCAAACAGTACTGTGCAAACATTACTGTGTTCCGGTTTGAAGGGCGCTGTAGTTAGTGTAATTACTAGAGTAACGAAAATTAACATCATATGTCTAAATGCGACGAGCGAAATGTTGTGCAGTGTATACCACTTTAACTAGCGCCACGTTGTTATGGACAGGCGTATCACTTACCATCAGGTGAACGTCCCGCTAGTCTCGTCGCTTCCTCGAATATGAAGAAGACATTGATTTCATTGTACTGTATAAATGTATAAATATAAAATTTTTAATAAATCTTAAATCGGTCCTCCTGTGGACCTGCACTTTAAGATGAAGAAAACTCTTAGAGTTGAAACGTTCTATATATTTTATTGATCACATCTTTGACATCCACTGCTGGACGTCTCCCTCAAAGATCTCTAAGTCGATGGCCTCCGGTACCGCCGGGCGGTAAGGGTCGTAGTTTGTAGATGTTCATTTGGATAGATTTGAGCCATTACCCTCCACGCTGGCCCAATGCGGACTGGTGGAATCCAGAGCCTCATTTGTTGATTATCAGGGTTCACCGCGTGCAGGTAAGGTTGGCTTGGGTCCCGTGAGTTATTGTGCGGAACCGTTTACACCCCTTATTACTGTTTACCAAAAACTAAAATATTTATACTATTCTTAACTAGAGAGCAGCGTGAAAATTACATATTTCAGGGGAAGAATCAAGCTGGAGGCGGCATAAACCCGTGAGGTGGTTCTCATCTATAAAAAATTAATACATAATTTTTTTTTATTTTACGAAGGGATGAGACGAGCTGATCGTTCACTTAATGGTTAGTGATACGCTCGCTCATAATAAAGTGGCACTACTTAGCACCACATTGTGGTCATCGGCTAGAGACAAGATTTTAAGTCTCATTATCCCAGTAATTTCACTAGCTACAACGCCGTTCCAACCGGAACACAGTAATGTTTGCACACTGCTGTTTATCGGAACAAAAATTAAAATTATATCTACTTAGACGGTATCCTTTTTTTACACACATTACCATATTGTCCTCTTTGCTTAGAAACACAGGAATTCAACCCTCGTTACCCCAGTAATATCACTAGCTATAAATCTAAACATTACTGTGTTTTTATACTACTGTTTTGCGGTCGTACGTACCTAGACGGTCTCCGTCAATGGAGACCCGCGATCAGGATCGAAAGCTATTTTAATAAATCATCAGTTAGCTCCTCAATTTTAATGTTTCATGAAACATTTCACGTGCCGCCGCCGGCTCGAATTCAAGATGCGTCTTTCGCGAAGCTTCAGTGTACCCATAGCGCTCGTAGCGGCCGCCCGCTACGCCGCCGCAGAAGCGCCAGCTACGCGAAAAAGTTGTACGCAGCTACAGCTCAATCTAAACCTCGGTTGATGACTAACATATCACGGTTATATACTTAAACACTATCACTTGTTATATATTATGGATTGTATTTAAAAACATGAAACATTACGCACCCCCATATGTGTAGATATAGCAATGGTGACCTTGTGAAATGTGAAATATAATAAACTGAAATTTGAAATTTAAGGTGAGTCACATATAATTATATCACCAGTTTAATAGTATTTGAAATGGCAATTTGTTTACTTGGTTTATATCATCATCACCAGGTCCCCTCTTCAAACTGATGTATGGCCATCAGATTGAAAAAACCCCTACATCAGCTATCATCGTCATCACTTTGACCGCATTTAAGCGCGGTCAAATCCTTTATGTCGTTAACCCATTTCTTCTGATGTCAACCAGGATCAACTTTGGGAACTCTTAAGAGGATCCTTTTTGTAGATGTCCAAAAATGACCTTTCTTTACATGATGCTTGTCATCATCCTACAGCTGCAGTTACCTCTCACAAGAACTTGAGCATTGGAGATAAACTACTTCTTGATCTTGAACATCGACGTAGTCCCCACACCGGTCGGACATTGGAATGATATAACGACCTTCAAATGCACAATTTTTTTTTTTACTTAAGTTATTAAAAAAATTACTTATAATGCTATAAATTTTAATATTTATTTAGGAGCGACTATATATGGAAAATTCGTCACAAAAACTATTAACCCCTTCAGTTATTTAAAAAAATCTCTACAGATTTTTTCAGTACCAAACGTTTTTTTACTCAAATGTATTATAGCTCAATAGATTTTTTCCATTTTTTTTTATTTTCATATAACTATACTTCTCTTTAAAATTTCTTAACCTGTTCTGGTAGTTCGCAAATTCTCTATGAAATAACATAAACATCGAATTCTATGTATTTTTTTACTTAAGAAAGAGTGACACCACAATTTGGGAATATTTTATTTGTACGAGTGCACCCTCAAGTTATTCTAAAGTTTATAAAATATCATAATGATGAGAATAGAGTAAACACTACGCTGGATTTATCATCATCAGCCGATAGACGTCCACTGCTGGAAATAAGCCTTCCAAAGCTTCTCATACGATCGGGTAGGGATTCAGATGGCCGGATTTGAGCCATTTCCCACCACGCTAATCCAATGCGAGGTGGTGGAAGCCAGAGTTTCGTTAGTTGATTAGCAGGGTGCACCACGAGCTGGTGAGGTTGGCTTGGATCGCGGGACTTGTTGTGCGAGAACCCTTACACCCCAAAGTTTATACGATACATAAACAAATTTTTATCAGCTTTATTTACAGTCGTATCTTTTTTAAACTATTTACCAAGTATTTAGTTATGATATATAAAAGAAAAGAAAAATTTTTACTGCTACAAGAAAACTACACATCATTTTGTATACTTAAAAGCTCTGTAATAAATAAGCTGAAACTACTCTTGTTACACAAGATAATAAAAGATCTACTCTATTGGTGGTAGTGTCTCTGTTGCTACAGACCGTCTAGGTAGGTACCACCGCAGCGCCTATTGCAGCCGACAGACAGTACTGTGCGAACATTACAGTGATCCGGTTTGAAGGACCGATAGCTATCACTGGTGGTAGTGTCTCTGTTGCTACAGACCGTCTAGGTAGGTACCACCGCAGCGCCTATTGCAGCCGACAGACAGTACTGTGCGGACATTACAGTGATCCGGTTTGAAGGACCGATAGCTATCACTGGTGGTAGTGTCTCTGTTGCTACAGACCGTCTAGGTAGGTACCACCGCAGCGCCTATTGCAGCCGACAGACAGTACTGTGCGAACATTACAGTGATCCGGTTTGAAGGACCGATAGCTATCACTGGTGGTAGTGTCTCTGTTGCTACAGACCGTCTAGGTAGGTACCACCGCAGCGCCTATTGCAGCCGACAGACAGTACTGTGCGGACATTACAGTGATCCGGTTTGAAGGACCGATAGCTATCACTGGTGGTAGTGTCTCTGTTGCTACAGACCGTCTAGGTAGGTACCACCGCAGCGCCTATTGCAGCCGACAGACAGTACTGTGCGAACATTGCAGTGATCCGGTTTGAAGGACCGATAGCTATCACTGGTGGTAGTGTCTCTGTGGCTACAGACCGTCTAGGTAGGTACCACCGCAGCGCCTATTGCAGCCGACAGATAGTACTGTGCGAACATTGCAGTGATCCGGTTTGAAGGACCGATAGCTATCACTGGTGGTAGTGTCTCTGTTGCTACAGACCGTCTAGGTAGGTACCACCGCAGCGCCTATTGCAGCCGACAGATAGTACTGTGCGAACATTGCAGTGATCCGGTTTGAAGGACCGATAGCTATCACTGGTGGTAGTGTCTCTGTTGCTACAGACCGTCTAGGTAGGTACCACCGCAGCGCCTATTGCAGCCGACAGATAGTACTGTGCGAACATTGCAGTGATCCGGTTTGAAGGACCGATAGCTATCACTGGTGGTAGTGTCTCTGTTGCTACAGACCGTCTAGGTAGGTACCACCGCAGCGCCTATTGCAGCCGACAGACAGTACTGTGCGAACATTACAGTGATCCGGTTTGAAGGACCGATAGCTATCACTGGTGGTAGTGTCTCTGTTGCTACAGACCGTCTAGGTAGGTACCGCCGCAGCGCCTATTGCAGCCGACAGACAGTACTGTGCGAACATTACAGTGATCCGGTTTGAAGGACCGATAGCTATCACTGGTGGTAGTGTCTCTGTTGCTACAGACCGTCTAGGTAGGTACCACCGCAGCGCCTATTGCAGCCGACAGACAGTACTGTGCGAACATTGCAGTGATCCGGTTTGAAGGACCGATAGCTATCACTGGTGGTAGTGTCTCTGTTGCTACAGCCCGTCTAGGTAGGTACCACCGCAGCGCCTATTGCAGCCGACAGACAGTACTGTGTGAACATTACAGTGACCCGGTTTGAAGGGCGCTGTAGCTAGTGAAATTACTGTAGTAACTAAGACTAATTAAACTAATCCTAACTAGCGCGACTTTGTTATAGACAGGTGTATCATCTAACATCGGGACTTATCGCTTATTTGATAAAAAAAAATTAAATGAAAACAGTTCAGATGTTTAGAAGCTACGTCGCCTACGCTTCATAATCTCTTTTCGGGTATAAATTTAAAAAGGTATTTAAATCTCTCATTAACAAAATGGCAACGGTAATTGTTACATTGAAATAAGAGGACATCAAATGAGGGTCTCCGAAATAATATCTTCTTTTGACCTTTCCTTTCGCTTATAATATAACTTAATAAAGACGCGCCGGCTGATCTTTCGTAGCGCTAACACACGCGAGGATAACTTGAATATTTTTTTATTAATTTATATAAAAGGTAACAAAAATGTAGGGGTGTATGTACCAAATGCGATTCACAGCTTCTCGCATCCATCCACTTCCGATCGCTATGATGATGTCGTCGGTCCATCTGGAGGGAGGGTGGCCTACACTTCTGTACTGTACGCGGCCTCCACTCCAAGACTTTTCTCCCCCATCGGCCGTCACTGACAGAACAGATATGGCCGGCCACTACCACTTCAGCTTGCATCTCAGTCGACAGCTTTAGTTCTCCGTTGAATTTCTTCGTTCCGGATTTTGCCCCTTAGAGAAACGTCAAGCATAGCTTTCTCCATCGCTCGCTGTGCTACTTTAAATAGGTGGACCAGCCCGATGGTCAGGTGCCATGTCTCTGCGCCGTCAGTAAAAGTGGGGGGAACACACTGGTTAAAGACTAGTTAAATTAAATGTAAAAAATTAATTAAATTAGTTCAAGTAGGAAGAACCCAGCCCTCATTCAGTTATAACAACCCTATTGTAGCACCATCTAACTGTCAAAACCACGAACGTGAACCCGACGAGGCTCCGACGGTATTTGTGAAACAACCCTCGGTTCCGTATCGCTGAAAGCATTCGTTAAAGACTATGCGAAAACTTTAAAACTGCGCTGATCGGAACCTCGTCGGAATTTCCGCTGTTAAAGGGATAATTAACGTTCCGCTGAGTCCTTACAGCTCTACGAGATTTACTCTGCGGAAATCCCGTCGAAATTCGAAGTAGAACAGCGAGCGATGGAGAGAGCTATGCTTGACATTTCTCTAAGGGACAGAATCCGGAACGAAGAAATTCGACGGAGGACTAAAATTGTCGACGTAGTTCTCAAAGTCTACAAGCTGAAGTGGTAGTGGACCGAACATGTCTGTCGTGTCAGTGACGGCCGATGGGGGAGAAAAGTCTTGGAGTGGAGACCGCGTACAGGTCGCAGAAGTATAGAACGCTCTCCCTCCAGATAGACCGACGACATCATCATAGCGATCAGAAGTGGATGGATGCGAAAAGCTGTGAATTGCATTTGGTCGAAAACGAAGGCCTATATCCAGCAGTGGATAAACAAATGATGGTGATGATGAAATCCAGTTGTCCACGTTACTATTTCTAAACTTGTACAAAAAAAAAGAAAGTTTTTTAAGTTTAAAATGTATTTACTAGAATCCGGTGTAATACCTCCAGTCCATAGCTTGCGACGGAAATCACTCTACCCGCCGAGGATCAAGTAAACAGTTCCAAAACAACTCGCGTCCGTTCGAGAAACTTCTAAATTGTTCCGCACTCGTAGGAAATCGATTAAAATTTTCCTTTTCAAAGTCTCTAAAACTTTTTTGTCCACTCTAAACTTTATACTGTTAAAGAATAATTGATTGCTTCACAATGTATATATAACAACTATTTTATTTAACATATATATATATATATTTAGATGAGCTGTTCCTCTGCCCGATTTGCTGGCTTTAACACTGAAGCAACCCCTATTGGGGGTAACATTACATAAAATCCATTCTTAGCTGACCTATACTAAGCAAAAGGAACGTTCCTACCAAATTTCGTCTGATCAATCTCTTTATAAATGTAAATATCTTTTATGTATATATACGAGTATATAGACATTAATATGGTAATGTAATAAAAAGTTTATACTTACGAGTTACAAAAGAGGTTATATACCATATCATGGCATGAGCACCATAATTATAGAGAAGCTGTTACATTGTTAAAATATCCAGATAATTGTTTCCAAACATTAGCTTCGGATCTATTTGAACGGCAGCGTTCGTTTCTTCAATCAGCAACAACATGGTTTGTTTTATATTCAAGTAATTAGGTCGTGTAAACTTCATTTTAATTAATTTATAACTTAACGTTTAAACTTGAAGCTATGAAATTATATTTTCTACAATAAACGTTAAATTTCTATTCGATATTTCGTGATATAATAAATATAAGTTGTAACAATATAATATTACGTTGCCGCAACTGTTAACAGTTTGTCCTTACTACGGAAGTCTTCCGTTCGATTCCGTAGTACTCATTGTTGAGTTTTCAGGCGGTATTAAGGTTACCTACCATGTATAGGAACAATAACATATATCAATATATATAACAGGATCGCAATCTATCAATATATGAAGCAATTGGGGGACATGTGAACACAATTGAACGTCTTTGTATAAGTTTTGATTTAACACCGTTCAAAGCTAACTTTAGAATATTATAAACAAAGTAATACATAAATATTAACTTGTAAATAATACTGATGTAAATATGATGAAAGTTTATGTTTGTTTTATAATATTCCGCTAGTCCGGTGTTTGTTTATATGTCAATGTTTACGATACGCTGAAAGTTCAACTTGGTACTCGCGTAAGTCAAAGCTTGTTAATATTTAAGCAATAAATTCGACCAAATGAAAATTCAAACCTAGAAATATAATATTTAATATGATAAAGGTTAAATTGTAACTTAGCGAAGATTTAAGCATGCTTGACAAAGTTACAGATGTCTAGTTAATTCGATACAAAACCGGCGTAAAGTTGTATTTTTTTGTTATTTACGTGGGGGAAATGCGTTCTGCCCTCGCAGGGGCAAAGACAGATTATGTCGGATTTGCACCGACTAAAATTCCCATGATGTTCCACCTCGTCGCCTTATGGCAGGGTCACGGGAATGCTCTCGCACACCTCCGCGACCCCGCCTGCGCCGGCTGCACTATGAAGCCCTACCTCGGGAAGAAACAACCCCTCCTTTCCATCTCTGTAAGGGCACGTCGGAAGACACAGCGCGCCCTCTACTCGGTTCTCGCAGTCACCCGGGCAACGGATCTCTCTGAATCCGTCAGCCAGAGCCCATGGGAGCCAAGAGAGAAAACTCTCCCGACTCTCTGCGGTGAATCTAGTCTTGGGTTCCACCGCCAACCGTTATACGGCCGCGGAGGATAGGGAGAGCGGCGAAAGGCAACACCGACATCAATTATGATTATTGATACTCATCACTCTCTCAGGGGCAGTAACGGGACCCACACAACAACTCACGGGACCCAAGCCAACCTCACCTGCTCATGGCGCACCCTGTTAATCAACAGAGGAGGTTCTGGCGCCCACCAACAAGTATTAGGCTAGCGTGGTGGCAAATAGTCCAAATCCTCTCAAATGAACCCCTACAAACGACACCCATGCTGACTGTGGCAGACGTTGGCAAGGCGCCGGAAACAGAGGTGCTAAGAATCTGCGACCAACGAAAGATCGATCGATGTGAAGATCTTTGAGGGAGGCCTATGTCCAGCTGTGAACGTCTATCGGCTGATGATGATGATGACGATTGATACTCGTAAGATAATACAGCTTTAGTTTTATTGTGAGCTCAACCCCGTGGAGTAGTAGGAGGGTGTGCCCTTTGGTCCGCCATTTTGTGTGTGTGCAAATAGAGTTTACAAATAAACAAACACAGCTTCAGTGAGCACTGCTACATCGCAACGTGCTGCATTTTCGCAATATTTCATCCGGCTGTTTGATGTACAGTTCACTTCTACCTTCAGTTCAGGTGTACACAGCATCAGGAAAAATAAAATGATGAAATATCACTGAGGTGTGCATGATGTATATGACTAATGAATATTCATCAAACAATAATTCATGTAAGGGTTGCCGCCTAACATCTTATGAAGCTCAAGTCAATTTCACCTACACATGATGCATCCTGCTAAACAACAAACAAGGCTTTAACTACCCACCAACCCTCACTGGGATAGCGTTGTGGGGATAAGACCCAATTTCCTCTGAATGAGCATCATTGAGGGATGCCTATGCCCAGCGTTATCCGACTGAATACTTATTAGCTTAGTTATTGCAGGAGCAGCAGCATTCTTTATTTGTTTTCTTTTATAACAACAAAGGGATGAGGGGTTACAACAACAAACATGCTAGTTAGGATATATATAAGACCAGCTGATCTCATTGAGAGCAATCAATGGTATCTCGAAATTTTGTTGGCGACAACACTCCTCAGGACAGGACCAGGTAAAATCCTTAAACCACTTTTCGATAGTGACAATTGCTACGAACCTCTGGTGAAAGAGAATTTTTGGGGTGAGAAATATGATTGACCTCCATGTGACCCAATCATGATCGGAAACCGATTGACACGAGGAACTTGTCCGTTGAACTACTACACGGTTTTGAATATATGATATCCAGATATAAATATGATTTTGCATCCGTCTGGGACACTCGGCCCGATTGTATCTGTTCAGTCCGGGGCTGCGTACCCTGAACCTACCCTTAACGCAATTACGTTGTACTGTTCAGCGTACCATGGAACAGTTCTGTAACTGTATACGTTCGGAGGATGTACTTGAGAATTGATTTTCTTTCAAGAAAAATAATTAAAGCTATCTTCTAGAAACCTGCCTTTTGTGAGTCAAGATTATGTGAAGATTTCGTCCATACTCTTCAATCATCTTCAGCTGAGTTCGGAGACACCGCGGAATCTTGATTCTTGACTATTTATAATACTGGTAGTACTGATGGTAGGTCATTATTGCCGGAGATAGTTTAACTATCACCGCAGCTCCTGTTCCTACTACCAAAGAGTAGTCTGCAATTATTGTTATGTTCCGGTATGAAGGGCGTTGTAGCTATTGAAGTTACTATAATATTGATATTAGAAATCTTGTCTTAATGCGAAGAAAACAATGGGGTGTTGTGTATATCATTTTAAGCGGCGCCAAGTTATGAGCAGGCGCATCAGACGAGCGTCTTCCTCTCGTCCCTCAGTTGAATAAATAAAAGTTTAAGAAGAAGAAAACTAAAAAAAAAACCTTCAGTTCATGTAAATGTTTAAAAAGGTATAAGATTAAGCATTTGGAAGTATTTTACGTGGTTGGACCGAACTTGATTACCAGCAAACGAATTGGAATTTAGTAAATTTGTGAGGAAATAAGATTTACCTTTTTTTTCTTTCCAATTACAGAAAGGCCCTTTGAAACTTCATCAGGGTCCACAGTCAGATAAAAATTGAAATGGGATAAATATGATTGAACTAAAAGATTTCGATTCTTACAATTATCAATCAGTGTTCATTTAATAATTACTATTATAATATTCTAGATCATCGCATGCCTATATCTATAATTTTAAACCTATATATATAAGAGATATCCTGAATTATCTCCAAATTGGTAGAGATAATTCTTGTGACATTTAGAGGTTAGCTAAGAATGAATTTGATTTGGATTTCAGCAGGGGTGCGTTGTGTAGGAGATCCAGGAGCCCCTACTAATGATCTAAGAGTGACTACCGCGGGGGTATTAGTAGATAGAAGCCCCACATAACGTTGTTTTCCCCCCAGTAGCAGCATATCTTTTAAGATTTTCCCCGCGATAAAATAAAAAAGGGGCATAAGGTTTCCTGCAGAACAACTCACGGAATCCAAGCCAACCGCACCAGCTCGTAACGTACGTAATATAGTATTTATAAGGATAATTGCAGTTCGCATATATAATTAACATATACCGCAGACGTGGCTAATATATTAACATAATTATTAGCGGCGCGGAAAGTCGCATACGTTAGTAAATGTCGAACTGTATACATCATACAGCTCTCATCATCCTCAGGTCAGCGACCCTGGTAAAATGTATACTTTACGAGCGATTGTCAATGGTTGAAAATTACGTGGTGGCGAATTCTGATTGGAGCTGGAAATTAATGAGGTCGTGTCTGCGCGAAGGTGTGTCAATATTCATTAAAAAAAAATGTCGAATAATTTCAACGCGATATTTGTTTCGTCGTTCAATGGAAAGGGCTGTGCTCGGGGTTTCCCTGCGTGATCGAATCATGAATGAAGAGATCAGGAGAAGGAAGGTCGCCGACTTAGTCCAAAAGATTGCTAGTCTCAAGCGGCAAGGGGCAGGACACATCGCTCGAAGAACTGACGGCCGATGGGGCACTGAGGTCCTCGAATGGCGACCGCGTACCGAAAGACGCAGTGTTGCCAGGCCCTCCACTAAGTAGTCCATCGATCCGGTGAAGGTTGCGGGCAGCGCAAGATCGATTGATGTGGTGATCTTTGCGGAGGCCTATGTCTAGCAGTGGACGCCTGATGATGATGATTTTTTCGTCAAGATCGTAGATATTAAATATATCTACGAGTATATACCGTACCCTGCCCGCAACAGCCCTGCAACTCCATTTGGGGAAGGAATTTTGTAAATATCCATTCTTAGCTGACCTCTAAACGGCAGAAGCAATGTATCCACCAAATATTGAGTGTTTACGTTTAATAGTTTCGGAGATGTAGTGATGAATCTTTGGATATCTCTTATATAGGGTGGCGCAAAAGTAATCCTCCTATCAGAAAATGCTATAAATTATGCCTTGATGTAAAAAAAATAAAAGACCAAATAAAAATAATCCACAAGAAGAATCAAAGTTTTTCATATATTTTTTTAAATAACGTTCCGATGTTTTTTGGCTGTAATTTAAAAAAAAAATATGAAAAACTTTGATTCTTCTTGTGGATTATTTTTATTTGGTCTTTTAATTTTTTTACATCAAGGCAAAATTTATAGCATTTTCTGATAGGAGGATTACTTTTGCGCCACCCTATATTAAAAATATATATTTGTGTAATACTAATGAGCTACTGGGTAAATGATCATCATCACCATCATCAGCTGATAGAAGTTCACTGCTGGAAATAGGCCTCTTCCAAAAATTCCCACATCGATAGTGTAAGGACTCATATGGAGGAATTTGGATCATTTCCTAGAACACTGGGCGACTGCGGGTTGGTGGGAGCCAGAGCCTGATTTGTTAATTAGCAGGGTGCACCACGAGCAGGTGAGGGTGGCTTGGGTCCCGTGAGTTGTTGTGCAGAACCCCTTACACCCTGATACACACATACACATACATATGTATTAATAGTCATGCATTAATATATGTATATGCTTTATATGTAATAACGTACATTTGTGTGTGATTTTAACAGCACTGATGATAAGTCTCTTTTACCGGAGACAAACAGCACTGTGCGAACATTACTGTGATCCGGTTCGAAGGACGTTGTAGCTAATGTCATTACTGGGATAACAAGACTCGACATCTTATGTCTCAGGCGACGAGCGCAATTTCATGCTTTGTATATTATACTAACTAACGCCAGGTTGTTATAGACAGGCGTATCACTTACCATCAGGTGTTCGACCCGCTCGTCCCGTCGCTTAATGTTTAAAAAAAAACCGTAACTTTAATCCAGTAAGTAAGTATTTTTCGTTAACTCTTATAAAGGATTTATCTACATTGGGCTGGATTGACTGGAATTTTGTTCTAGTGCCAACCATGTAGACGCTGAAGCATTATCATTCGGAACAGGTGCCCAGGATTTCGCATAGAGTATGCACAACGTATCCGAAATATCTTACTTGATCTATGCTTAACAATAAACTTACTCATTTGAATTTGGCATAAGAGGTCCCTGGATCCAAGTCAACCTCACCTGTTCGTAGTGCACTGTGCTAAATAACAGACGAGGCTCTGGCTTCTACCAACGTGCATTAACCCAGCGCTGTGGTAAATGGCCCAAATCCTCCCCCCCCCCCCCATATGAGTCCCTATGCTATCGATGGAAATTTTTGGCAGATACTTATGTCCAGCTGTGGACGTCGACTGATGATGATGACCATTAATCCAGTAATTCATTTGTATTACATATATGTATACGAGCTATACAAAGATTTATTGATTCATCACAGCATCTCCGAAACTATTAAACGTAAACACTCAAAATTTGGTGGAGATATTGCTTCTGTCGTTTAGAGGTCAGATAAGAATGGATTTTAGAAAGTTTCTTCCTCAAACGAAGTTCCAGGGCTGTTGTGGGCAGGGTACGATCTCAACGAAAAAATCATCACCATCATCATCCATCCCAAAGATCTCCACATCGATCGATCCTGAGCTAATCAGGTCGTGCTGCTTCCCGCAACCTTCACTAGATCGTCGGATCACCTGGTGGGGGGCCTGCCAAAACTGCGTTTTCTAGTACGCGGTCGCCATTCAAGTACCCTGGTGCCCCATCGGCTGTCAGTCCTTCGAGCGTTGTGTCCCTTCTATTGCCTTTTAAGAGTACTTGTAACGCATTAGATAGAGACTAACCAGGGAAAAAACACATCCCCATCCAAAACCCACAAATTGTGATCAAGGAATCAAACAAGGAATTTCCGTGTTACAAGAGATCAGCTCCATCACCAGTTTTTTTATAACTAAGAATGTGCAGATAGCAGGGAAACAACAGTGCATTATTTCGGAAGCCCTAAACCCTTCACAGCTTACTAGAAGTAAGCACTGGAGTTTTTTTATGAAGCAGGATATATTCTATAATCACCCCTCAAGAATAAAGGGTAGTTCTATGTAATTAATATGACTTATTTCAAGATTACTCAAGGCGTGTGAGTTATTGTATGAGACGTCTCACTGCGTCGCTTTGTCTAACAGAGAAAAAAAGAAATGCGATATGAAGAGAAATGTAACGAAATAAAAACAGTGAGGCTGCTACGAGATATTACTTTACTTTATTAAGACGGCACGTCAGAGTGCGTCACGTGTGGATACTTTATCTCGAGTGAATCATCTGTTAGAAGAGGTATGTCTTTCTTTTTAATTTTAACGGCAACTTAACACAAACCGCGATACTTTAGACCTTTACTTTTATCAAAATATTAGCGCGATATGCCACCATATTAACAACTACAATCTCATTTATAAAAAGGATGTACTATGAAGATATGGTTTATAATTCATTTTTAAGCTTTTAACTGTATATGGAATACCCTTTATCCGTTCAAAGAAATCTTTTTTGTCTGCCCCTAACTACATGACGTCACTTACCGCGATGACGATTACAGCTGAAAAAGGCAACATCTAAAAATATCAACAGTCTACCGAGTTAGAAATTCAACAAAAGCTACAATTCCCTTCAAGCCGAACAGCCCTATTCATGTTTGCAGGCTATTCTTTGGCGAAAGGAATAGACTTTGTGGAGTACCTACAATAAGTTTTTGATTATTGTGAGATAAATGAAGGTTATGTAAAATATCTACTCCCTACAACCCCCTAAGTGATAATCCTCCATGAATATTGGTGAGCCTCTGGATCGTTATGCATTGAACATAACTCTAACATAATATAACATGCCATTCCGTATTAGCCGTTAATCATGCTTACTGCCTTACGAAGACACGCGGTCACAAAACCAGGCATCCGAAGGCGTTTTTTGAAGCGTTCTAAGACTAGTAAGGATTATCCTAATCCATCAGCCTTAATAATTTGACTGGTTCTGCCTGTGTGCCTGTCTAAACGGTCACTTAAAGGGAGACATATGTTATTGTTAAAAGCGGCTGGAGTGACGACTGTTGTTGATGAATAGCTGCAACACCAGATAAATCGAAATTATCAATCTTAACAAATAAACAATCCAGATAATATATAAATACTTTATTTAGATTGACAACTGTATATTCTCATGTGAAATCAGAATCCAATCCAATTCAGAACTCACGCCCGTATACACCAGTGGTCATGTTTTGATATCGGACTGTATGCAATGTGTTCACATTATTCCGCTGCGAGACTGCAGTGGATGAATAATTATTTCTGACTGAACATACAGTGCATACATACATACAGAAACAGAACGGTACATTTGTCATCATCAACGAATATCAGTTTGTCATTCAAACGGATAAAGTACAACACAGCGATTTTTTTGCATACACTCCAACACAACTTCAAAATCGCGTTATGTTAAGACATGATAACAACTCTGTAGATGATTAAAATGCTCACAATGATCTCATCTGTTGTTGGAACAATGCTATATATAGCTTTCTGTTATTGCTTTACAAAATAGATAACCATCATCAACATCATTATGAAAAATTAAGGGAACTGTTTCGATCTTCAGCGGTCCAACTCTGTTAAGGTTGAAATAACTATAGTATATTTATCCTAGAAATTGATTCTAAAGCCTTTATGCTCTTAGAAATGAAGCAGAAAATATCTAATTATCGAAGCAGTTAAATAAAGATATAATCTATCTAACAAAAATAATAAAAAAGAATAGAACTCTTGTCCTTCAGCTGTCAATGTGCTTTAACATCAATAAGCTGTTTATGTATAAATTTATCCTGTTTCCTTATCTCAAATATTTATAGTACCAATAAATTACAAAAAAAAGTAAAAGCAAATACAAAAGTTGCTGTTGAAATAAAAACAAACAATGTTACCAGAATTCTGTAAGATAACCACAGAACAAAAACAGGTTTTAGATTTGAATTCTGAACGGATTTGAGAACATCGATCAGTTGATATACTTACAGCGGTCATGTCTATTACACGTCACTTAACTTACATAAAATCTTCAAGTTTATGTTAAAAACAACATTGTTATGTATTCGCGCCGTGTACTCGAATGCAGTTTGAGAATCTAGACACGAAAGTTAGCCATACATTACTAACGCGATTGTAAATTAGGTCTAGATAGAATAAATTCGATTGTTTTATAACTTATATCTTTAACTGATGCCAACATGAATATTACTTTACTGAACCTTGATAAAGACAATTGTAGTTATAAATCTAGATTATTTCTTAATACTGAATCTACATTTACATCTATTTTTTTTTTTCTTATAATGGTGTTTTAGCTGATATGTATGTTGCTGGAGATGTTCCAATTAGGTAAAAGGTTAAAGAGTAGAGTACAAACTACATCTTCTGTGAAAGGTGCCGCAGCTAGTAAAATTACTGCGGTAACGAGTATAAACAATTTATCTCAACGTGATGCTGTGTATATCATATTAACGAGTTTTTTATTATCATGGACAAGCATAAACGTCTCATCAATGTTTTTTTTATTTCCACAATTAATTTAATTTTCATAATCTTTATGATCTTCGCAAAAGCATCTAACCGTTTTCATCTCATTACGTTTTGTGTTCCTCCTATCTTAATATTTGTACACAACAACTAGCCTTTATGAATGATGCGGTTGATCCATTCTGTTGACTACTACAAACTGTAGTTAAAATTTAATTTCTTACCGCTATGTTTTATTTTTTTTTCTATGTTATGTTAATTATAAACTCCTTTATAGCATTGGAGCGCTGTGATATTTTTGTATGAGACTTCTGTGTCGGCGGTAAATTAAAAAACAAATTAAATCATTCAACGACTACGTGGCACCGGAAACGTACGAAACGGAAGCACGGGCAAAAATAATAGACGGCGCTTTAAAAGGTACTTTTTTGTAACCTCCCTGGGTAGCTCATAAAAGAAGAGAGGAAAGGACTACTAGCTACAATCAATTGTATGTCAAAGCGGCAAGTAAAATTTGTTGCAGTGGTTATCGTCCTAACGCTGTATTTTTATTGGCGAAGTTATCACTTACCATTGAGTGAATTTTCTTTTGAACCACTATCGAGTGATTTTTTTTTCTCTTAACATTTTATGAGCAGGCATATCGTTTATCATCAAGACAACGTCGCTTCGTAGTATAAAAAATATATATATCATGTACTTACCATGTAGTAAGGTGTTCTTAATCCGTATATAATTTTGTCTTTAATTATATAAATTATAATCCTCATAACTTACTGAAGCTGGTGTATTAATACTTCATAAGGAACTGCGATCGTTTGCCGATGACGACAGATAAGAGAAATATGTAGGTCTACCACCATAAACCGAACGGGATCGTGAATATATTTGCAACGTAGCATTTCACTGTGTCAGCAAAAATGAGCCGTAACTGGAACACCCTTTACGGTGTACTCTAGCGGAACAGATTGCGACGAATTTATTCGCTATCTCTTTCGCTCTTTAACTAGTAGTAGCTCTCTGTTGCCGTAGACCGCCTAAGTAGGTACCATTGCTGTAGTGAAGGACGATCTGTCACTATCAGCCTTAGTTAAAACTGCGACAATGAAATATCGTGGGGGGCGGGTATTCAATTTTGCGTACAAGCGATGTCCCAAAAGAAGCCAGCCGAAAGGGAAAATGAGAAGACTACATATCCTACTCGTTGCCAGGGGATCGTACCTCGTGAAAAAATATACACTGCTCTCCTCCGTCAAACTTTTTTTATACCTTTAATACGAATTAATGGTCACACCATGCTATACCCTTTCCCCGAGAAGGGATACGAGTCCGGCATAATCGTTCATAGAAAATAAAACGTCGTAGAGCTGTTGAAGTGGGGTAGGGGGCGGGGTCTTTGGTGAAAGGCAAGGCACGCTGCAACATCAGCACTATATTGATAACGAGCAGGGCGACTCAAAGTACAGAGCAAGTAATTAAGTACAACAGTATTACGAAGATACAGAGAGATCCAGTTGATATATACTGTAGTATACTTCGTGATAGGCTACTGTCTCGATTCTTCGTCTTACAAAGATCCAGAGAGATCCAGTAATTGAATACAATTGTATACTTCGTAATGACTTATTGAGCTAAATCAATATACAGAGACATGTACGATCCTTATAAGGATTTGCGCTATGATAAACGATAGCGCGATCTATTGCTCATGGTGGCTCCATCTGTTGGGTTGTTGGAAAACTTCTTGTTAGAACGTTTATAAATTTTCTTTAAATCTCTTCTCTCTATGATACTACCACCGTGAAGCTGCGCGTCTCCGGTCATCACCGCCTCAGTGACTCGCTGCAGCGCCAATTAAGAGACATTGGCGCCTACTTTAGTAAACACTGATGCACACTATACTATTTTACAATTCAAAACGACTAAGAGGAACGATAATGAAGTTGTTTAAAACGCATTCAGCATCAGCGTTTGTGTTTCAGCGCGTGAAATTGCAAGCCACTGTAACCGACGTTTTCTGACTACAGTTTAGTGTAAAACGGATTAACTTTGACTTGAATTGATGAAATTGGACGAAAGCGTATTTATCCTTACTTATATTATATACAAACACTTGAAATTTTGTGAATCTATATAAAAAAGTTTAATAAGAGATTACCACCTAGGTAGAGACTCGTCGCGATATTTATGAAACCGTAAGCAATAATCCTTTTGCCGAGTAGTTTTTTTTTTATTTAATGAAGGGACAAGACAAGCTGGACGGTCACCTGATAGTAAGTGACACGCTCTCACATAATAATGTGGCGCCAGTTAAGACGCTATACACTTCATTGTAATGCGCTCGTCGTCTTAAGACGAAGGATGTTAACTCTCATTACCCCAGTAATTTGGCAAGGTCAGCTAAGAACGGCTTTTACAGAATTTATACAACCCCCAAAGTGAGCTGCGGGGGTGTAATGACTACCTACTGCTAGTAATATAATAGTTTACTAGTCGTAGGACTCTGTTATGGAAGACGGCAGTTATTATTCCTGCCACTAAACAGTATTGTGCATTACTGGGCACCGGCTTGAAGGGCGTTGCAGCTAGTACAAAATATAGGGGCTAGAGACATTAAGCATCATGTGAACGTCTTGCTAGTTTCATCGCTTCATCTACTATAAAAAAAATATATCAAAATTAACAATCCATCCTTCAAACGGAAGACTGGAATCAGCTATTGTTTGATGGTAGTTTTAACATGAACTCGACCTAATGCTGTATTCCTGTGTTAATTTTATAGAGAAGACACCCTCATTACCACTCAAAATCATGTAGTAGTAATAGTAATGATTTTAGTCAATTTCTAGTTAAAGTACACTTTTGTTATCAATTTCCCTCTGCGGTTTAATTTGCTGTTGGAGATTGCAGATGCTGGTTTCGTCCAGTTAATTTAACTACTCGGCTAACTGTGGTATGAATAATGCGGTACATTCGACGAAAACGCTCGGACGGGTTCGCACTTCGCGAACTAATGTACGTCCAGTTTGGAAACGCTGCCTGCAGCTACCGTTTGATATCAACTGCATCACCAGAGAATGCGTCTGTACAATGTACGTGAACCAAGTGTTCGTGTATTCATCTCCAATTGTATTAACAACAACAGAACAAATAACAGTTTATAAATATCGCAAATAAATAGAAACTACTTGGTAAAATCGCAGCGCTATCTGCCGTTAAACGGATATTACTCCGTTCCGGTTTAAAGGGTGTTGTGGCTAGTGAAGTCACTAAGTTAACCAGAATTAACATCTTATATCTCAAGGAGATAAGAATAAAGTGCAGCGTCTATCATGTTAACCGTCGCTACGTTCTTCATCTCAACCATCTCGTACCCTAACTCCAATAAAAAAAAATATTGATATGATATACATGGCGACATAATTATTATTATTTTAAGTAATTTCAGCTGAAATCGCCAGAAAATAAGTTTAGCAGCCCGATAAGCCCTGAAGGACCCTTGTCCCCTCTCGAATACACACAAGTGCTGTTAACGCCCCATTAAGTACGGGGACCGAGGCAAAAATGTGGAACTCACTTCATTTTAAGTAAACGTATTCTAATTCACAAACAACCTGCTGATTACTGGTAAATATTGATTACCGGTAATTAAACATAAGTGGATGACCTTCAGCGAACGTTCGGTTACACAGGTAATATTAAAAATCTTATAATCCAATAAATATATGCAACTAGGAAACGATTTTTATAATTAATGTTAAAGTTGATTAATGTCTATAATATAATATTATGAAGGTCAACATCATCATCAGCCAGTAGACGTCCACTGATGGATCGAACAGTCTTGCGCTGCTCGCATCCAGCGGCTTCCCGAGGCCTTCGTTTGCAGAGGTCCATATAAGGAGAATTGGACCATTTCCCACCATACTGACCAAATACGGGTTAGGGGGAACCACACCCTCGTCTGTTGATTAGCAGGGTTCACCAGGAGCAGGTGCGGTTGGCTTGAGTCCCGTGAGTTATTGTTCACAAACCCTTACACCCTTCTACTAATCTTTCATATGTAATATTATTAATATACTTTATTTTTATTCAATGAAGCAATGAGATGAGCGGGACGTTCATCTGCCGGTAACGATACGCCAGCCCTTAACAACGTGGCGTTAGTTAATATGGTATTCATAACACCACAGTGCGCTCGTCGCCTTAAGACATAAGATTTTAAACCTCCTAATCCCAGTAATTGCAATAGCTACAGCGCCCTTCAAACCGGATCACATTACTGTCTGTTGGCTGCAATAGGCGCTGCGGTGGTACCTACCTAGACGGTCTGTAGCAACAGAGACACTACCACCAGTGATAGCTATCGGTCCTTCAAACCGGATCACTGCAATGTTCGCACAGTACTGTGTGTCGGCTGCAATAGGCGCTGCGGTGGTACCTACCTAGACGGTCTGTAGCAACAGAGACACTACCACCAGTGATAGCTATCGGTCCTTCAAACCGGATCACTGTAATGTTCGCACAGTACTGTCTGTCGGCTGCAATAGGCGCTGCGGTGGTACCTACCTAGACGGTCTGTAGCAACAGAGACACTACCACCAGTGATAGCTATCGGTCCTTCAAACCGGATCACTGTAATGTTCGCACAGTACTGTCTGTCGGCTGCAATAGGCGCTGCGGTGGTACCTACCTAGACGGTCTGTAGCAACAGAGACACTACCACCAGTGATAGCTATCGGTCCTTCAAACCGGATCACTGTAATGTTCGCACAGTACTGTCTGTCGGCTGCAATAGGCGCTGCGGTGGTACCTACCTAGACGGTCTGTAGCAACAGAGACACTACCACCAGTGATAGCTATCGGTCCTTCAAACCGGATCACTGTAATGTTCGCACAGTACTGTCTGTCGGCTGCAATAGGCGCTGCGGTGGTACCTACCTAGACGGTCTGTAGCAACAGAGACACTACCACCAGTGATAGCTATCGGTCCTTCAAACCGGATCACTGTAATGTTCGCACAGTACTGTCTGTCGGCTGCAATAGGCGCTGCGGTGGTACCTACCTAGACGGTCTGTAGCAACAGAGACACTACCACCAGTGATAGCTATCGGTCCTTCAAACCGGATCACTGTAATGTTCGCACAGTACTGTCTGTCGGCTGCAATAGGCGCTGCGGTGGTACCTACCTAGACGGTCTGTAGCAACAGAGACACTACCACCAGTGATAGCTATCGGTCCTTCAAACCGGATCACTGCAATGTTCGCACAGTACTGTCTGTCGGCTGCAATAGGCGCTGCGGTGGTACCTACCTAGACGGTCTGTAGCAACAGAGACACTACCACCAGTGATAGCTATCGGTCCTTCAAACCGGATCACTGCAATGTTCGCACAGTACTGTCTGTCGGCTGCAATAGGCGCTGCGGTGGTACCTACCTAGACGGTCTGTAGCAACAGAGACACTACCACCAGTGATAGCTATCGGTCCTTCAAACCGGATCACTGCAATGTTCGCACAGTACTGTCTGTCGGCTGCAATAGGCGCTGCGGTGGTACCTACCTAGACGGTCTGTAGCAACAGAGACACTACCACCAGTGATAGCTATCGGTCCTTCAAACCGGATCACTGCAATGTTCGCACAGTACTGTCTGTCGGCTGCAATAGGCGCTGCGGTGGTACCTACCTAGACGGTCTGTGGCAACAGAGACACTACCACCAGTGATAGCTATCGGTCCTTCAAACCGGATCACTGCAATGTTCGCACAGTACTGTCTGTCGGCTGCAATAGGCGCTGCGGTGGTACCTACCTAGACGGTCTGTAGCAACAGAGACACTACCACCAGTGATAGCTATCGGTCCTTCAAACCGGATCACTGCAATGTTCGCACAGTACTGTCTGTCGGCTGCAATAGGCGCTGCGGTGGTACCTACCTAGACGGTCTGTGGCAACAGAGACACTACCACCAGTGATAGCTATCGGTCCTTCAAACCGGATCATTGCAATGTCCGCACAGTACTGTCTGTCGGCTGCAATAGGCGCTGCGGTGGTACCTACCTAGACGGTCTGTGGCAACAGAGACACTACCACCAGTGATAGCTATCGGTCCTTCAAACCGGATCACTGCAATGTTCGCACAGTACTGTCTGTCGGCTGCAATAGGCGCTGCGGTGGTACCTACCTAGACGGTTTGTGGCAACAGAGACACTACCACCAGTGATAGCTATCGGTCCTTCAAACCGGATCACTGCAATGTTCGCACAGTACTGTCTGTCGGCTGCAATAGGCGCTGCGGTGGTACCTACCTAGACGGTTTGTGGCAACAGAGACACTACCACCAGTGATAGCTATCGGTCCTTCAAACCGGATCACTGCAATGTTCGCACAGTACTGTCTGTCGGCTGCAATAGGCGCTGCGGTGGTACCTACCTAGACGGTTTGTGGCAACAGAGACACTACCACCAGTGATAGCTATCGGTCCTTCAAACCGGATCACTGCAATGTTCGCACAGTACTGTCTGTCGGCTGCAATAGGCGCTGCGGTGGTACCTACCTAGACGGTTTGTGGCAACAGAGACACTACCACCAGTGATAGCTATCGGTCCTTCAAACCGGATCACTGCAATGTTCGCACAGTACTGTCTGTCGGCTGCAATAGGCGCTGCGGTGGTACCTACCTAGACGGTTTGTGGCAACAGAGACACTACCACCAGTGATAGCTATCGGTCCTTCAAACCGGATCACTGCAATGTTCGCACAGTACTGTCTGTCGGCTGCAATAGGCGCTGCGGTGGTACCTACCTAGACGGTTTGTGGCAACAGAGACACTACCACCAGTGATAGCTATCGGTCCTTCAAACCGGATCACTGCAATGTTCGCACAGTACTGTCTGTCGGCTGCAATAGGCGCTGCGGTGGTACCTACCTAGACGGTCTGTGGCAACAGAGACACTACCACCAGTGATAGCTATCGGTCCTTCAAACCGGATCACTGCAACGTTCGCACAGTACTGTCTGTCGGCTGCAATAGGCGCTGCGGTGGTACCTACCTAGACGGTTTGTGGCAACAGAGACACTACCACCAGTGATAGCTATCGGTCCTTCAAACCGGATCACTGCAACGTTCGCACAGTACTGTCTGTCGGCTGCAATAGGCGCTGCGGTGGTACCTACCTAGACGGTCTGTGGCAACAGAGACACTACCACCAGTGATAGCTATCGGTCCTTCAAACCGGATCACTGCAACGTTCGCACAGTACTGTCTGTCGGCTGCAATAGGCGCTGCGGTGGTACCTACCTAGACGGTCTGTGGCAACAGAGACACTACCACCAGTGATAGCTATCGGTCCTTCAAACCGGATCACTGCAACGTTCGCACAGTACTGTCTGTCGGCTGCAATAGGCGCTGCGGTGGTACCTACCTAGACGGTCTGTAGCAACAGAGACACTACCACCAGTGATAGCTATCGGTCCTTCAAACCGGATCACTGCAACGTTCGCACAGTACTGTCTGTCGGCTGCAATAGGCGCTGCGGTGGTACCTACCTAGACGGTCT
>JARDVY010000191.1:0-126821 GCA_029030555.1 Ornithoptera alexandrae | reverse complement strand
AGTACTGTGCGGATATTGCTGTGATCCGGTTTGAAGGCCGCTGTAGCTATTACTGGTGGTAGTGTCTCTGTTGCCGGAGACCGTCTAGGTACCACCGCAGCGCCTATTGCAGCCGACACACAGTACTGTGCGGACATTGCTGTGATCCGGTTTGAAGGGCGCTGTAGCTATTACTGGTGGTAGCGCTTCCGTTGTCGGAGACGGTCTAGGTACCGCCGCAGCGTCTATTGCAACCGACACACAGTACTGTGCGAACATTGCAGTGATCCGGTTTGAAGGGCGCTGCAGCTATTACTGGTGGTAGTGTCTCTGTTGCTGCAGACCGTCTAGGTACCACCGCAGCGCCTGTTGCAGCCGACACACAGTACTGTGCGCACATTGTTGTGATCCGGTTTGAAGGGCGCTGCAGCTATTACTGGTGGTAGTGTCTCTGTTGCCGGAGACCGTCTAGGTACCGCCGCAGCGCCTGTTGCAGCCGACACACAGTACTGTGCGGACATTGCTGTGATCCGGTTTGAAGGGCGCTGTAGCTATTACTGGTGGCAGTGTCTGTTGCCGGAGACCGTCTAGGTACCACCGCAGCGCCTGTTGCAGCCGACACACAGTACTGTGCGCACATTGCTGTGATCCGGTTTGAAGGGCGCTGTAGCTATTACTGGTGGTAGTGTCTCTGTTGCCGGAGACCGTCTAGGTACCACCGCAGCGCCTGTTGCAGCCGACACAGTACTGTGCGCACATTGCTGTGATCCGGTTTGAAGGGCGCTGTAGCTATTACTGGTGGTAGTGTCTCTGTTGCCGGAGACCGTCTAGGTACCGCCGCAGCGCCTGTTGCAGCCGACACACAGTACTGTGCGGACATTGCAGTGATCCGGTTTGAAGGGCGCTGTAGCTATTACTGGTGGTAGTGTCTCTGTTGCCGGAGACCGTCTAGGTACCGCCGCAGCGCCTGTTGCAGCCGACACACAGTACTGTGCGGACATTGCAGTGATCCGGTTTGAAGGGCGCTGTAGCTATTACTGGTGGCAGTGTCTCTGTTGCCGGAGACCGTCTAGGTACCGCCGCAGCGCCTGTTGCAGCCGACACACAGTACTGTGCGGACATTGCAGTGATCCGGTTTGAAGGGCGCTGTAGCTATTACTGGTGGCAGTGTCTCTGTTGCCGGAGACCGTCTAGGTACCGCCGCAGCGCCTGTTGCAGCCGACACACAGTACTGTGCGGATATTGCTGTGATCCGGTTTGAAGGGTGCTGTAGCTATTACTGGTGGTAGTGTCTCTGTTGCCGGAGACCGTCTAGGTACCACCGCAGCGCCTGTTGCAGCAGACACACTACTGTGCGGACATTGCAGTGATCCGCTTTGAAGGGCGCTGTAGCTATTACTGGTGGTAGTGTCTCTGTTGCCGGAGACCGTCTAGGTACCGCCGCAGCGCCTATTGCAGCCGACACACTACTGTGCGGACATTGCAGTGATCCGCTTTGAAGGGCGCTGTAGCTATTACTGGTGGCAGTGTCTCTGTTGCCGGAGACCGTCTAGGTACCGCCGCAGCGCCTGTTGCAGCCGACACACAGTACTGTGCGGACATTGCAGTGATCCGGTTTGAAGGGCGCTGTAGCTATTACTGGTGGTAGTGTCTCTGTTGCTGCAGACCGTCTAGGTACCACCGCAGCGCCTGTTGCAGCCGACACACAGTACTGTGCGGACATTGCAGTGATCCGGTTTGAAGGGCGCTGTAGCTATTACTGGTGGTAGTGTCTCTGTTGCTGCAGACCGTCTAGGTACCACCGCAGCGCCTGTTGCAGCCGACACACAGTACTGTGCGGACATTGCAGTGATCCGGTTTGAAGGGCGCTGTAGCTATTACTGGTGGTAGTGTCTCTGTTGCCGGAGACCGTCTAGGTACCACCGCAGCGCCTGTTGCAGCCGACACACAGTACTGTGCGGATATTGCTGTGATCCGGTTTGAAGGCCGCTGTAGCTATTACTGGTGGTAGTGTCTCTGTTGCCGGAGACCGTCTAGGTACCACCGCAGCGCCTGTTGCAGCCGACACACAGTACTGTGCGTATATTGCTGTGATCCGGTTTGAAGGCCGCTGTAGCTATTACTGGTGGCAGTGTCTCTGTTGCCGGAGACCGTCTAGGTACCACCGCAGCGCCTATTGCAGCCGACACACAGTACTGTGCGGACATTGCTGTGATCCGGTTTGAAGGGCGCTGTAGCTATTACTGGTGGTAGCGCTTCCGTTGTCGGAGACGGTCTAGGTACCGCCGCAGCGTCTATTGCAACCGACACACAGTACTGTGCGAACATTGCAGTGATCCGGTTTGAAGGGCGCTGCAGCTATTACTGGTGGTAGTGTCTCTGTTGCTGCAGACCGTCTAGGTACCACCGCAGCGCCTGTTGCAGCCGACACACAGTACTGTGCGCACATTGTTGTGATCCGGTTTGAAGGGCGCTGCAGCTATTACTGGTGGTAGTGTCTCTGTTGCCGGAGACCGTCTAGGTACCGCCGCAGCGCCTGTTGCAGCCGACACACAGTACTGTGCGGACATTGCTGTGATCCGGTTTGAAGGGCGCTGTAGCTATTACTGGTGGCAGTGTCTGTTGCCGGAGACCGTCTAGGTACCACCGCAGCGCCTGTTGCAGCCGACACACAGTACTGTGCGCACATTGCTGTGATCCGGTTTGAAGGGCGCTGTAGCTATTACTGGTGGTAGTGTCTCTGTTGCCGGAGACCGTCTAGGTACCACCGCAGCGCCTGTTGCAGCCGACACAGTACTGTGCGCACATTGCTGTGATCCGGTTTGAAGGGCGCTGTAGCTATTACTGGTGGTAGTGTCTCTGTTGCCGGAGACCGTCTAGGTACCGCCGCAGCGCCTGTTGCAGCCGACACACAGTACTGTGCGGACATTGCAGTGATCCGGTTTGAAGGGCGCTGTAGCTATTACTGGTGGCAGTGTCTCTGTTGCCGGAGACCGTCTAGGTACCGCCGCAGCGCCTGTTGCAGCCGACACACAGTACTGTGCGGACATTGCAGTGATCCGGTTTGAAGGGCGCTGTAGCTATTACTGGTGGCAGTGTCTCTGTTGCCGGAGACCGTCTAGGTACCGCCGCAGCGCCTGTTGCAGCCGACACACAGTACTGTGCGGACATTGCAGTGATCCGGTTTGAAGGGCGCTGTAGCTATTACTGGTGGCAGTGTCTCTGTTGCCGGAGACCGTCTAGGTACCGCCGCAGCGCCTGTTGCAGCCGACACACAGTACTGTGCGGATATTGCTGTGATCCGGTTTGAAGGGTGCTGTAGCTATTACTGGTGGTAGTGTCTCTGTTGCCGGAGACCGTCTAGGTACCACCGCAGCGCCTGTTGCAGCAGACACACTACTGTGCGGACATTGCAGTGATCCGCTTTGAAGGGCGCTGTAGCTATTACTGGTGGTAGTGTCTCTGTTGCCGGAGACCGTCTAGGTACCGCCGCAGCGCCTATTGCAGCCGACACACTACTGTGCGGACATTGCAGTGATCCGCTTTGAAGGGCGCTGTAGCTATTACTGGTGGCAGTGTCTCTGTTGCCGGAGACCGTCTAGGTACCGCCGCAGCGCCTGTTGCAGCCGACACACAGTACTGTGCGGACATTGCAGTGATCCGGTTTGAAGGGCGCTGTAGCTATTACTGGTGGTAGTGTCTCTGTTGCTGCAGACCGTCTAGGTACCACCGCAGCGCCTGTTGCAGCCGACACACAGTACTGTGCGGACATTGCAGTGATCCGGTTTGAAGGGCGCTGTAGCTATTACTGGTGGTAGTGTCTCTGTTGCTGCAGACCGTCTAGGTACCACCGCAGCGCCTGTTGCAGCCGACACACAGTACTGTGCGGACATTGCAGTGATCCGGTTTGAAGGGCGCTGTAGCTATTACTGGTGGTAGCGCTTCCGTTGTCGGAGACGGTCTAGGTACCGCCGCAGCGTCTATTGCAACCGACACACAGTACTGTGCGAACATTGCAGTGATCCGGTTTGAAGGGCGCTGCAGCTATTACTGGTGGTAGTGTCTCTGTTGCTGCAGACCGTCTAGGTACCACCGCAGCGCCTGTTGCAGCCGACACACAGTACTGTGCGCACATTGTTGTGATCCGGTTTGAAGGGCGCTGCAGCTATTACTGGTGGTAGTGTCTCTGTTGCCGGAGACCGTCTAGGTACCGCCGCAGCGCCTGTTGCAGCCGACACACAGTACTGTGCGGACATTGCTGTGATCCGGTTTGAAGGGCGCTGTAGCTATTACTGGTGGCAGTGTCTGTTGCCGGAGACCGTCTAGGTACCACCGCAGCGCCTGTTGCAGCCGACACACAGTACTGTGCGCACATTGCTGTGATCCGGTTTGAAGGGCGCTGTAGCTATTACTGGTGGTAGTGTCTCTGTTGCCGGAGACCGTCTAGGTACCACCGCAGCGCCTGTTGCAGCCGACACAGTACTGTGCGCACATTGCTGTGATCCGGTTTGAAGGGCGCTGTAGCTATTACTGGTGGTAGTGTCTCTGTTGCCGGAGACCGTCTAGGTACCGCCGCAGCGCCTGTTGCAGCCGACACACAGTACTGTGCGGACATTGCAGTGATCCGGTTTGAAGGGCGCTGTAGCTATTACTGGTGGCAGTGTCTCTGTTGCCGGAGACCGTCTAGGTACCGCCGCAGCGCCTGTTGCAGCCGACACACAGTACTGTGCGGACATTGCAGTGATCCGGTTTGAAGGGCGCTGTAGCTATTACTGGTGGCAGTGTCTCTGTTGCCGGAGACCGTCTAGGTACCGCCGCAGCGCCTGTTGCAGCCGACACACAGTACTGTGCGGACATTGCAGTGATCCGGTTTGAAGGGCGCTGTAGCTATTACTGGTGGCAGTGTCTCTGTTGCCGGAGACCGTCTAGGTACCGCCGCAGCGCCTGTTGCAGCCGACACACAGTACTGTGCGGATATTGCTGTGATCCGGTTTGAAGGGTGCTGTAGCTATTACTGGTGGTAGTGTCTCTGTTGCCGGAGACCGTCTAGGTACCACCGCAGCGCCTGTTGCAGCAGACACACGTACTGTGCGGACATTGCAGTGATCCGCTTTGAAGGGCGCTGTAGCTATTACTGGTGGTAGTGTCTCTGTTGCCGGAGACCGTCTAGGTACCGCCGCAGCGCCTATTGCAGCCGACACACTACTGTGCGGACATTGCAGTGATCCGCTTTGAAGGGCGCTGTAGCTATTACTGGTGGCAGTGTCTCTGTTGCCGGAGACCGTCTAGGTACCGCCGCAGCGCCTGTTGCAGCCGACACACAGTACTGTGCGGACATTGCAGTGATCCGGTTTGAAGGGCGCTGTAGCTATTACTGGTGGTAGTGTCTCTGTTGCTGCAGACCGTCTAGGTACCACCGCAGCGCCTGTTGCAGCCGACACACAGTACTGTGCGCACATTGCTGTGATCCGGTTTGAAGGGCGCTGTAGCTATTACTGGTGGTAGTGTCTCTGTTGCCGGAGACCGTCTAGGTACCGCCGCAGCGCCTGTTGCAGCCGACACAGTACTGTGCGAACATTGCAGTGATCCGGTTTGAAGGGCGCTGTAGCTATTACTGGTGGTAGTGTCTCTGTTGCTGCAGACCGTCTAGGTACCACCGCAGCGCCTGTTGCAGCCGACACACAGTACTGTGCGCACATTGCTGTGATCCGGTTTGAAGGGCGCTGCAGCTATTACTGGTGGTAGTGTCTCTGTTGCCGGAGACCGTCTAGGTACCGCCGCAGCGCCTGTTGCAGCCGACACACAGTACTGTGCGGACATTGCTGTGATCCGGTTTGAAGGGCGCTGTAGCTATTACTGGTGGCAGTGTCTCTGTTGCCGGAGACCGTCTAGGTACCACCGCAGCGCCTGTTGCAGCCGACACACAGTACTGTGCGCACATTGCTGTGATCCGGTTTGAAGGGCGCTGTAGCTATTACTGGTGGTAGTGTCTCTGTTGCCGGAGACCGTCTGGGTACCGCCGCAGCGCCTGTTGCAGCCGACACACAGTACTGTGCGGACATTGCAGTGATCCGGTTTGAAGGGCGCTGTAGCTATTACTGGTGGCAGTGTCTCTGTTGCCGGAGACCGTCTAGGTACCGCCGCAGCGCCTGTTGCAGCCGACACACAGTACTGTGCGGACATTGCAGTGATCCGGTTTGAAGGGCGCTGTAGCTATTACTGGTGGCAGTGTCTCTGTTGCCGGAGACCGTCTAGGTACCGCCGCAGCGCCTGTTGCAGCCGACACACAGTACTGTGCGGATATTGCTGTGATCCGGTTTGAAGGGTGCTGTAGCTATTACTGGTGGTAGTGTCTCTGTTGCCGGAGACCGTCTAGGTACCACCGCAGCGCCTGTTGCAGCAGACACACTACTGTGCGGACATTGCAGTGATCCGCTTTGAAGGGCGCTGTAGCTATTACTGGTGGTAGTGTCTCTGTTGCCGGAGACCGTCTAGGTACCACCGCAGCGCCTGTTGCAGCCGACACACAGTACTGTGCGAACATTGCTGTGATCCGGTTTGAAGGGTGCTGTAGCTATTACTGGTGGTAGTGTCTCTGTTGCCGGAGACCGTCTAGGTACCACCGCAGCGCCTGTTGCAGCAGACACACTACTGTGCGGACATTGCAGTGATCCGCTTTGAAGGGCGCTGTAGCTATTACTGGTGGTAGTGTCTCTGTTGCCGGAGACCGTCTAGGTACCGCCGCAGCGCCTGTTGCAGCCGACACACAGTACTGTGCGGACATTGCAGTGATCCGGTTTGAAGGGCGCTGTAGCTATTACTGGTGGCAGTGTCTCTGTTGCCGGCGACCGTCTAGGTACCACCGCAGCGCCTGTTGCAGCCGACACACAGTACTGTGCGGATATTGCTGTGATCCGGTTTGAAGGGTGCTGTAGCTATCACTGGTGGTAGTGTCTCTGTTGCCGGAGACCGTCTAGGTACCGCCGCAGCGCCTATTGCAGCCGACACACAGTACTGTGCGGACATTGCTGTGATCCGGTTTGAAGGACGCTGTAGCTAATGTAATCACTGGGGTAACGAGATTCAACATGTATGACTCAAGCGATGAGCGCAATGTGGTGCAGTGCATATAGTCTCAACTGACGCCATATTATTGGCGGGCGTATCACTTAACATCAGGTGAATGTCCCGCTCGTCTATTCGTAGTTTAAAAAAAAAAACATTGTAGTGTTCGAAACGTAGCTAGCTACACCACCAACATATTTATAATCGCTCTCTTCGACTCCACAACACGAGTGCGCCGTTCACTTTATTTCAAGTGACAGGCCTGTACATTACACCTGCTCACGAGTTAGGTTGATATACACTGCATCGCAATATCATCATCGTCGAATTAAGATGTTGAATCTGGTTATAGCCGTAATTTCATTAACTTTAGATCCTTCGAACCGGATAAAAAAAAAAATTAAACGAAAAAGTGCTTTACATGTTGCAGTGTAAACAATGTATGTAGTATGAAATTTTATAAAGATGTATAACTTGGATATACAAAGTACTAGAAGTGGCAGATGAGTACAAAACGGTATACCCTCATCTTTTTTTTTTTTTTTTTTTTTAATTTCGCCTTGGGCAAGCCTATTGTATATATCGTACTGCTATTGGCTACACTTTTCGGTAAACGACAGCCAGTCCCATGGCTTCCGCATCACCTGCAAGTAACTTGGCTCCGCCTGGTGCAGTGTGAACATCCCACCAGGCCAGTTGCTGGCGCCTCGCATCAGGTTATGCACAAGTAGACGTTTGTATCCAGGGGGCCGTTCGAGTGCCTGCAGCCCTCGAACCTGGTCGCGGACGGCACCTGCCACCAGATATTCTTCTCTTGCTGCGAGTACTCCACCCACTACAGGGACGAGCACACCAGGCGGCGGAAGGGCCTCCGCTGCCAGGTCTGCGAGAAGCCGCTGAACTTTAGCATGGAGACACATTCAGTCTACTTCTGCGATGTGAGTCCAGCACCAATTTATTTCTTGCAAGTCTTCCTAATATCGACGATGAAGCCAGATATTCACCTGATGGTGATTCCCCCAACCCATAGCCACCACGAGCTGATCAGGATGATGACCAGTCCCCCACATATGAACCCTTACAAACGTGGACGTCTCTGAGGGAGGCCTATGTCCAGCAGTGGATGATGATGATGAATATTTAAAAATTAGCAATTTAATTAACAATCGGTCCTTCGATCCGGATCAAGGTAATGTTCGCACAGAACTGGTCGGCGTGTTCCGCAGATATGCAGCACCGACTTCCAGAGCAGCAAGGAGCTGTCGGAGCACAGCGCGCGCGCCCACGTGAAGCTGAAGCCGTTCGAGTGCAGCATCTGCCACAAGAGGTTCACGCAGCAGGGCGGGCTGCAGCAGCACACGCGCATGCACACCGGCTACCGGCCGTACACCTGCACCGTCTGCTCCAAGACCTTCACGCAGAAGTCCGGCCTCGACCAGCACTTCCGCATCCACACCAAGATCAGGCCGTACCGCTGCGTGATATGCAACAAGACCTTCTGCCAGTCGGTCCACCTGAAGCAGCACATGCGCACCCACACCAACGTCTCCCCGTTCCAGTGCGGCATCTGCGAGAAGCGGTTCAAGCAGAGCTCCCACCTCAACTACCACCTCAAGCTGCACAACCCGGCCACCATGACCGAAGAGCAGAAGAGGAAGTACATGGAGCTCGTCGGCCTCATAGAGAAGGAGACGGTGGAGGTGAAGATCGAATGCGGCGCCGAGATGGAGCACACGGTGGTGACGGAGGTCGACACGGAGTACGTGCTGGAGTCGTGCGAGACGGATGCCAGCGAGACCTGGTGCGTCAGTCTCCACTAACCTGGTGGACCAGGCTCCGTTTTGACCTTCTCTTATTATCTGATGGAAGATATTATGGATCCTTATATCTGGAAACCAAGACATGACAATGGCCAAGAGCTCTTACTCTTCATCCTCTAGATGAAATAGGGAGAGGAGTCGTGGAATCTCCAGCATACAATCATCCTTGGAGCCAAGTTGATGTGAGAGCCACGAAGACACTACTTTGAAAACCATCACAACTTTCATGACTACGGAGAACTCCATCAATCAGTTCGAAGAAGTTCATGGCAGCACTGCCTCTCCGAGCAGGATCTGATGACTGATGACAACGCTATGGAAATGGAGTTCTAGCTTAGTATACTCCTCTGGCAGCATGAGGGTAGTTATCAAAGTTTGGACAGACCACTCCGACTGTTGCTCCGGAATCGAACGTGGGAACTCCTCAAGCGTGTGGAGACAGTTGCAGGAATTATGGTCCTCAGCACAGTGACCCGGAGCTGGTGTAAATATATGAACTCCTTCAATTAAGATATTTATCCACTGTTTTAATGTTCATGGATGTGCCTAGATTAGACTAGTCTAGATTAAAATTGTAATTAATGCGCTGTTATGAAATGTACATGTTTGCTGCAAAGGATTTTTTTTTTTTTTTTACCCAACTAGTACATGGCTCAGAAGCATAGAGCCATATCTTATTAATATGTTATGGGAGCGACGACAGCAGCGCCGCCACTCGAAACGTCAAAGTGTATCACTAAGTACATTACTTCACTATAACAAAACAAAAAAAAAAAACAATTTAAATTCGGAACGAAATTTTAAAAAACTTAACTCACCCGACATGACTTACTGCTCGCGTCTCTGTTGCCGGAGACCGTCTACGCACAACCGCAGCCGACGAATATCACTGTGATCCGGTTTGAAGGATGCTGTAAGCGTAATTACTAGAGCAACAAGACTTAATATCTATGTCTCAAGCGACGAGCGCAAAGCGGTGCAGTGTACCAACCTAGCCGCTATGAGCGCCATCAGGTGAACGTGCCGCTAGTCGGGTCGCTTCATTAAAAAAAAAAAGGTTTTATAGACAAACCTTTTTTCAAAATTGTAGTTTCTTTTTTAATTTTTCACAACATCCGCTATAATAAGGGTGGGAGAATGAAACAAACAGAAACTGTAATATTGTACATATATATATATATATATATATTGGGAATTTGTCCATAAACATATTACAAACATTGTGACAAAACGAGTAAGAGAGAGAGAGAGAGAAAAAATTACATCATCACATTGGTAAAATTACAATTATAAATTTCATTTAACGAATAGGCGAGTTCGAGTGGACGACGTACAGACGGAAGGCGAGCATCCGGCCGACACCGGAACCTATCACTCCTAATAATGAAACGTTTTTATTTTTCTAACTCATAACATATCGGGTGCGAGTAACTATGGCTGTAAGCGCTGTATTTAATTTTTAAATCTAGAATTGTCTACGGCGGCCATCTTGTAATTGCTGTCGTGCCATAGTTAAAAAAAAATTGAGGGCTCTTAACAGACCGGCTTTTTTGCTACTGGCCCATCCAGTGTTCTTTATTTAAAAATTTCCCATTTCACACCAATTCGAATTTTAAATTATATACACTCGTCAGTTTTTTTTGCCCTTTTTTTATTATAAGGGTGGGCAAACGAACAGTTCACCGACGCCCGTGGTCAGCCGCAACGCACAGCTTGCCGCTGCTGCATTGCAGACTGCCTTTTGCCGCGACCGTATGAAAAAAAAAAAAAAAAGGACGAGTACCACTACCAATATACACGTGTATATATGCGGTCTTATAAAAATTCTAGCGATAATCTACAAGCCCTAGCCTGAACACTACATTGAAAAAAAAAAAAATTTTTTTTTTTAAATCTAACGCGACGCACTCGGCGATACGTCTCGTCAATTCGCCGATTAAGATAGCACACGTTGCGTCACGCCGTCCTCGCCGGCTCGCGATATATCTCGTCACCTGAGCAACTCCTCCGCAGCGCCCTACGAACAGGAACACGGGCTCCGTCAGCGCGCCGCGCGATGGCCACCTGAACCCCACCGCCAGCGGTAAATAAATCGTCCAACATCAAATTCGAAACTATTTAATATTTTATGTACAATTCATTTTGCATAACCTCACCTAATATTTAACTCGACGACATCCTCATAATTTAGAACAATATAATTACGTAAACACAGACTAATTTAAAAATAATAATAATAATAATAATAATAATTGATTAATTACGATTATTGTATTTGTAAGCACGTCATAAAAATTTTATACGAATTTAATTTAAAAAAAAAAAAAAAAACTAAATTACACTTAACAGTTGTACATTGAAACAAACCGCGCTCCTAAAGGAACTGCCAAAAGACCCCCCCCTCTAGCAAGTTTTCTTTTTTTTTTTATATTCGTTCAATGATTTAAGGCACTGTTTTGTTTGTTTATTCCATTCTCGCAGCCACAGATAGAATGTGATCAACATCGAAACCGGAAATAATGTTACGTGAGAATTTAATTGTAATAATTTTTTTTTCTTAAGTTGCGATGGAAAAATTAAAAAAAGTTATAAAATTCATTCGCTCTAAATTAATCGTAAATTGATTGCATTGAATGAAACTAGATTTGTACGTAATAAAAAAAAAATATTTCAGTACATTGTCAATTTGAAAAAGGCGGGAATTTTGACATTTGATAAAAACATTTTTTCCCCCACTATTTATGCCGTGGTCCGTCTCGTTTTTTTTTTATTATTGAGCCTTGATAGATATTATTAATTCCCTAGTAAAAACAAAACGATACAAAACAAATACAATTTGGTCGTTTTTTTTTTTTAAAGAGTGAAGTGAAAAAAAAAGTGAACGACTTTGAATGAGACGTCGAACTACAGACGGCAGAAAATGAATCTGTAACGCGAAACAAGTCTGTAGGTCGCCCGTTAACTACTAATCTAAACCTAAACGAATTACGGTTTCAATCTAAAACTAGGACGATAATGAATAAATCTAGAAACAGCAAAACCCTACCGAAGGTCCCCCCCCCGCGTTCACGGCGAATTTACCAGCTGGCAACCTCGGGCGTGTCACGAGGGAGAATTAAAAAAAAAGGATAAACAGAAACGTCACTCGCACAGTTAACCCTATTATAAACTTAAGACTAAGTTATATAGAATACCCATATGACACTTTCGTGCATTTGTAATATACATTTTTTTTTTTCGCAACACCATAGACGTGTTTTTTTTTTTCAATAATTTTAAACCGCTATGTAAAGGTTAAATGGACAGCCTTATTTTAAACTAGGCTAAAAAAAAAACCTCCCGCAAACAATCCTCGCGGCCAGGTGGACAGTGGGGAAGTTTGAGACGCTCCGGTCATGCCCGAGGCAGTATACCACCAGGTGGTGGTGGTGTACATTTTTATAAAACAGACCGAATATTCAAAACACGGACGAAATACATTGTTGTTGTTGTTGTCTAACATTAGAAAACGAATTAGTGACCATAGAGTGGAAATCTATTGTTTTTTTTTTAAGGCAAAGGCATATTTATTTAATTTAAAAAAAAAACGTCCTTGTAAAAAAGATGTCATATTCTAATTTTATTCTAGCTATTTAGCTAACATATATAATTTTTTAAGGTTTAAGTGTAAAAAAATTTTTTTTATAAAAAACCTGGGTTTTCTAGACATTTGGGAACTTTTAGCGATGCTATATTCATTGAAAAATTTATTTTTAATCTATGTCAAACTGCAGTTGTTTGTTGGGTGTTGCCAGCAAACATCAGCCGGCTACGTTCAAACCTCACCGCTGTCCACCTCACCCAGAGCGACTAAACAACTATTATATAACCTTTCAATATATAACACTATCAATAAATCTTAAATATTCACATATCTTTTTTTTATACACTACGAATTTTTTTTTTTTATTTTCCGTAAAGCAAAAGAAAAATACAAACGATATCGTGGTAATGGGGGGGAGGTGAATATCACATCTTTACATGCTAATTATAATAAAAAAAAATTTAACCCCTACTACTGGCCGAGTACGTTGTCGGCGCTGATAAAAAAAAATTAACTTTTTTTTTTCGTTTAGTGGCTTTTGTACATTTGGAACAGTGTTGCCAGTGGAACAATCACTTTGTCGAATTTTTCCTTTGAACGTTGCATTTGTCGGTTTTGGGTTTTTCTTTTGCAGGGACCTTCTCCTTCTTCTCCACCTTCTCTTTCACAGCTGGTGCTTGTTGCTTCTCCGTCACGGGCGGTGTGCTCGGCTTCTTCGGCTTGTTGGCCTTCGCCGCTGCCGCGTAGTTGATGGGCTTGATTCCAGTTGTGGCCTCCTCGGTTACTGGTGGCTGGGATTGCTGCAAATTAGAATTTTTCTTTTAAATATAATTATCATCATCATCAATATCATTAGCCGATAAACGTCGACTGCTGGTCATAGACATCCCTCAAAGACCTCCACACCGATCGGTCCTGCGTCCCTCGCATTTAGTGGGTTGCCACGATTCACAACAGATCCCAAATAACAACTGACAGAAGCTGATACAAAATGGAGATAGATTTAGAAGTATGACCAGGAGGGCCGACCCCAAGGAAAGATGGGACCAGGTCTAGCAAGAAGAAGAATCAGTGCTAAATATTACTAGCAACTACGAACTATTTAGGGGTTTCTTTTTTAGAGAAGAGCGTGGAATTCACCTGATGGTGAGCCATAAGCCTGCTCATGAGAACATGGCGCTAGTTATGGTGATATACACAGCACCACATAGAGCTGGTCATCTTAAGACATAAGATGTTTGGTCAACCCAGTAATTTCACTAGCTACCATCAGACCACTTTTGCTAATAGTGGGTAGACAAGGTTATGCAGGGCTTCTACCCATTAAAAAAACCTTGGTGGTCTCCATCAGTACATTAAGAGGAGCTCCTGGATTGTCAATGGAATGCACTGGTACTACCCTGCACTCTGTCTAAAACATCCACGGATCAAAACCCTCCTCAGCTCCCCAGCCTCCTTAGGCTCGCTTTGAGCTCTGTGTATCCCCACCTTCAAGGATCACTAACCCGAGGACCCTTTTAGTCACCTTGTACGACAGGCCGGTCCTTAGTCCTATTCTTAATATCCCGAGACTAGCGCTGGTGCCCGCCTAGGACAATGTCCAGCGAGAGAGACTAGTAATTTAGAAATTTTTTTTATTGAAAAATCTATATAGTAATTTATAAAAGGAGCTTTCCGTTTAAGTTTTTTTTTTTAATTTTTATAAAGCCAGTGTCAAGACAAACTTTTTTAATTTAACTATAATTTGTAAATATATAATCCTTTCAATAATGATGTAATTAACACCATGCCTTTGTGGTTCAACTGTTGACATGTCAGCTGTCTCCGGGGCAGACACTCGAGCTCATCAAACACCGAGTGGATTCCAGTGGGTATCATAAACTCACCTTGGCAATGTCCGTCACGAGCGCAACTTCCTCGGCTTTCTCTTCGACTCTAGTTTCACTCTTGGCAGCCTTCACCTCCTTCTTTTTCAGCGGCACCTTGGTGTCAGATTTGACCACCATGGGCTTCGCTTTGGGCTTGGTTTCCTGCTTCGATGATTTCTTTGCTTCCTGCTTCCTGGTGTCCTTTTTCGCGTCCTTGGGCTGCTTGTCCGATACGGGCTCGACGTCTGCGGCACTCACTTCCGGTGTCTCACTCGGCGCTGGCGTTGATACTGCAATTTTCGTTTCATCATCATCTCATGGTCTTGTGATACACCATACCAGAGACCTGACCATCGGTTGAGATTATAATGATCATTATCCCATCATATTAGATAGGTACGTCTAATACATTTGTCTGGACTGATAACCTGATGATGGTGATAGAAGACGGGATAATGCTGAACTGATCCATGCGATTCAAAGACAAAGCCTCTGTTCAGAAGTGGACATCAGGTTAAGCTGATAATGATGTAGTTGCCACGACCAGCATTATAGTTGGTGAACATTTGCTGGTAGCGGTAACAGAGGTAGCTGATGTCATTACCACGGAGTTATTGATTCGACAACCTGATCAGTCAACTCTTGATCGTTAATATATCCTACCCTGTCTTCCACTTGAAGGTACAGCAGACGATGGAAATTACTGTAGTAATATATCAATACTAACCTTCAGTTAGACTGGATGCAACGACTTCCTCTTTACTCTCCACCAGTTCTGTCTGCGGTGAGACTTCCTCCTTCGCACTCGGCGCTTCCTCCGGCTGCTTATCATCTGTACTCTTCTCTGATTTCTCGTCCGTCGCTGTGGTTTAGAAAAATTAAACTGTATATTGGTGAAGTTACCCACGGTAGATCTCCTGCCGGAGATCATGTACAAAGTAGGTACCGACCGCTGCCATCAATTTCAGTCACATTACTATGCTCCATTTCCATTATTAAGAGTAAATATATTAAATACTACTACATGGCAGTATTAAGTCTATGTCCAGCAGTGGACGTCTATCGGCTGATGATGATGATGACAGTAGCTCATGCTGATGGGTATTAGTGGTGGGTGTCCATTGCTGGACTGTCTAGGTAAATACCAATGCTTTCAATTGCTGCCCAACAGTAACATGCAAAAATTATAGATCCGGCTTGAAGGACTTGTAACTAGTGAATTAACAGTAACCTAATTTAACATTCCAATTCTCAAGACGATGAACACAATGTGCATACCATCAGTCACGGTCGCCTTTTACCATGTTATGAATGTGTTACTTGGTGATTATTTACCTGGTGCGCTAGAAGGCGGCAGCACACGCGTGGGCACGAACTCGGCGGCGAGCGGGTTCAATGTGGACCTGGAGACCGTCTCCTCCAGTGATAGTGAACCCTGCCCGTTGCTGGTACTGGAAATTATATAACAATTTGTTTATAGTGTTCAGCCGATGGGTGACCAGCATTACACGTACCTAACTGATACCGAGGCAACGTGGAGATGTTTGGGGAGGGCTGTGTCCAGCAGTGGACGTCTATCGGCTGATGTTGATGGTGAGGGTTTAGGCTACGAGGGAATGGGAAGGAACGCGTTCCTATACAGTTCCCCTAACGCGCTAGGGCTCGCAGCGCGACCACCATTCCACCGCACAGACACACTCACACTTCGTAGTCTGCAGTCAGCCTAGTTTCCGCGCTGTATGTAGCACTGTGCATATATAAAGAGAAAGACAGAGAAAGGAAGAGAAAGAGATAGAGGAAGAAAAAGAGACAGGAAGATATGAAGAAAAGAAAGAGATAGAGAGGAAGAAAGGGGAAGAAAAGGACAGGGAAAGAAATTGGAAGAAAGAAAAGGAGAGATAACGGACGAAAGCGGAGAGAGATACAAAAGGTAAGAAGAGGTAAAGGGGTAAAGGCTGAAGGAGTGGGGCGAAGGAAGGGAGGCATGGGAAGAGGAGAGATATATACCGTTCTAGAAGTACATTATTGTACTCTGGATCTCTCTTTCATTTGCTCCTATCTTATTCAATGACAAAATCGTCTATCACTCTCCCGCTGTCTCTGTTCACCGCCACCACAGTATGCCCGTCTCGTTCTTTCACAATTTTTTTTTAAATCCGACTCTGACCAATGAAGGAAGACATGAAGCGACGGACGTGTCCTCAAAATGATTGTCATGTCAGAGGTCGCACATCCATCCCTCAACTGGCCAACCTGTTGGATAAACTGCCTTGGCTCCTTAGAAGGCTCAAGTCCTATCAGTGGGGCAGTAATGCTACTCACGTGGGAAGGTGACTGTTGTTGTGCCCGTTCGAAACCGGCCTGTGCCTCTCCCTCTGCTCATCCTCCAGCATCGCCTCTATGCACTGCTCCATCAGCGCCTCCTCTTCCAACTGCTGCATCACCTGCGTATGAACAACCGGTTAAGCATTTACTACTGGAACTTGATGCTGACTACGCCTTTTTTGGTCTTCTCCAAGGTCCAGGATCCGATACCAGGTGACAAGTATACATTCCACAATCACTTTGTGCCCACTGCTGGACAGTTCCCAAACGACGACCTGTAAGGCCAGTTGATCTATTCACCACCATCAGATTGTACACCTCCTCCTAGAGTAGGAACATTACTGTGCTCCGGTAGTAAACACGCAGTAAAGGCATTCGACCACCGGCGGCCCGTGCTCACCTGTTTGTCGAACTCCTCCTCGTTCTCCATCCACATGTAGTCCGCGAAGTCGTCCTGCGGCGGGGGCGGCACCGGCGGGTACGCCGCCGGCGGGTAGTACGCGCCGGCCATCACATAGCCTGCAAGCAAGCGAGCACACGGACATTCTATACTGCGGTTACTGCTCTGTGTATTGTCTGTTCTCTGCCGTCCGCTGGATGCTGGAGGTACACCTCGTCAGAACGTTGGAGTTGGCTGCAGTTGGTAAAGAAGCAGGTGTGTGTGGTCGATTAACTAATGCGCGCGTGGTCAACACGTTCTCCCGTCTGTCTCTCTGTATCTGTCTGTGTAACTGTCTGTCTGTGTCTTATCTCTGTCTATCTGTGTCTTATCTCTGTCCATCTGTGTCTTATCTCTGTTTGTCTGCGTCTTATCTCTGTCTATCTGTGTCAATGCTGTCTGTCTGTCTTATCTTTGTCTGCCTGTGTGTGTCTGTCTGTGCTGTGTCCGTCTATCTATCTGCGTCTGTATCTGTCTATGTCTGTCTGTGTCTACCTCTCTCTCTCTATGTATGTCTCTCTCTCTCTGTCTTACTGTGTCTATGTATATCTGTCTGTCTGTGTCTGTCTTTTTGTCTGAGCGTTAACATACAAACGGCAGGGAAGGAGGTACAACAACCGTCTCCCTCGCACCGGTATGCTGCACCGGTATGCTGCACCGAGTGCGAGGGAGACGGGTACCGTCCAGCGCGACGTCGCGCACAGACACTGCGCAATCGCGCAACGTGGCGCCGGCTCGAGTCAATCAAGCATCGACCACACCCAGGTATGTTTACACGACCAGTTCTGCTCACCAGGTATATGCCCCCTCGGTATGTGAACAGGGTAGACCGGCGGTCTGTGCACGCCGGCGTCGCCGCTGCCGACCACGCCGCCGCCGACGCCGTTGTCAATGATCACGCCGTTCGGCTGGGGATTAGTAAAAAAAAAAAAAAAATTAATATCTACCCTCTTTTTAATTCGACGAGGGGATGAGACGAGCGCGACGTTCACCTGATAGTAAGTGACACGCTCGCCTCTAAAAATGTGACGCTAGTCAGGATGGTATATGACATAACGTGGTCATACTGTAATACATAAAATTTTTAAGTGTCATCCGTAATTTCTCTAGCGACAGCGCCCTTCAAACCGGACTGACATAGGAATTGTATTAATTAATATAGATAAATTCAAGACAATTTAAATTTAAAAATAGAACAAACTTCAACGTTTTTTTTTTAATTTTTTTTTTTTTTTAAAAAACAAGACTTGTTTAATATAAACAGAAATAAAGTAATGGTCAAGTAGTAGTAGTAGTAGTAGTTGTAGTCAACGGTAACTACAATAGTGATTTTAGTAAAAATTCACTGCTGGTAGTGTCTCTGTTGCCGGAGACCGTCTGAATACCACCTCAGCATTCATTCCTGCTGCCAAACAGTACTGTGCCGACATTACCCTGATCCGGTTTGAAGGGCGCTGCAGCTAATAAAATTACTGGAGCATGAATCAACGAGTGTAATATTGTGCAGTGTATATAATCCTAACTAGCGCCACATTGTTATAGTCAGGCGTATCACTTAACATCACGTGAACGTCCCACTCATTTAGTCCTATACCTAAAGACCAGATACTCTAGCACTTATAGGATCTCATCCACAGATAACTGAGTAATTCATCTCAGACGACATACTCTTGATATAGAAGGGGAACTAATGCCTATAATTTATATAACATAATTACCATGGAGCATCATACCTAGTATACAAACCTAGTACTTATTTTAACATTTAACAATTTCATGTGATTTTGAGTTGCAATAGTGATTCGCATAATAAATATTTCACCGCCGCAATAACAGATATCAATTGGGGTAGTATACAATGTGAAAGGTAATGTGTAAAAGATGTGGAGGGGATAGAGTATAACTCGTATCCTATCTATGTATGGAATACCCTATCCTATCTATCTATGTACGAAATACCCCATCCTATCTATATATTGAATACCCCATCCTATCTATCTATGTACGAAATACCCCATCCTATCTATCTATGTATGGTATACCCCATCCTATCTATCTATGTATGGAATACCCCATCCTATCTATCTATGTATGGAATACCCCATCCTATCTATCTATGTATGGAATACCCCATCCTATCTATCTATGTATGGAATACCCCATCCTATCTATCTATGTATGGTATACCCCATCCTATCTATCTATGTATGGAATACCCCATCCTATCTATCTATGTATGGAATACCCCATCCTATCTATCTATGTATGGAATACCCCATCCTATCTATCTATGTATGGAATACCCCATCCTATCTATCTATGTATGGAATACCCCATCCTATCTATCTAAGTATGGAATACCCAATCCTATCTATCTATGTATGGAATACCCCATCCTATCTATCTATGTATGGAATACCCCATCCTATCTATCTATGTATGGAATACCCCATCCTATCTATCTATGTATGGAATACCCCATCCTATCTATCTATGTATGGAATACCCCATCCTATCTATCTATGTATGGAATACCCCATCCTATCTATCTATGTATGGAATACCCTATCCTATCTATCTAAGTATGGAATACCCCATCCTATCTATCTATGTATGGAATACCCCATCCTATCTATCTATGTATGGAATACCCCATCCTATCTATCTATGTATGGAATACCCCATCCTATCTATCTATGTATGGAATACCCCATCCTATCTATCTATGTATGGAATACCCCATCCTATCTATCTAAGTATGGAATACCCCATCCTATCTATCTATGTATGAAATACACCATCCTATCTATCTATGTATGAAATACCCCATCCTATCTATCTATGTATGGAATACCCCATCCTATCTATCTAAGTATGGAATACCCCATCCTATCTATCTATGTATGGAATACCCCATCCTATCTAAGTATGGAATACCCCATCCTATCTATCTATGTATGGAATACCCCATCCTATCTATCTAAGTATGGAATACCCCATCCTATCTATCTATGTATGGAATACCCCATCCTATCTAAGTATGGAATACCCCATCCTATCTATCTATGTATGGAATACCCCATCCTATCTATCTATGTATGGAATACCCCATCCTATCTATCTATGTATGAAATACCCCATCCTATCTATCTATGTATGGAATACCCCATCCTATCTATCTAAGTATGGAATACCCCATCCTATCTATCTATGTATGGAATACCCCATCCTATCTATCTATGTATGAAATACACCATCCCATCTATCTATGTATGAAATACCCCATCCTATCTATCTATGTATGGAATACCCCATCCTATCTATCTAAGTATGGAATACCCCATCCTATCTATCTATGTATGGAATACCCCATCCTATCTATCTATGTATGGAATACCCCATCCTATCTATCTAAGTATGGAATACCCCATCCTATCTATCTATGTATGGAATACCCTATCCTATCTATCTAAGTATGGAATACCCCATCCTATCTATCTATGTATGGAATACCCCATCCTATCTATCTAAGTATGGAATACCCCATCCTATCTATCTATGTATGGAATACCCCATCCTATCTATCTATGTATGAAATACCCCATCCTATCTATCTATGTATGGAATACCCCATCCTATCTATCTAAGTATGGAATACCCCATCCTATCTATCTATGTATGAAATACCCCATCCTATCTATCTATGTATGGAATACCCCATCCTATCTATCTAAGTATGGAATACCCCATCCTATCTATCTATGTATGGAATACCCCATCCTATCTATCTATGTATGGAATACCCCATCCTATCTATCTAAGTATGGAATACCCCATCCTATCTATCTATGTATGGAATACCCCATCCTATCTATCTATGTATGAAATACTCCATCCTATCTATCTATGTATGGAATACCCCATCCTATCTATCTAAGTATGGAATACCCTATCCTATCTATCTATGTATGGAATACCCCATCCTATCTATCTATGTATGGAATACCCCATCCTATCTATCTAAGTATGGAATACCCCATCCTATCTATCTATGTATGGAATACCCCATCCTATCTAAGTATGGAATACCCCATCCTATCTATCTATGTATGGAATACCCCATCCTATCTATCTAAGTATGGAATATCCCATCCTATCTATCTATGTATGGAATACCCCATCCTATCTATCTATGTATGAAATACCCCATCCTATCTATCTATGTATGGAATACCCCATCCTATCTATCTAAGTATGGAATACCCCATCCTATCTATCTATGTATGGAATACCCCATCCTATCTATCTATGTATGAAATACACCATCCCATCTATCTATGTATGAAATACCCCATCCTATCTATCTATGTATGGAATACCCCATCCTATCTATCTAAGTATGGAATACCCCATCCTATCTATCTATGTATGGAATACCCCATCCTATCTATCTATGTATGGAATACCCCATCCTATCTATCTAAGTATGGAATACCCCATCCTATCTATCTATGTATGGAATACCCTATCCTATCTATCTAAGTATGGAATACCCCATCCTATCTATCTATGTATGGAATACCCCATCCTATCTATCTAAGTATGGAATACCCCATCCTATCTATCTATGTATGGAATACCCCATCCTATCTATCTATGTATGAAATACCCCATCCTATCTATCTATGTATGGAATACCCCATCCTATCTATCTAAGTATGGAATACCCCATCCTATCTATCTATGTATGAAATACCCCATCCTATCTATCTATGTATGGAATACCCCATCCTATCTATCTAAGTATGGAATACCCCATCCTATCTATCTATGTATGGAATACCCCATCCTATCTATCTATGTATGGAATACCCCATCCTATCTATCTAAGTATGGAATACCCCATCCTATCTATCTATGTATGGAATACCCCATCCTATCTATCTATGTATGAAATACTCCATCCTATCTATCTATGTATGGAATACCCCATCCTATCTATCTAAGTATGGAATACCCTATCCTATCTATCTATGTATGGAATACCCCATCCTATCTATCTATGTATGGAATACCCCATCCTATCTATCTAAGTATGGAATACCCCATCCTATCTATCTATGTATGGAATACCCCATCCTATCTAAGTATGGAATACCCCATCCTATCTATCTATGTATGGAATACCCCATCCTATCTATCTAAGTATGGAATATCCCATCCTATCTATCTATGTATGGAATACCCCATCCTATCTATCTATGTATGGAATACCCCATCCTATCTATCTATGTATGGAATACCCCATCTTATCTATCTATGTATGGAATATCCCATCCAAACAGCGCTGCTGGAGTTATCCATTATTTAAATAATATTCAAAAAATTCCACATTATCTAGGAAAACTTTGAAGATTTTATTTCTTACTTATTTCTACACAAATTTGAATATAATAATTATTGTTTAATCATTATTTTATTAAATTAAATTAATAATCATCGCTTAGAGGCTAAAACTTTTCAATTATGTTCTTTGTAAAACATAAGGCGTTATACTTACATTTTTGTTTAAAAGTTAAATATAATTTTACTTAAATAAAATACGTATAAAGCACATAAATAAATACTCGACTTCAATACCTATCCGACAAGCTATAAGAAAGTACATACAGTTTATAAAATTTAGAAAAAAAATAACACTATGTAATGAGTGAGCGAGTAGTACAGTTGAAATGTAACTAGTTCCGCGGGCGGAGGTACGTTGTCGTTGTGTTCCTTAATTATGAATAGTTTTTCATTTCCATACAAAATACATTTAATTACAATGGGGGATAAGGATAATGAAGAATACGCTGACATTGTTATGGACTTAGTGTCAATGTTTGAAGGGCGCTGAAACTAGTGAGATTATGGAATGAACAGAACTTGTCTACGTCTGAAGTGAGGAGTGCAACGTGGTGCAGTGTGAACATCTTAACTAGCATCACATAATTTAAATTTGAACGGCTCTGTAGCTAATACCGCGACCACAATATGTTGCATTGCGTAAATCCTAACTAGCATTATGTTGTTCCAATTTGAAGGGGGCTGTAGCTAGTGAAAGCGACGACCGCACAGTGGTGCAATGTTTATCATCCTAACAAGGTTGAATAATTTAGATTTGAACGGCGCTGTAGCTAATTAAAGCGCCGATTATAATGTGTTGCAGTGTAAACATTTTAACCAGGGTCGCATTTTTCCGAATCAAAACAAGCTGTAGAGGATTTAAAGGGCACTGTAGATGGTTAAAGCGACGACCACTATATGAAGCGGTGTATATCATCCTAACAAGCGCCATTTTGATACGCTTACCATCATTTGTCCTGTTCGAATATAAAAAAAAATTAAAAAAAATTAAAAAAAAAAAAAAATAGGCTGTACAGTCCAAATCATTTGCCTCAATGGAATGACTAAAAGTTTTCCCGCCGTAAATTACGTCAAAGTTTTTCTTTACGTGGTTAGATCGGATATCGACATACCTGCCACTGACCGTTGTCCTCGTTGCCATAATAAGCGCCAATATTCGCCGAGGTCTCCGGAATTTTCATTATTGCAACACTTCAAGCGTCACCTCTAATCCATATACTGGACTGGGTAAGGATTATTGTTTCTTCTTTTTTTAACAACGCTCCACAATCAGACAGAAGCCTCCAATGGAACCTGGTGTATATATTTTCACTTGTCGATATCGGTAAACGCAGGTACTGTTTTCATAAGAGTGTTTAATATACTTAACCGGCTATCTTCAATCTTCATAGCTGGTACTCAGTAACAACTGTGGAGAAAGAGATGGATATATTATCTTAACTGTATTTTACTGCTAGTAGCGTCTCTGTTGCCGGAGACTGTCTAGGTACCACCGCAGCGCTTATTGCAGCCGACACAGCAGTGTGCTTACATTAACTTGTTCCAGTTTGGAAGGTGCTGTAGCTAGTGAAATTACTGTAGTGATGAGACTCAACATGTTATATTTCATGGTGATGAGCATATTCTTCAGTGTAATCATGATCATCAGCTGATAGATGTCCACTACTCGATGACTTACTATAAAGATCTCCATATTGATCCATCTCGTGTTGCTCAAATCCAGTTGCTTTCCATGACCTATATCAGATTGTAGAGTTCACTGAAGGAAAATGGGCCTTAGCCTACCATTCTATCCCAATGCGAGTTGATAAGTGCTTCAGTGTATAACATTTTAATGAGCGCCACATTAATATGAGCAGGGGTATCTATCACAGGTGGTAGGTATCTTTTGCCAGAGACCATCTAGATGGGACAACACGGCAGTGTCTATTGCAGCCAACAAACAATACTGTGTAATTACCGGGTTTACAAGAATCAAAATCTTATGTCCGAGGCGATGACCAGTGTATACCATCCTCATGAACACCACATTATATGAGCACGCGTATCACTACAATCAGGTAAACATTCTTTTAATCTAGTCCTATTCTTATTAACTAGATGCTATGGGGCTTATAGAATCATATCCACAGACAGCTGAGTAACTCATCTTAACAGATGACATACTCTTGATATAGGAGTGGAACTAATATTTTAAATTTATATATCATCATACCTAGTATACAAACCCAGTATTTAGATATTATATCTGATTGTAACTCAACATAAACAACCGATTGATATGATATCGCAACATGGTACTTGTGAGGTTGAAGTATTATTACACCAGTGATAGCACTAGCCACTGCACCCTTTAAAGCGGAACAGGGGAGTTGGACTGATGTACACTGCCACCACACTGTGTTTATTGCCCTGATACATATGTTGTCATAACCCTTCCAATTGGAATAATGATGAGCTACTTAGTATGATATTGACAGCACCACGTACAGCTGGTCACATTGAGACATAAGACGATATCTACATCCTTCAAATCACAGGTATGTTTGTCGGCTGCAACAGGAGCTGCCAAGGTACTTAGACAGTCTCCGGAAACAGACACCTACCAGTTATGTCTCGGTGTATGATATACATCATTTTCAACCCAAAAGCCACTTTAGTAAATTTTTGTGAAAGTGAAAAATTGAATCGATTTTATCTGATGTTTATAACCAAAAATTCTTCCTCCATATATATAACTTTCAATATATTCAACGAGGTGGTGATTTTAATATTTCCATTCGTAAAATACACCCTGTTTTATACCTCATAGTGAGCTACCACGTTCATGTTGTACAGGGCTTATTAAACCCAGTAATATTTAAACTTACTTTTGTGAGCTACATAAGAACTTATACGATTCAATGTCATGTTTGCTCTGAAAGACACTTAATGACAAGTCAATCAGCTGCTTCCTGACTCTGTCCTCTGCATGTCTAAGATCATTTAGTTGCCTAAGTCTACATGCATCTGTTAGGTATATATCTCTTTAACCTTGTACCCATATCTTTCCTACTATGAATAGTTTATCCAGACTTTGTGATTGTCTCTGGCCTATACGGCCAAAGTAACTGGACAAGAGCTTTAGTCAGGAGGTATACATAGAAAAAGAATATATATAATTGTCTGCTTTGAATATTACTAATATTTTGATTGACATGGATCTGAAGTATGTCAAGCTTTTTCTATGCTTTTAGTAGTCCACACTGTAAATGTATTGCACATTGAATGTAAAATTAATGTATAATAAATAGTTTATTACAATAAAAACATTTGGAGCAAAGTAAAGTTTTTGATAACAAACAGTCATTGGCCGTGCGTACAGATTGAGGACTTGCAACAGTTTTGATGTTATGAAACAATGTCAACAATGAAAGGTGGGTTATTTCAATTTAATATATTCCACTTTCTCCGACGCTTGCGTCAAGAGCACCACGTATGGGCGTCGCGCGGCAGAATCCCACATTCTGGCAGCACAATAACGCAGCCAAACGTGTTATTGCGTACCGAAAGAACAAAAAGTCAAACCCAAAATAGATACGCCACCACGAAATGGGCCCAGCACGCAACTGAGGCGGACAATCCCCTAATGAGCAGCGCAGCCGCCGAGGTGCAAAGTCGACGCGGGCAAGGTGCACGGCCCGCCTCAGCGCAATTTAACTAAATAAAATTGAAGTTTTATTGCACGTGTCCAGTTCTACGTAACGAGAGAAAGATGCAGCTTTACTTACACATTTGTAGCACTTTATGGTCCTCTTCAACGTTGAACAGTCTTTAGTTGCGTTTTAGTCTAATTATTGCTTTTTCGTTGCACTGACAATTGATTAAATTAACATTAACACGATAACCTAAAAAAAAACTCACAGCACAAGACCGATTCGTCAGCCCCCGTGGCGCAAATGGCGACCGACGTGGTATTCGCGCGGGACTCACCCGTGAACTGCAAACAACTTCGCGGCGGTGCGAGCGCCGGCTTTTTTTATCCTACTTTCAAACTTTTCAGGTCGTCGAGGGTTTATAAAGTTACAAATTATCCTTTTAAGATAGAATACATACTCTTGTTAATTTAGACAGGCCAAAATGATTGACAAATTGACTTTCGCCGATGATTTCTATTTTTAAATTTATTAAAACCTATTTAGTTAAATTTAAACATAATCGGCGTCGTGAATACAAAAACATTTATTTAAATTTTATAATAACTTTAAACGTTGATAAAATTCAATGATTTAAAATTTTTTCAGATATAAAAAAATATTTTCACTTACAATAAATTTAACAACTGTCAACATATATTTACATATACAAATAAAGAGCCTCTCAGTTTAAATTACCTTAAATATTTTTTTAAATATAAAAGTTATGAAACTTATGTAATAAAATAAAAAAATTGATAAATTTAGAAAAAAGATTATAAAAATAAATTTTAAAATTTGTTTAACTTTGTACAGTCATTTTAGATATAAAATAATAATAACTTTAAAAATTATGTTTTCATGCTCAAGTTATTATTTCGTGTAACGAAACGTTATCGTCAAGATTATTTATTTTTTAGATGGTTTCTTACTTTGCGTGAACCTTTTACACCGAATTTGAGTTGATATACTTTTAGAACATATTAATCAATTAAGTCCTAACATAATGAGCACTATAATTAATCTTACCGCTAATTCTCTAGTTTGTCGGAGCTGTTTAATTGACCGCGGAGAAATGAAAAATATGGTCGAACATAATTTTTTAGATGATTTCTACATATTTAGTGGTTTAAAGGTTAATTTCTTTTGTTATTACTATTATCTTAAATTAGTGATATAATGCCACTTAAATTTTTTCACCGACTACAATTTATTCAATTTCACGCGATAATTTGTTAAAAAAAAAATTGTGTATCAGATTTTGCTGAGCCTTTGCTTTGTGCGCTATTATAAAAATGAAGGTTTTTATGGTTTTACAAATTCCCAATTCCAATCATGATTCATGAAACAGACCTGTGTTTACCAATTGTCTTATATTTATTACAGGCGAACAGTTCACTGGGGTTATCAGAGCTACTGTGTACTTCGTGTGAGGAGGTCTTGTTGCAGTGTAGAAGGTTTAGAGCCTTATGCCAGCAGAGTGATGATATTCTTAAGATGAATATCCAGGTAGTAACTTTCATGATTGTAAATTATCACATTATTTATTAAAATTATTTTTTTGTTAATTTAAAAATGAAGCTTAGAATACAATTATGTTATTAAAGCTGATTAAGATTAAACAATTTGAGGAAAAATTAACTAGCAATATATTCAGTCGCGTTTATCCACCGTACCGAGGTTTGCTGGTATTTGTATTGTAGTGTTACTGTAGACTGAACTGAAATGTTGATGGTAATTAGTCCCTCTTGTTGCCATACAACACTTTAAAAATGGATTCCTGCTTAGCTTTAATAAGAAATTTTCAAATTGTGAGCGTGTTCTTAAATGTTTATTTATTATTACCTCAACGTTAATAATGGTCGAAACTGTTTTTGTCACAGGATGAAGAAGCAAAACAATTTGCAAAGGATGAAAACGGAACGGAGCAATCAGATAAAACTGGCATTGTATATGATCTGTATCAGAATAAATTGGTTATAAAGATAACAGCTCGGGATAAGGAATCAAAAATTATACTCTCGTGCCCTTACCAATGTCCGGAGGTGTTTACGAAGAAATTTGAACTTCACAATCACATGCTGGCGAAGCACATAGACGAGGGTGATTACTGCGTAGAGCTACAGTACTACTGCATCGTTGAAAACTGCCGCTACAATATAAAATCTGATAGGAAGAAGTACTTCACCGGAAGGAAGTACGTCAATCAGCACTACAATAAAGTGCACGGAAACAAATCGATCACATGCAACACGTGCAAGCTGAATTTTCCCACGGACGGTGAATATGTTAGACATTTGAAAACCTGCAATTACACATACGAGTGTGATAACTGTAACCGATCATACAAAACCAAGGATCGTCTCCTCGTGCACACGATGAGGAACCATCCACTTCTACACCAGCAGTACAAGAACGGGAGAAGGGTGGAGAAACGTAAGTCGAAAATTTTATTTGAAGCGAAGAAGACGAAAATAGAAACTGAGTCTACACACGAGAGTCCAAAGAGGTCTTCGGCGACGCAAACCCTCCAGCTGGAGCAGAACATAAGGAATGACGTCACGCTTCCACCGTGGCCAGAGAAGAGTGATGTGTATGGTGGAAAGACTGATGAAATATCAACACAGACGGTGTTCGAAGATCTGTTGTCTTTCAAATCCCAGGCCAGTGAAGAGGATTCAATGTATTTTTCAGAGGCAGTCTCCTTATCAGACATTCAGACGCAGACCTTCCCCGTGGAGTTCGGTTTGAGCAGATGCAACAAGCAGACCTTAACATCGGAAACACAGTCACCGGATCTGAGCATGAAGGAGACGCAGACGTGTCCCTGCCTGTACGATTCGCCGAAGTTCGGCTGCAAGCTGTTCGACAGCGTGACGTCCAGCCCCGTCATGAACCTGACTTCGACGGAGACGCAGACCGCCGACCTGGGCGTCATCGACGCGATCTTGGCCTTCAATACGGCTGAAACACAGACCAGTTTCGAAGATAATCTGGACAAAGATATGTGATATTGGATGTAATTTTGATTTTTCCCAACCCAAGGAAGAAGAGTGGAACAGAAGCTCACAGACAGTACCTTTCTGATCTTCTTCAAGTCTGTTTTTACTGGTGGTAGTGTCTCTGTTGCTGCAGACCGTCTAGGTACCGCCGCAGCGCCTATTGCAGCCGACACACAGTACTGTGCGGACATTGCTGTGATCCGGTTTGAAGGGCGCTGTAGCTATTACTGGTGGTAGTGTCTCTGTTGCTGCAGACCGTCTAGGTACCGCCGCAGCGCCTATTGCAGCCGACACACAGTACTGTGCGGACATTGCTGTGATCCGGTTTGAAGGGCGCTGTAGCTATTACTGGTGGTAGTGTCTCTGTTGCTGCAGACCGTCTAGGTACCGCCGCAGCGCCTATTGCAGCCGACACACAGTACTGTGCGGACATTGCTGTGATCCGGTTTGAAGGGCGCTGTAGCTATTACTGGTGGTAGTGTCTCTGTTGCTGCAGACCGTCTAGGTACCGCCGCAGCGCCTATTGCAGCCGACACACAGTACTGTGCGGACATTGCTGTGATCCGGTTTGAAGGGTGCTGTAGCTATTACTGGTGGTAGTGTCTCTGTTGCCGGAGACCGTCTAGGTACCGCCGCAGCGCCTATTGCAGCCGACACACAGTACTGTGCGGACATTGCTGTGATCCGGTTTGAAGGACGCTGTAGCTATTACTGGTGGTAGTGTCTCTGTTGCTGCAGACCGTCTAGGTACCGCCGCAGCACCTATTGCAGCCGACACACAGTACTGTGCGGACATTGCTGTGATCCGGTTTGAAGGACGCTGTAGCTATTACTGGTGGTAGTGTCTCTGTTGCTGCAGACCGTCTAGGTACCACCGCAGCGCCTATTGCAGCCGACACACAGTACTGTGCGGACTTTACTGTGATCCGGTTTGAAGGGCGCTGTAGCAAGTGAAATTACTGGGGTAACAAGAATCAATATCTAATGTCTCAGATGACGAGCGCAATGTGATGCAGGGTATAACATCCTAACTAGCACAACGTTGTTATGGATAAGCGTATCACTTATAATCACGTAAACGTTCCGCTCGTCACGTCGCTTAATTAAATAAAAAAGATATAATTTTTTTTTTTTTTAATACTGAACAGATAAAACAGTATAGTGGAAGCAGTCAACCATTTCCTTGGTCTTTCAATGTTTCCTCTTCCATTCATTGTCGATGATCAGGCCCTGGCTGAAGAGTCTTTGTCGAAATCAGGGGCGGAGGAACAGTCTCTCACAGCTGTTATTTGTTTTTTATAAACCCATATACATTAAGTGTAGTACAATTAAAACGATCAAAACATTGATTAATAAATAAAGAATATTGATATGGTTTTATTTTTATCCCATTTCTTTTTACTTTTAAATAAATATATATATATATATATATATATATACTGTGTGTGATGGAACGGAAAAAAAATATACTCTGAATAAAAAAAAAATATATTTTTAAAACGTTTTATTTGCATTATTCACGCTCCATCGTGTTAGTGCAGCTAAATGAAACGATAGTTTCATAAAACAATATATTACTTTACTAGAAAACAAACCGGCAATGAAACGCAAAATAAAAAACGGTTGATGCTCGGATCAAGGAACGCGCGTGCGCGGCGGGAACTCGACATGTATTTGGTTACAATTTGAACCTTATTCCATAGCGACACGGAGCATTTAGATTGCGCGCCCGGACGTTCGCGGATCCGAGCATCAGCTGTTTTTTATTTTGTGTTTCATTGCTGGTTTGTTTTACTAGTAAAGTAATTGTAATGAAACTATCGTTTCATTTAGCTGCACTAACATCATCGAGCGTAAATAATGCAAATAAAACGTTTTAAAAATATATATATTTTTTTTAATCAGAATCGATTTTTTTTCCGTCTCATTATCAAAGGTGTCATTAGTACTATCGTTTGTCTTCGTTTTCGAAAGCGGTTTCCTAACACCCTGTATATATATATATATATACATATATATATTTTTTTTTTCCACGGTATATGAGGAGCGTCCTCCGCATGGCGGATGGAGAAAGGGTCGGTAGTACAGCGAAGCTAACTAGCTCAGCCCGATGTGCTCGCTCACCAAAGTAGGCTGTGGTCCTCCAGCAATATAGGAGCTGAGAGGCAGGCTAATCCATCATCATCATCAGCCGATTGAGGTCCACTACTGGATTTAGGCCTCACCAAAGATACCAATATCGATCAAACGCATCGCGGAGCACTGGGGGCCGTCGTTTATAGGGATTAATATAGGCGGATGTGGGCCATTTCCCACCACGCTGGCCCCATGCAGAATGCTGGGAGCCAGAGTCTCGTGTTACGAAACCAATAATAAGTAATAATCGATCCGATCCCAAAAATGGCGAACTTTGGCGTGGAACACCAGATACCTGATTATCTTCATAAAATGTGGCGGAGTCTATATAAACCAGGAATAGTATCCGGCGAGAAATGGACACCTATGGAATAGGGCTAGTCGCAGGAAGTCAGATGGCCTAGACAAGGCGAATATAACATCGATAACAAGGGTATGGTCTATAGAGCTCCAGCCACCAGGCACCATGTAAACGGAACCGGTTTTCTTATCCTAAAGACTGCTAGGAAACGTTATTCGCTTTGATGCTGCGTCGGATAGAATCTGCATACTTCCGACTTAAAAACCACCAACAGAAACATCAAGCGATGCAGGAAAAGACTTTTTTTTTATTTTGGGAGGAAAATCTTCGAAAAATACCCTATTTCTCTACTCATTAGAACCCCCTTGGTGATCTACATCACTGCATTCGGAGAGGCTCCAGGATATCTTATAGAATGCAACGGTGGCCACTTTGTGTTACACATCTCTAAAGAGGAGCCTAACCCTCCTAAGCACTATCGCTGACCCACGCAGGTTCGCTTGTTGAGCGACGAGCGCCCCCACCCTCAAGGCCCGCGTAACTCCTGGACCCTTTTAGTCGCCTTCCACGACAGGCAAGGTTTACCTTAGATCTATTCTTACTAGCCCGAGACTACAGGGCTGTCGGGCTGATGCGTCCATTACCATCGCCTCGACTTCTACGAAGAAGGTTGAGTAGCTACGTTAAAATAGTCGCCGGTGATGAAGGGAAGACGCTTTCATGGCCACAATTTGCTGACACAGCAAACTGTGTCCTATGACAATTTCGCATAGTCCATGTCACTCATAATTAAATGTACTATGTATCCCCACAAGGAGATCTATAAAGGAATCAGATTGACCATGTCCCAATAGATGACTGGCACAAGAGCACCATTGAGGATGTTAAAGTGTACAGGGGATCCCCCGAACAGGTTCTTGCCTTGTCGTGTGGTGGGGCTCAGTAGCAATGGCTTGGTCACACACGGTGAAGCTAAGAGGAACCTACCTGCCTGACCCAAGGTGACCGCTCCAGGTAATCTCCGTGAGCTCACCTCGGATGTGTGCCGGTGGGATGCAGGTGCTGGCTTCTAGTGCCCTTCGCAGCCGCGGAGGGAGAAGAGTGTCGGTATTGCGGTTCGCCGCCCTTTTCTATTCTCCGTGGTGGTATATCGGTTAGCGGCGAAACCCAAGACCAGATCCGCCGCAAGGAGTCGGGAGAGTTTTTTCTCTTGCTCCCATGGCTTCTAGGTGACGCATTCGAGGGGAACCTTTGCTCAGGTGACAATAATAGGCCGAGAGTAGGGCGCGCTATATGTTCCGCGCGCCCTTACAGAGGTAGAAAGGGTGGTGGTATCTCCTCCCGACATGGAGCCGCGCGTTGCAGCTGGCGCTGGCGGGGCCGGAAAGGTGTGCGACAGTGTTCCCGTGGCTCCGCCGTAAAGCGACGTAGGTGGAACACCGTGGGGGTTTTTGTCGGTGCAAGTCCGACATAACCTGAATTTGCGTATTACCCCCCATGTAAAACAAAAAAAAGTGAACAGATGGGGCTGAGTGTGATAGTGACCACTACATACAAAGAATCAAATTGAAAGTCAAAATAAACACCAAGAAGAGAGTAAAAGTAGACAGAGGAAGGACTTGACGCGGAAAAGCTTAAAGATCCAGCAGCAAATATCTAGTTCCAATTAGAACTTAATAACAAATTCAGCAGATTGAAGGTAGAGGAAATGGATATAGAAGACCTTCGGGACAATGTTAAAAGCACGTTAAAAGAAGTGGGAGCAGAAATTTCGAGTAGGTCGATCACCTAATGGTATGTGATACGCCTGCCCATAACAACGTGGCGCTGGAGAGGATGGTATACACTGCACCATACACTTGTCAAAAGCAGTATGATGGTAAAAGTCACATTTTTTTTTTATTACATTGTTTATTTTTTAACATGTCTTTCATTAAGTTTCGTATATAAATATTTTCTTTTTTTTTTTAATCTTTAATATGATAATTTCAAATATCGAAAAATAAATTTAGCTCCTCCTTTATATGAACAGCAAAAGGGGTGAAAGAAACGCGGGAGCCTTCAAGGCTGATCTACTTGGCTAGTGCCTTTTGATCCCTGACAACATGATTTAACACCTGGTGGAATAGTAATCTATTTAAATAATTAAACAAAATAGCAACCTAATGTCAAGCAGGAAATCTTTCACATTTATTACTCTATGGCAACACTTAATTTTGACAGCTGACAATACAACAAAGTTATTTATTTCTTTATTCGCGCAAAGAAATCAATGGAGTCAAATCATTCATAATGATTAATAGGCTGTGTGTAGAAATTGGAAACATAAATTCAATAAATATACTATATAATTTTTTTTATGAATCTAAAATAAAGGTAACAGGAATAATCTAAAATAAAGGTAACATAACGCCTTTTAGTGATTTCTTACAAATTGAAATGTGTCACCATTTAACACCTGGTGGAATCATAATCAAGAACTAACATATTTAAATAGTAAAAGAATATCATACAGTCCTCAAAAATTCACTGACGCAACATCTTATATCTTAGGCGAAGAGTGCAATGTGGTGCAGTGTGTGCCATCTTAACTAGCGTCATATTGTTATGGGTGTCATTTACCATCAGGTGAACCACCCGCTTGTCGTGTCGATTAACTAAATTAAAAAAAATCTATTGCACTTATTAACATGGCAATACTAGAATTGACAGCTGTCAATGTCATTAAAACCGCGCAAGGCCGTGCTCTGTGGAACATATTACAAGAGCCCTACGTCCAGCTGTGGATGTCAATCGGTTGAAATGATGATGATGATGAATGTCATCAAATAACACTTTTTTAAATTTATCAGAGACAACAGAAACATCGCGATTCGATAAACGTTGCGAGATAAATCTTTATGACAATCCAGAGACAACACCTTTTGCGATGGTGGCCGAGTACTATCTCTTTTAAATTATAAAAAAGGATATCTTTTCTTTTTATCCAATTAACCGAATAGACAGCGGGACGTTCTCCTGATGGTAAGAGATACGCCCGCCTACAACTACATGGCACTATGTAAGATAATATACACTGCACCATATTGCGCTCGTTGCCTGAGACATAACATGTTAAGTCTCGTCACCCCAGTAATTTCACTAATGACAGCGCCCTTCAATCCGGGACACAGTAATGTTTGTACAGTACTGTCTACTGCATACATAAGATGTTATTTACTGCAGTAGAGACAACATGTGCTGCAGTGTCTATCATCTTAACCAGTGCCACGTTGCTCTGTGCGTATCATTTACCATCAAGTGAACGTCACGGTCGTCTCGTTGCTTTATTAAATAAATGAAAAAAAAAAACAAAAATGTTGAATGTTGTTACTCCAGTAATTTCATTAGATATAACGCCCCTCAAACCGGAACATATTAATGTATGTCTGTCCTCCGTAGTAAACCCGTAAAAAGAGAATTGTTAAATAAAATGCAATTAGTGTTGCCAGCTGAGAAAATTATTAAAAATTTTTCTTCCCAACACCCCATTATTGATTTTATCACTGCGCATGTGCGGCAATGGTCTGACGTGCGTCAGTACCTATCTGTGCTGACTGCGCGGTGGACTACCCAGCTAATTATAACCGCAGTTAATTAATTAGCAGTAAAAACAAATTACTATAATTGTCACAGTCCGTAAAATGGTGGTAGGCGTCGCCCCGTGAGTCGTGTGTGTATCCGCGGCACACGGCACGCGTTCGTGTAATTGTTTTATTTATTGTTAAAAAAGGTTTTTAAGGAATTAATTAAAACGGCTTCTTCACGAGTGTACGTGGTATCAAAACCAATGCATTTAGCGGCGTACGCCGTTTGTGCCGTAAGTGACAGATTATTGGTATCGACGGAATCCGAGGACCACTTTAAAGGAGACATTTCTATATCCTTGCCGGCGCCCCCGGACATTGCCACGCCGCCATGTCTCTGCCACGGGAGTTCATATTTAAAAAGGTAAGTTTTTATTTTTTAATTCACCAGAACAGTAGTTTTACAATTTTACTGGTGGCAGTGTCTCTGTTGCTACAGACCGTCTAGGTACCGCCGCAGCGCCTGTTGCAGCCGACACACAGTACTGTGCGGACATTGCTGTGATCCGGTTTGAAGGGCGCTGTAGCTATTACTGGTGGTAGTGTCTCTGTTGCTGCAGACCGTCTAGGTACCACCGCAGCGCCTGTTGCAGCCGACACACAGTACTGTGCGGACATTGCTGTGATCCGGTTTGAAGGGCGCTGTAGCTATTACTGGTGGTAGTGTCTCTGTTGCTACAGACCGTCTAGGTGCCGCCGCAGCGTCTATTACAGCCGACACACAGTACTGTGCGGTCATTGCTGTGATCCGGTTTGAAGGGCGCTGTAGCTATTACTGGTGGTAGTGTCTCTGTTGCTGCAGACCGTCTAGGTACCACCGCAGCGCCTGTTGCAGCCGACACACAGTACTGTGCGGACATTGCTGTGATCCGGTTTGAAGGGCGCTGTAGCTATTACTGGTGGTAGTGTCTCTGTTGCTGCAGACCGTCTAGGTACCACCGCAGCGCCTGTTGCAGCCGACACACAGTACTGTGCGGACATTGCTGTGATCCGGTTTGAAGGGCGCTGTAGCTATTACTGGTGGTAGTGTCTCTGTTGCTACAGACCGTCTAGGTACCGCCGCAGCGTCTATTACAGCCGACACACAGTACTGTGCGGTCATTGCTGTGATCCGGTTTGAAGGGCGCTGTAGCTATTACTGGTGGTAGTGTCTCTGTTGCTGCAGACCGTCTAGGTACCACCGCAGCGCCTGTTGCAGCCGACACACAGTACTGTGCGGACATTGCTGTGATCCGGTTTGAAGGGCGCTGTAGCTATTACTGGTGGTAGTGTCTCTGTTGCTACAGACCGTCTAGGTACCACCGCAGCGCCTGTTGCAGCCGACACACAGTACTGTGCGGACATTGCTGTGATCCGGTTTGAAGGGCGCTGTAGCTATTACTGGTGGTAGTGTCTCTGTTGCTGCAGACCGTCTAGGTACCGCCGCAGCGTCTATTGCAGCCGACACACAGTACTGTGCGGTCATTGCTGTGATCCGGTTTGAAGGGCGCTGTAGCTATTACTGGTGGTAGTGTCTCTGTTGCTGCAGACCGTCTAGGTACCACCGCAGCGCCTGTTGCAGCCGACACACAGTACTGTGCGGACATTGCTGTGATCCGGTTTAAAGGGCGCTGCAGCTATAACTGGTGGTAGTGTCTCCGTTGCCGGAGACCGTCTAGGTACCGCCGCAGCGCCTATTGCAGCCGACACACAGTACTGTGCGAACATTGCTGTGATCCGGTTTGAAGGACCAATGGCTATCACTGGTGGTAGTGTCTCTGTTGCCGGAGACCGTCTAGGTACCACCGCAGTTTCTATTGCAGCCGACACACAGTACTGTGCAGACATTACTGTGATCCGGTTTGAAGGGCGCTGCAGCTGGTGTAATTACTGACATTGATTGATATTGACAGTCAACTTCTAATGTCTCAGGCGACGGGCACAATCTGGTAGTGTATATTATCTTAACTTGTAACACGTTATGGGCAGGCGTATCACTTACCATCAGGTGAATGTCTCGCTCGTCTCATTGTTTCGTTGAATAATAAAAAAAAAATTACTACATCGCCGCTTACCATCAGATGGGATAGTAGTCACGACTAGTTACCATCTTTGTTGTTGATATCCTCAGTTTGCTCACAAAGAGGTTTAGCTCCTCATTCCTCATGACAACATCATGGTGTTCCAGTCCAAATATTACTTGGGTGGTCTTCAAGAGAACAGTGAATACACTGTTACTAGATTGGTGCTTTACCACCACAAACCACATCACCACATACCAACAGATGGTAACGTACTCAAGCGCTAGTGCATGTAAATAAAAAAAAAATTGAGTACACTTTCTTTCATCTTTAATGCATCTTATTTAAGTCTTATTTATTACAACATTTTGACGGTGATGCCGCAGCCAATCATTGTTTTAAGGTCACCTTGCAGTGACTGATCATCATCGAACTGAAGTTCCGATTTGATCCTCAGCTATTCTTTTTAACTGATGGTATTCAAGCCCGGCACCTTCTTCCTCTACCTGATCTGGTGACACTGCAGCTGCTACTTCCGCCGCAATTCTCTGTTCAGATATTACTGTAGCTGGTGGAATTAATCTATATATATATATGTACCGCCGTTCCTGCCTCTTTAATGGCCGTTACGTTACTTTTTATAGCAACCGTTACCATAGCAACCGTATAAGTGATACAACGTAGAAAATGCATAAAAGTCAATACAAATAATAAATATCCTGTAACCGTCTTCAGATCACTCCGCGTCGGATGCTCGTGTTGCCGTGTCGGTGCGTTCACTGGTTTTTAGGTGATCGGCGAATAAAAAAAACCCATTTTCGTTATATATTCGTTATGCCGAGTATAGATCAGTTTAAGATGAATTTTAAAAAAATGCCACCCCTAAAAGAGGGTTGCGGGGTTGTTACGGCGAGCAAAGTGGGGATTCATTGACTCATCACGATATCTCCTAAACTATTAGACGTAAACACTCAAAATTTGGTAAAGATATATTGCTTCCGCTGTTTAGAGGTCAGCTAAACTGAGTTGCTGGAGGGTAACGGCCGACAAAGCGCTGGACGTTCACCTGATGGTAAGTGATACGCCTGCCCACAATAAAGTGACACTAGTCTAGATGATATACACTGCGTCATATTACACTCGTCGTATTGAGGCATAAGATGTTGAGTCTCGTTACCCCAGTAATATCGCTAACTAGAGCGCCCTTCAAACCGGATCAAAGCAAAGTCCGCACAGTACTGTGTGTCGGCTGCAATAGGCGCTGCGGCGGTACCTAGACGGTCTCCGGCAACAGAGACACTGCCACCAGTAATAGCTGCAGCGCCCTTCAAACCGGATCACAGCAATGTCCGCACAGTACTGTGTGTCGGCTGCAATAGGCGCTGCGGCGGTACCTAGACGGTCTCCGGCAACAGAGACACTGCCACCAGTAATAGCTGCAGCGCCCTTCAAACCGGATCACAGCAATGTCCGCACAGTACTGTGTGTCGGCTGCAATAGGCGCTGCGGCGGTACCTAGGCGGTCTACGGCAACAGAGACACTGCCACCAGTAATAGCTGCAGCGCCCTTCAAACCGGATCACAGCAATGTCCGCACAGTACTGTGTGCCGGCTGCAATAGGCGCTGCGGCGGTACCTAGACGGTCTCCGGCAACAGAGACACTGCCACCAGTAATAGCTGCAGCGTCCTTCAAACCGGATCACAGCAATGTCCGCAGAGTACTGTGTGTCGGCTGCATTAGGCGCTGCGGCGGTACCTAGACGGTCTCCGGCAACAGAGATACTACCACCAGTAATAGCTGCAGCGTCCTTCAAACCGGATCACAGCAATGTCCGCACAGTACTGTGTGTCGGCTGCAATAGGCGCTGCGGCGGTACCTAGACGGTCTCCAGCGACAGAGACACTAACACCAGTAATAGCTGCAGCGTCCTTCAAACCGGATCACAGCAATGTCCGCACAGTACTGTGTGTCGACTGCAATAGGCGCTGCGGCGGTACCTAGACGGTCTCCAGCGACAGAGACACTACCACCAGTAATAGCTGCAGCGTCCTTCAAACCGGATCACAGCAATGTCCGCACAGTACTGTGTGTCGGCTGCAATAGGCGCTGCGGTGGTACCTAGACGGTCTCCAGCGACAGAGACACCTTCTCATCTCGTAGAATCATCATCATCATCCTGTTACAACAGTCCGGACGAGCAGTTCTTCCACGCCGCGTGCAGTAATAAAAAGAAGATGAAAGCGTATGGAGGTCAATGACCCCAATCTGACCTACTGACACGATAACATTTTTTGCATATAAATAGTTTCAATGAGAACGTTACTCTACTAAAGTAAGGTCAGCAAAAAAAACTATGTATATCATCATCTCAGCTCATGGACGTCCACGGGTGGTCATAGGCCTGTCCTAAAGATGTCCATATCGATCGGTCCCGCGTTGCGCGTATCCATAGCGACCCTCACCAGACCGTCGGTCCATTTTGCGGATGGGGGGGGGGGGCTCCCACCTGTGTCTACTACGCGGCCACCACTCGAGGACCTTATTACCTCAGGCTGTCAGTCCTTCGAGCAATATGCCCTGTCTACATATATATATATACAGGGTGTTAGGAGACCGCTTCCGAAAACGAAGACGGACGATAGCACTGATGACACCTTTGATGATGAAGACGGAAAAATCGATTCTGATTAAAAATAATCATATTTTTAAAACGTTTTGTTTGCATTGTTTACGCTCCATCGTGTTAGTGTAGCTAAATGAAACGATAGTTTCATAAAACAATACTACAAACTTTACAAGAGAAACAATACAGCAATGAAACGCAAAATCAAACAGCCGATCCTCGGATCAACGAGAACCCGGGCGCGGCGGGAACTCGAGATGTTTTAGGTTACAATTTGAACCTTATTCCATAGCGACACGGAGCATTTAGACTGTGGACATTGCTGTGATCCGGTTTGAAGGGCGCTGTAGCTATTACTGGTGGTAGTGTCTCTGTTGCCGGAGACCGTCTAGGTACCGCCGCAGCGCCTGTTGCAGCCGACACACAGTACTGTGCGGACATTGCTGTGATCTGGTTTGAAGGACGATGTAGCTATTACTGGTGGTAGTGTCTCTGTTGCCGGAGACCGTCTAGGTACCGCCGCAGCGCCTGTTGCAGCCGACACACAGTACTGTGCGGACATTGCACACAGTACTGTGCGGTCATTACTGTGATCCGGTTTGAAGGGCGCTGCAGCTATTACTGGTGGTAGTGTCTCTGTTGCTGGAGACCGTCTAGGTACCGCCGCAGCGCCTATTGCAGCCGACACACAGTACTGTGCGGACATTACTGTGATCCGGTTTGAAGGGCGCTGCAGCTATTACTGGTGGTAGTGTCTCTGTTGCCGGAGACCGTCTAGGTACCACCGCAGCGCCTATTGCAGCCGACACACAGTACTGTGCGGACATTACTGTGATCCGGTTTGAAGGGCGCTGCAGCTATTACTGGTGGTAGTGTCTCTGTTGCCGGAGACCGTCTAGGTACCACCGCAGCGCCTATTGCAGCCGACACACAGTACTGTGCGGACATTACTGTGATCCGGTTTGAAGGGCGCTGCAGCTATTACTGGTGGTAGTGTCTCTGTTGCCGGAGACCGTCTAGGTACCACCGCAACGCCTATTGCAGCCGACACACAGTACTGTGCGGACATTACTGTGATCCGGTTTGAAGGGCGCTGCAGCTATTACTGGTGGTAGTGTCTCAGTTGCCGGAGACCGTCTAGGTACCACCGCAGCGCCTATTGCAGCCGACACACAGTACTGTGCGGACATTACTGTGATCCGGTTTGAAGGGCGCTGCAGCTATTACTGGTGGTAGTGTCTCTGTTGCCGGAGACCGTCTAGGTACCACCGCAACGCCTATTGCAGCCGACACACAGTACTGTGCGGACATTACTGTGATCCGGTTTGAAGGGCGCTGCAGCTATTACTGGTGGTAGTGTCTCAGTTGCCGGAGACCGTCTAGGTACCACCGCAGCGCCTATTGCAGCCGACACACAGTACTGTGCGGACATTACTGTGATCCGGTTTGAAGGGCGCTGCAGCTATTACTGGTGGTAGTGTCTCTGTTGCCGGAGACCGTCTAGGTACCACCGCAGCGCCTATTGCAGCCGACACACAGTAATGTGCGGTCATTACTGTGATCCGGTTTGAAGGGCGCTGCAGCTATTACTGGTGGTAGTGTCTCTGTTGCCGGAGACCGTCTAGGTACCACCGCAGCGCCTATTGCAGCCGACACACAGTACTGTGCGGACATTACTGTGATCCGGTTTGAAGGGCGCTGCAGCTATTACTGGTGGTAGTGTCTCTGTTGCCGGAGACCGTCTAGGTACCGCCGCAGCGCCTATTGCAGCCGACACACAGTACTGTGCGGACATTACTGTGATCCGGTTTGAAGGGCGCTGCAGCTATTACTGGTGGTAGTGTCTCTGTTGCCGGAGACCGTCTAGGTACCACCGCAGCGCCTATTGCAGCCGACACACAGTACTGTGCGGACATTACTGTGATCCGGTTTGAAGGGCGCTGCAGCTATTACTGGTGGTAGTGTCTCTGTTGCCGGAGACCGTCTAGGTACCACCGCAGCGCCTATTGCAGCCGACACACAGTACTGTGCGGACATTACTGTGATCCGGTTTGAAGGGCGCTGTAGCTATTACTGGTGGTAGTGTCTCTGTTGCCGGAGACCGTCTAGGTACCACCGCAGCGCCTATTGCAGCCGACACAGTACTGTGCGGACATTGCTGTGATCCGGTTTGAAGGGCGCTGTAACTACTGAAATTACTGGGGGCAACCATACACAACATCTTATCTCTCATGCGACGAGTGCATGCGGTGCAGTGTATACCAACCTAACTGGCGCCATATTACACGCAGTTGTATCATTTATCATCAGGTGAACGTTTATCGCGACGTTTTGTTCATTACAGTTAGTCGGTGTGCCAGATTCCGATGTGCAGTATCGATCTGGCGCGTCTGTGGAGGGTGGGGGTGGGGAGAGCATCCCTCCAGGCAACGACCTCCGCACTGTACAATTATTTAGTCTCCATTTTGAACCGGAAGTAGTTACCTAGTAGTTTGATATTTCCTTCGGTGTAGCCACAGCTCCAATTCCTACCATCAAACCTATAGTATGCAAACATTACCTTTATCCGGCTCGAAGGACCTGTACCCAATAATATTATTGGGGAGACTTAACATACTGGCTCCATACTTTTGAGCTGAACCATCACGACCGGTGGTAGATCCTGTCGCCACCACCGAACCCAGTCCGCATGCTGTACCTTGTCCCGGCTCGGAGGACCGGCACCAGAGCAGCTTGGGAAATCATCATGATGTATATCATTCTAACCAGCGCTACGTTATTGCTGGCGGCCTCATCATCAGGTCAACTGTCTGACAGAGGCAGGTCTTCGTTATCGCCTCTGGAACAGGTTCCAGCCTTGTGACAGTGGGGCTCAGTTGCCGTGGTCTGGTCATCCACTTTGAAGCTAACAGGAACAACCTGCTCGGTCGGTTTGAGGTGGCCGCTCCAGGTGAGCTGCCTGAGCTCACCCCGGATATGTGCTGGTGGGCTCTCCTCCGCCGTATATCGGTTGGCGGTGGAGCTCAAGACCAGGTCGGCCGCAGGGAGTCAGAAGAGTTTTCTCTCTTGGCTCCAATGCCTTCTGACGGATTCCGGAGGATCCGTTGCCAATGTGACGATAAAAGGCCCAGAGCAATTGCAGCCGATAAAGAGCAGCATGCAAACATTACTGTAATCCGGTTTGAAGGACGCCATCACTAGTGAAATTGTTATGGACGGGCGTATCACTTAACATCAGGTGAACGTCCAGCTAGTCTCTTAAAAAAAATTTATTGTCTAATAGAAGACCGGATGGACCAGGGTCGAGGTCACCGCGTCCAGGGTCACAGCTAAACTTGTCTGCGGGGCCTTGACGAGTTTATGAAGTTATTGATTTCCGTTTCCGTTAACTGCCAACGTGCTTGGCACGATCGAGGTACATCCAAGATCTTCGACTGGTGATCAAGCTGGGGATCCTCTGGGGAAGCAGGCCAGCGGCGGAAGTCTCTGATGATCGATTTCCGTTTCCTGTGTGTCTTCTTATATGACGCTGACAACCAGGCTGCTGATGATATAGAACAGACAGACACTCCCGTTTCGAACAAACAGCGTAGTGAATACATTACTGAGATCCGGCTCGAAGGACCACTAGCTAGTGATATTACAGCTGTAATAGTCAGGCGTATCACTTAAAATTAAGTGAACTACGCACTCGTGTCGTGGAATCGAAAAAAGCTATTTTAAATATGCTGGTGGTAGCCAGGCTTCGAATACCACAATCTTTTTTTTTAATATATGAAGTGACAAGATGAGCAAGACGTTCACCTGATGTTGAGTGATACTCCTGCCCATTACAACGTGGCACTTGTTAGGATGTACACTACACTACAATGTGCTCTTTGTCGACGTAAGGTGCTAAGTCTCGTTACCTCAGTAATTTCACTAGTGACAGCGACCTTCAAACCGGATCACAGTACTATCTGCACAGTATTGTTCGTCGGCTGCAATAGGCGCTGCGGCGGTACCTAGACGGTCTCGGGCAACACAGACACTACTAGCAATAATAGCTGCAGCGACCTTCAAACCGGATCACAGCAATGTCCGCACAGTACTGTGTGTCGGCTGCAACAGGCGCTGCGGCGGTACCTAGACGGTCTCCGGCAACAGAGACACTACTAGCAATAATAGCTGCAGCGACCTTCAAACCGGATCACAGCAATGTCCGCACAGTACTGTGTGTCGGCTGCAATAGACGCTGCGGTGGTACCTAGACGGTCTCGGGCAACACAGACACTACTAGCAGTAATAGCTGCAGCGCCCTTTAAACCGGATAGCTGTAATGTCATCACAGTACTGTGTGTCGGCTGCAATAGGCGCTGCGGTGGTACCTAGACGGTCTCGGGCAACACAGACACTACTAGCAATGATAGCTATAGGTCCTTCAAACCGGATCACAGCAATGTCCGCACAGTACTGTGTGTCGGCTGCAATAGGCGCTGCGGTGGTACCTAGACGGTCTCGGGCAACACAGACACTACTAGCAATGATAGCTATAGGTCCTTCAAACCGGATCACAGCAATGTCCGCACAGTACTGTGTGTTGGCTACAATAGGCGGTGCAGTGGTACCTAGACGGTCTCCGGCAACAGAGACACTACTAGCAATAATAACTGCAGCGCCCTTCAAACCGGATAACTGTAATGTCCGCACAGTACTGTGCGTCGGCTGCAATAGAACCTGCCTCCAGTGAACGCAGCTATGGACTTGAACGAGGTACCTTCATATTCTTTAGGCAGCAGTATTTATATAGATCAGCCTTTATGGATTATTATTCTAGTGCTGCGCCATCACGATGAGTCATCTGTAATTCTAGGATCGATACTCGCTCGTAAGGTTATACACCATCAGGGCGAGGTGTGGTGGTGAGTCATACGAGCCGAACCGCATTGAAAAGGCTATTGTTATTAAAAAAAAAAATTTATTCAGCCAAAGCAGATTACTCAAAACACACAGTTTGACAAAAATATATCCTCGCCTTTATTTTTACGAAATAACGAGACCAGTGGGACTAACACCTGATAGTGAGTGATACGCTTGTCGATCGTGCTGCAATACATTAACGGAAGTGGTCATCAATTAGCGCGAGCGAGGCTTTTCAAATAGTTTAATGTCAAGATGTGTTCCATTTTCAAACAGATTATTACCAAAATGCGTTCCATTTTCAAACAGATTATTACCAAAATGCGTTCAATTTTCAAATAGATTATTACCAAAATGCGTTCCATTTTCAAACAGATTATTACCAAAATGTGTTCCATTTTCAAACAGATTATTACCAAAATGCGTTCCATTTTCAAACAGATTATTACCAAAATGCGTTCAATTTTCAAATAGATTATTACCAAAATGCGTTCCATTTTCAAACAGATTATTACCAAAATGTGTTCCATTTTCAAACAGATTATTACCAAAATGCGTTCCATTTTCAACAAGATTATTACCAAAATGTGTTCTATTTTCAAATAGATTATTACCAAAATGCGTTCCATTTTCAACAAGATTATTACCAAAATGTGTTCCATTTTCAAATAGATTATTACCAAAATGCGTTCCATTTTCAAACAGATTATTACCAAAATGTGTTCCATTTTCAAATAGATTATTACCAAAATGTGTTCCATTTTCAAATAGATTATTACCAAAATGCGTTCCATTTTCAAACAGATTATTACCAAAATGTGTTCCATTTTCAAATAGATTATTACCAAAATGCGTTACATTTTCAACCAGATTATTACCAATATGCCTTCCATTTTCAACCAGATTATTACCAATATGCCTTCCATTTTCAAACAGATTATTACCAAAATGCGTTCCATTTTCAAACAGATTATTACCAAAATGCGTTCCATTTTCAAACAGATTATTACCAAAATGTGTTCCATTTTCAAATAGATTATTACCAAAATGCGTTACATTTTCAACCAGATTATTACCAATATGCCTTCCATTTTCAAACAGATTATTACCAAAATGCGTTCCATTTTCAAATAGATTATTACCAAAATGCGTTCCATTTTCAAACAGATTATTACCAAAATGTGTTCCATTTTCAAACAGATTATTACCAAAATGCGTTCCATTTTCAACAAGATTATTACCAAAATGTGTTCTATTTTCAAATAGATTATTACCAAAATGCGTTCCATTTTCAACAAGATTATTACCAAAATGTGTTCCATTTTCAAATAGATTATTACCAAAATGCGTTCCATTTTCAAACAGATTATTACCAAAATGCGTTCCATTTTCAAACAGATTATTACCAAAATGCGTTCCATTTTCAAACAGATTATTACCAAAATGTGTTCCATTTTCAAATAGATTATTACCAAAATGCGTTACATTTTCAACCAGATTATTACCAATATGCCTTCCATTTTCAAACAGATTATTACCAAAATGCGTTCCATTTTCAACCAGATTATTACCAAAATGCGTTCCATTTTCAAACAGATTATTACCAAAATGCGTTACATTTTCAACCAGATTATTACCAATATGCCTTCCATTTTCAAACAGATTATTACCAAAATGCGTTCCATTTTCAAACAGATTATTACCAAAATGCGTTCCATTTTCAACCAGATTATTACCAAAATGCGTTCCATTTTCAACCAGATTATTACCAAAATGCGTTCCATTTTCAACCAGATTATTACCAAAATGCGTTCCATTTTCAACCAGATTATTACCAAAATGCGTTCCTTTTTCAAACAGATTATTACCAAAATGCGTTCCATTTTCAAACAGATTATTACCAAAATGCGTTCCATTTTCAAACAGATTATTACCAAAATGCGTTCCATTTTCAAACAGATTATTACCAAAATGCGTTCCATTTTCAAACAGATTATTACCAAAATGCGTTCCATTTTCAAACAGATTATTACCAAAATGTGTTCCATTTTCAAACAGATTATTACCAAAATGCGTTCCATTTTCAAACAGATTATTACCAAAATGCCTTCCATTTTCAAACAGATTATTACCAAAATGCGTTCCATTTTCAAACAGATTATTACCAAAATGCCTTCCATTTTCAAACAGATTATTACCAAAATGCGTTCCATTTTCAAACAGATTATTACCAAAATGCGTTCCTTTTTCAAACAGATTATTACCAAAATGCGTTCCATTTTCAAACAGATTATTACCAAAATGCGTTCCATTTTCAAACAGATTATTACCAAAATGCGTTCCATTTTCAAACAGATTATTACCAAAATGCGTTCCATTTTCAAACAGATTATTACCAAAATGCGTTCCATTTTCAAACAGATTATTACCAAAATGCGTTCCATTTTCAAACAGATTATTACCAAAATGCGTTCCATTTTCAAACAGATTATTACCAAAATGCCTTCCATTTTCAAACAGATAATATCATGTTGTATTCTATTTTCAAACAGATTATTATTATTATTCATTGTTTCAACTTCGTTGAGAAATCGCAGCAGGAAACAGAAGCTGAGAAGGTCTCGAGGAGTGGCTGTAAATCAGTGGACAGTTAGAAGACGCCTGAAGAAAACCAATTTAATAACAAAGCGGCTGGCTGGCCCGAAACTGACTGCAGCACACCGTCAAGCCCGACTTCAACTTCCTCGTGAACACCTCAACTGGACTATTGAGCAATGGAGCTCCATCCTGTGTTCACTGACGAGAGCAGAATGTGTCTCCATGGCAACGACAGAAGAGGCCGAGTATACAGGCCTCCGGGGGAACGGTTCTCGCAATGCTGTTTCGCTGAAAGGGTTTCACATGGCTGTGGGTCAGTCATGATGTGGGCTGGAATATCATATGAAGGGAAGACCGAGCTTGTTTTCGTGCCTGGTGGCGGTCGGAGAGGTGGTCTGACAGCTCAAAAGTACGTGGAAGACACTCTCCTCGATCATGTTGCACCTTATGCAGGGTACATAGGAGAAGATCTTGTATTGATGCATGATAATGCTCGGTGCTGTACAGCAAGTGTTACTCGACAGTTTCTTGAAGAAGTGGAAATTGAGTCGATGATGTGGCCAGCTCTCAGTCCTGACCTGAACACTATTGAGCGTTTATGGGACAAGGTCAAACGGAGGGTTCGAGCTCAAAGCTTATTATGCGCTTATGCCTCTGTCTTATTCTGTCTCTGCATTATGTCTTTAGTTAATTGGGGAAGAAGCCCACCCCTTGCATTTGGCGTGGGGCCAAAATAAACCCCACCGCTGCAATGGGGTAATGTTCTTACATCGATTTTTGATACTTTGATGCAAACCAAATTTTGCTTTAACAGACTGCACTTACCTTTTTACGTGGGGGAAATGCGTCCCCCCCCCCCAGCAAACACAGGTTATGTCGAACTTGCACCGACTAAAACCGACACGATGTGCCACCGTCGTTGCTTTACTGCGGGGCTAGAAGAATGCTTTCCCATACCTCCGCAACCCTCCAGCATCGGCTGCACTGCGCACCTCCATCTCGGGAGAGAGATCTTCTCTTTTCACCTCTATAAGGTCGCGCCGGAACATACATTGTACCCTCCTCTCGGCCTCTTATTGTCACTTAGGCAACAAATACCCCGAATCCGTGACCCAGAAGATATGGGGCTAAGAAAGAGAACTCTCGATTCCCTGCAGTGGATCTGATCTTGGGTCCCGCCGCCAACCGTTATATGGCCGCGGAGGCTAGGGAGAGTGGTGAAACGCAATACCGACTCCTCTCCTCTTGCGACTCAACCACGGTTTCGAAGGCCAGTGCAATCTTGCTCCTGTAGGCCATCGGTATACATACGAGGTAAGCTCACGGAGCTCACCTGGAGCGGCCACCTCGGGCCGGCTGGATAGTTTCCCCTTAGCTTTACCGTGGGTGACAAAGCAAAGGCTACTGAGCCCTACCGCCACGACAAGGCCAGAACCTATTAGGGTTTTTTTTGGACACACACCCCGGAACCAAGGGCCGGCAACAAGATAGTGTCGGACTCCAACCGACTAAAAAACTTCACATGGTATTCCAATCACTTCCGACAGTATGCACGAGGGTCGCGGGATAACGTCGAGCAGTTCTCCCGCAAAACTTGTTCTGGGGTTGTTCTTTCTAACCTTGACTAACCACCCCCCGGTTGTATCTCACAAGATACAACCGTAACCAGATAGATATACAGTGCATGGTCAGCGCACATTCCAGGACACAAAAGATATAAAGGGTACTCTGACCGAGGGATCAGTCCTTGTACGAGCCACCACCTTCACCAGCCAGGTGCACTTGCAGACGCATTGTAAAGTGTTGGAATTGACATCACCACCAACTACGTAGTCAGCGCGGATCGCAATCCGCGGAGTGCATTCGAGAGCTCATAGCTCACCTCATAGGATTGCAAAGCGATTACATCGCAGCCTTGAGAGATCGTACTCCCACCAGCAATCACCATACATGAAGTAAATGCATATCTCCGCCAACCGCTGCAGTGGATGTAGCCAACAAATACCAATTCCATTGTGAGCCATCAGGCGTAGAGTCTTTGTCGTTGAGTAAAATGTTGTTTTGATCAAGTTCGTCTCGCCCACCGACATCTCGCCACATATCTTAAAACATGGGGAGCTGTTGAGGTCTTCATCTACAAAATTCATAAAATAGGGAGGGCAGACAGTCTGCAGCCCCCCGTCATCATGGGAGCCGACTTGGAAAAATCTACTAAGATAGTGTCAAACCATAACGCGAGACGCAACCTCCAAACGCGACATTTAGCCAGGTGACCGTCACAGGCGTCATATCACTGCACTGCGACAGACATGCAGTCGACTATCATCGGTGCACATCATCATGAAAGGCGCACAAGACATCAATATCTTGCAAAAGTCCTCAACCAACCGAATCCGTAAGACGCATCAGCTCAGTGACGGTGCTAACGTCACGCTACGACAAGACGCAATATCAATATTTGATAAGCATCGAGGCAGCAGCTCGCATCCGCTTCCGCTACCTCATAATGCATCGACACAGTTCGAGTCGACTTTGGAACAAACAAATGTCATTAAACACGACGCGTCACAGCGGCGAGCCACTAAGACGGCGAGCACCCGTGTATCATAGAGCGGAAGCCCTAACACATGGCTCGGAGTGTTTCGATATCACCGAAGTGCTATCCAACACTCTTCCCGAACCGGAGTATGACCAAGTAGTTACTTAAGTAACCACCAACTACACCCGGCTGGTATCTCACCATCTCACCTTCGTCGCCAACTTGATGTTATCTGTTAAATTTGCCATGCACCGTTTCACACGGTTTCGATCCCGTATACTTTATAATTTTTTTTTCTTAAAGACCCCCACACTATTACTCTATCATATTGTATCATAATACATTATTATTTGCATTTTCATATGTTTCCGGGATTCGAACAGATATATCCCGTACAACTCATCACTAGAGACTTTCACACTTTATACTTTTATAATTTTCACCATGTAATCACATTCATATTTTTATATTTTTTAGTATTTCAATCGGTATACTACACAGTACACCATCCTTATAGATATTTTCAGTATGTATTCCGTCAGTAATAACGTCCAATCAATATTTCAATAAATTTGTACATAGGACACGTACGCAGTACATGCCCGCAGCCCGCAGCCCGCAGCCCGCAGCCCACGTGTACGTAGGAACGCGAGTGTGCGTCTCCGCCGCCCACACAGCCGGTCGATACACGAACAATTCCTTATTAGTGTCCTTAGGGCATTTCGCGAACTCCCAACTGTTGGCCTTTTAACGTTTTCACTTATTTAAATGAATCTTTTTCAAATTTAACTTCTTAATATATTTTCATATTTTAGACAGAATAAAGTTTGTTTAAAATATTTTTAAATATTTTTGTATAGTTTTATATTTTAGAGACATATCTATTTCACTCTTTTTAACTTTTGCTAAATTTTATTTTTAATTTTATAAATTTTAATGATTTTTTTTTTCAGCCATTTAAACGCTCTTATTATTTAATATATTTTTTTTTATAGAATAAATAATTTATTTTTCTAAATTAATATATTTCGTTACAATATGTACATATATACACGTGAGTAAATGTTTGGCTAAAATATCAGAATCCAAACTAAGTTTATTTATTTTTCTTTTTGCTGCGCTGTTCTCTGATTGGTGGAAGGCAAGCCGTGTAGTTGGTGTATAATGGCGGCATGTACGACGCAATAATTGTTTTTATAAGTTTCAATAAAAGTTTTGACAGTTATGATTTATAAATAAAATGGTGCAATTTTATAGGTGAATATTAAAGAAAAATTATTTATTTTTATTATTATGTTTGTATAAATAAATAAAATTGTGTTATATTGAGTAATACCAAAATAAGTTATTAAAATGTAGACACGAAAATCCGCCAATTTGTGTTGGATGGTAGAGTTAAATGCCGTTGGAATATTTCTTTGTGAAAAGGCCCCTAGTCCCAGCAGTGGGATCATTAAGATATTATAAAATAAATTAAATTGTCACTTTAAAATACACAATTTTGTTACCATTTTTTTTTTAATTATTCAAATTTCGTTCTGCCAAAAAATTAAATAGTTTATCAGCTATCGGCCACTTTAGTCAAGTGCGAGGTGGTGAACACGTGTCTCATTTCCGCGTCCATTATTGGGAATTGTAGCTTTTGAGGTACTTGTTTCGTTCTAGGAGCTGGCGAGGTTCGAGAGTCAGGTGCTCGGCAGTTCGGCGCCACCATGCTCTGCCGCACCGCTGTCCTGCTCCATCGACCTGCCGTCGGCGGACACCATCGTCGAGGTGGTTTACTGTGTTCATGGTCCCCTGGGTCGAACCTGGGACCGGATGTTCATGTAATGGCAGGACGTGAATAACCACAATTTTTTTCTTTTACCAGGCATCATTGTCGCCGGATAATGCGGGCTCTCTCCTCTCCGTGCAGTCCGCACCTCCTGAACAGAGGAGTCTGCCATCAGAGCAGAGGGAGCGGCCGGCGAGTCTCCTCCTCGAGTTGCCACTTGCCACTGTAAGTTTTCCGAAGGGGTGAATACTCCTGTAGTTTTGGAATAATAAAATTAAACAGCCCACATTCCCACAGCTGGGAATTAAGATATGCTTTTAATAGAACTGACCGAAAAATATTTATCTATCATGCCCACACCTGTTCTCTAGAAACTTCATATTCCCACTGCTGGGATTTTTGGTTTGTTTCCAAGAAGAACAAGACCATTTATTTACCTCACTAGCCAAGTGCGAGTCGGTGGATGTCATATGTCCACGACAGCCGTTCTAGGGACATGTTCATTTCTTCACGAAGTCTTCACCGGAAGCCGAGGCTCGGCGAGAATTGAACTTACACCTTTTTGTCTCTGATACACTGAGTTAACACGCCTTTTCTTAGAATTTCTCAGTCTAATTTTATTTTTCCTTAAAAGAAAAAAAAGCCCACGCGTGGGATAACAAAAAAAAATAATGATTTGGTGCGTACTATTATATATAAAAGAGGATCAGATAGTATCAGGAATTGATATTATAAACAGTCCATGCATTATTGTTACTACTGGGCCATTTGCCAAGCGAAAGATGGAATTCAAAATGGCGACAGAGAAAGTCGCCATTTTGTATTTTCGATTATAAAGGTTAATTTTGAATTAAGAACATGTTCCCCTCTCTTTCTTACTTCCTATTCTATGGAATGTACTCCTCTTCCGCAGCAAGTCGGCGCGTACCTATCAGCGATGTCACCTACAGAGCAGGAGGAAGATTCTCTCCTAACTCTTTCCTCCGTCACGGCGCGACCTCTTCTAGCTGCTTCTAGGAAGCTGCGCCCACGCCCGGATTCCGCTGAGTGAGACATACCATTTTTATTTATTCGAAGAACTAGCCGCTTGATGCAATATACACTGCACCATCCCTTGGTTGAAGACGCAAAATGTAGCCTCCCCCCAGTAATTTTAAACTACGGATCCTTCGAGCCGGATCTTTGTAATGTTTACTATTGTTGGGCGGTTTTGACTATCATAATTAAAAGCTGTAATCATATTAATTGTTGCCCACGACTGGATATTTTCTTCTACTTTTGATGGGGATATGTGGGCCATATGTCCAACTGTGGGCTTCTATCGACCAATGCTGAAGTTGATGATAATGATGAGGTTGAATTGGCGATGGTGATAGTAAACTAAAACAGTTAAAAATGATCAGCTATTTACTTTTCCCACTGCTGGGATTAGAAGCGTTATCCCACAAGGAGATTGTCCAAGTCCTTCAGCTTTTATGGATAATCGAATGAGCAGTTCTTAAAGTGGTCTTCCATTTTCCCAGCATACCCTGCCCTCCGGACGGCGGCTACGGTTGGGTGGTGGTCTTCGGCGCGTTCATGGTTCAGTTCTGGGTGGCGGGGCTGTTCAAGTCTTACGGTGTGCTGTACGTGGAGATAATGGAGACCTTCCCTGACTCCTCGGAGTCGGTCGCCTCTTGGATACCAGCAGCACTGTCGACGCTCTGCCTGGCTCTGGGTAAGACGTTGTTTGGGTATTCTTATTTTACTGGAGACCGTGAAGGTAGGAGGCACCACAGCAGCCCCGATTGTTGTCGCTGAACACCAGTGTGCAAACATTACCGTGATCCGGCTTTAAGGACCACCAGTGATGGAACAACTCTAGAGTAGGAACTGCTTTCCCTATGACTGTTACCACTGGTTTTCATTCTACCTGGTGAGGAGAAGAGCAGAAAAAAATTTTCATCACAGAATACCAGATGGTCAGTGTGGTGTTCTGGAATCGAACCTTGGTCTTCCTTACAATGGAAGAGGATATCAGCTGGTAGATACCAATATATAATTCTTTAGTATCCTGATGGTAGGTATAAACGTGATGAGAATCATACTCCTCACTTTCCAGCGCCGCTATCATCAGCCCTGTGCGAGAAGTACTCCTGCCGTCTGGTGGTGTTCATAGGCGGCCTGTTCTGCGCCACCGGGCTGGCCCTGTCGTACTTCAGCACCGGCCTGCTGCACCTGCTGCTGAGCTTCGGTGTCATGACTGGTCGGTCTCTGGTCCGAAGACCATGGCATACAGATCTGAATACCTGAATTATTTTCGAATGGTCGGACGGGAATATTGTAGATGGTTATGGATACGGACGGCGCAATGACTAAGCGTTCACCTAGTGACGCGGTGGTATCCGGTTTCTCGGACTTCATGTTTTCCGCTTCCAAACAGCAGTGTACAATCACCACCATGTTTCAATCTTAATCACTTAAGCAACTACACTTTTTAATACGTAAAGTGTTTACGTGTGCAAACATTACTGTGATCCGGTTTGAAGTGCGCTGTAGTTAGTGTAACTACTGGATTAACGTGACTTTGCTTCTTATCTCTCAGGCGAAGACTACAATTTGTTGCAGTGTGTGTAATCCTAACTAGCGTCACGTTGTTATGGGTAGGCGTATCACGGGTAGTACGAAACGGATCAGACAACAATACATCGTGTATGCTGAGAGTGAGTGAGACAGAACGAGTTTGTATAGTTTCTTTGTCGCGCCACTATCTCCCTCTCTCTGTTTACCGCATCCACCGTATACCCATCTCTTTCCCTCACAAGTGAGATAGAACACAAAATTTCATTTATACAATACATTAACAATCGTTCATTTTATACTATTACGAGTTGTTTTTTTTTTTTAATTACAATTCCTGTTACCAGTAACAGATGGTAATTGGCCATTGGCAGGTATCGGTGGCGGACTGTCCACGACGCCGGGCATAGTGATCGTGTCGCAATACTTCGATAAGCACAGGTTAGTGAACAATGCGATAATACGGAGGGGGACGGGAGGGGGGGAGGACGGAAGCCATCACCAAGTGTGGACAGTCAACGGATGATGATACCATATGGCCTGATGCACGGCCATGTGTGGAGTTTGGTTGATGGTGGGCCAGTCTAGTCACCATGATACTGAGAAAGCAGTTTAGCTATTCCTATGGTGCTAAACGTCTGCCTTGTAACATCTGAGGGTCAGAATCTGGAGCTGATCATCAGCCTCCACTAGTTTATACCACCGTTTGACACCAGGTGGTATAAGCGTCCAGTGCTAACCCTACACCTAAGGATTTTATTGGAGGTGGAGTAATTGGAAGCTTCTCATCACCACCTCCTCATGATCCACTGCCTTCTCAATCGACAGCTTCAAACATATGTGGTATTGCTAGTGGTAGGTCCCCGTTGCAACCGACATACATTCCAAATATTACTGCGATCCGGTTTGAAGGGCTCTATAGCTATCACTGGTGGTAGTGTCTCTGTTGCCGGAGACCGTCTAGGTACCGCCGCAGCGCCTATTGCAGCCGGCACACAGTACTGTGCGGACATTGCTGTGATCCGGTTTGAAGGACGCTGTAGCTATTACTGGTGGTAGTGTCTCTGTTGCCGGAGACCGTCTAGGTACCGCCGCAGCGCCTATTGCAGCCGGCACACAGTACTGTGCGGACATTGCTGTGATCCGGTTTGAAAGACGCTGTAGCTATTACTGGTGGTAGTGTCTCTGTTGCCGGAGACCGTTTAGGTATCACCGCAGCGCCTATTGCAGCCGACACACTGTTGTGTGGACATTGCTGTGATCCGGTTTGAAGGACGCTGTAGCTATTACTGGTGGTAGTGTCTCTGTTGCCGGAGACCGTTTAGGTACCACCGCAGCGCCTATTGCAGCCGACACACAGTACTGTGCGGACATTGCTGTGATCCGGTTTGAAAGACGCTGTAGCTATTACTGGTGGTAGTGTCTCTGTTGCCGGAGACCGTTTAGGTACCACCGCAGCGCCTATTGCAGCCGACACACAGTACTGTGCGGACATTGCTGTGATCCGGTTTGAAAGACGCTGTAGCTATTACTGGTGGTAGTGTCTCTGTTGCCGGAGACCGTCTAGGTACCACCGCAGCGCCTATTGCAGCCGACACACAGTACTGTGCGGACATTGCTGTGATCCGGTTTGAAAGACGCTGTAGCTATTACTGGTGGTAGTGTCTCTGTTGCCGGAGACCGTTTAGGTATCACCGCAGCGCCTATTGCAGCCGACACACTGTTGTGCGGACATTGCTGTGATCCGGTTTGAAGGACGCTGTAGCTACTGACATTACTGGGGTAATGAGACTGTACATCCTACGTCTCATAACGAGCACAATGCGGTGCAGTGTATAAGTAGCACCAAAAGTTATTACGGGCAGGTGTGTCACTTAATTTAAGGTGAATAAAAAAAAATGGAGAATGAATCTCGTTATCTTCTATCCCGTTCTAGGGCCCTGGCGAACGGCATCTGTGTGAGCGGGACGGCGGCGGGCAGCTTCGTCTTTCCGATGCTGATAGAGAAGCTTGTCGACACTTATGGTCTTCACGGAACCGTACTGCTTTTGGGTGAGCTGATGGTGATGCCACACCCATCTTACTACAAGCCGTGCTACACGGGCGTCGCCTTTACCGCCTAATATTAACAGGAAGGTGTCATCATGATCCGGCTCGAAGGACCTTGTTACTATTGAAATACTGTAAATGGATCATTCAGATGCACCATCTTGTATATCAAGGCAATGAGCAAGAGAACACCAGGTGAACGTCCGCGTCACCAGCTGCCCCTATGGTCTCTTAATCGTCTTGACTTGATCAGTTATGACCTCACATTTAAGGTGGTGGTATGCTGCACGTGTGCGTGTCGGCCACGCTGTACCGTCCGCCGCCGTCGCCACGCCCCGCCACTCCGGTCACCACCACCACCACCGAAAACACCACTCTACTCCACGACATAACAGAGGGTAATTGTAAAAAATTCTCATAGATACAAAAACAGTCATTTGCTCTTACCACAGTGATAGTTCAGCATCACTTGATATTAAGTGATAGTGACGTTGATGGTATACTCCGACTCGTATGTTCACAATCAGTATGGTAGTTTGGTTGGTTCGAAGGAACCTCTGCATTTTTTATTTTTTTTTTGTGGCTGCGGAATCGAACCGGGAACGTCAAAGCCAGCCCGCTAACCACAACGCTAGAGGAGTCACTGAAAACCCTCCCATACAGTAGCGCGTTTTCTACAGGCAAAGCGGACCTGAACAAGGACAACAAGCTGCAGAGCCTGTTCCAGCTGGACACCGAGCTGACACTCAACCAGAAGAACATACTCCTCACCGAGGATGCTAAGAGAAGCCACCTGCTAACGGAGATCATTCATCCGAGTCTGATCGAGGTATTGGTCACGACGTGCGCAGTTTCTGCAGATTAAACTTCTTTATGTAACGAAAAAGAGACGACTATATATGTAACTAGCCTGCGAGAGAAAGAGATAGAGAGAGTTCTATATAGTTCTCCTATCGTCCGTCTCATTTGCTTTTGCGCCAGCCTGTATATAGCCTGCAGCACGTCAAATACTCCGCTGTATACGAATTTCGTACAAACAGATTAGTCTCCGTGACCTATCTCTCTCTCTCTCTCTCTCTCTCACTCTAAGAGTATAAAGGAGAGAGAGAGAAAAATATATATAGTATATAACTTTCTCCCACTAACCGGCATTGGAACTGCGCGGCGGGAACCCACTGTGGATACGAGCAACGCGTGACCGATCGATGTAAAGATATTTGGGGGAGGCCAATGTCCAGCAGTGGACATTTATTGGCTGATGATGTGGGGACTGGCCCAAATCCCCCCCGCGTGACCCCTACACACGACGGTCCACAGTGCCCTGCGATGCGAGCAGCGCAGGACCGATCAATGTAGAGATCTTTGGGAGAGGCCAATGTCCAGCAGTGGACGTCTATCGGCTGATGATCATGATGATATTACTTTTTTCTCAGTTTTGTTCATTACTACTTTAATAAATAACAGAATTATCGATCAACAGCTCTTTCTCTTTGTTTAGCTATATCTCTTTCTCTCTCTCCCTCTCTCCATTATATATGTATCTCATTCTCTCACTTGTAAACTAAGATAGTTTCACGATTTTTTCTGTTGGTGACAGTCTGGGTAAGTACCACCGCAGTTCATATTTCTATCTTCAAACTGTACTGTACAGTTTTTACCGTAATCTGGTTTGAAGGATCAGCTGCCAGTGAAATAACTGGTATAGCGGGAGTTAACATCACAAATGTCCAAAACAATGAGGATATGGTCTTCTTTATTTATCCAGGTAGCGCGTCCACCTTTGCCGTCCCAGCTGTCTGACTCCGAGGACTCCGAAGGTTTGGACGTGTTAGGCGTGGTCGGTGAGTAGCGTTTTGTGTATATAAACAGCCCACTTAATGTTGCCCACTACTGAGACTTAAAGCCACATCTCAGGAGGAAAGCCAAGACCATTCACTCACCTTCTACACATAAATATTTAAATAGTCCACAATCTTCCCACAGCTGGGATTCAGAGACTCTCATAAGGAAAGTCGTCTAAATTCGCCATGGTCGAAGCTCTGTTAATTGAACATATCCGTTTGCTCCTAATGTGTCTCTTCGTCATGAGCCCAAAGCTTAGTCGGGATCGAACCTGGGCCTGTTCGAGAACTACTGAGCTATGGCTTCTTTATTTTACAATACAAACGAATACTTCACTCTTCAGTCAAATATTGGCTGAACTGGCTGAACTGTCTCTAGCTATCATATCAAAAACGGTTCAACCATACTGTTCTCCAAATATTCTTCATTCTTGGAATTGGTTGTGGTGCACATTCTCACCTTTCCGATGTCCAGGTCTGCCCCGCGAGGTGGCGAGACTCCGTCTCCGCCCGACCAGGTCGTCTTCGATCCTGCACTCGGTCGAGGACCTGTCCACCGACAGCACATGCGTCTACAAGGCCAGCAGGAGGAAGCTGAGCAGGTGAGAGGTGGTGAACACAGTAATGGCGAACATTCAAAGTTACCTGGTCTCACCGAAAGCAGGATGAGTACACTTCGACGGAAGATTGTTTATTACCTAGAAGCGACGAGACGAGCGAGACGTTCGCCTGATTGTAACATCTACGGGGGTGCGCGCGCGCAACTCGGAAACTATACCTGTCTCTCTCGCACTCGCTGTAGCTTACGAGTGCGAGGGAGACGGCTGTTGTTTCTCCTTCGCTGTCGTCCGTATGTTACCGCTCCTTCCGACTAACCGCCGCAGCTCCAGCAGCCAATGCCGCGCCGTACCTGATGCAGCGCCGACTCCTGACACGTGAACAGCCGGCACGTCAGCCCGACCGGACCTGTGTAATATATCCTATATAGACACAAACCCAATACCTGTACTGTGTCATATTATTAAAAAAACAAATACCAATATATTTATTTTTGAACAACCTGTATAGTGATGATGTATTAGTGTGAGTATGCTGCACGTGTCAGCTTTTGATTAACCACCACCAGCACCAAACAGACTTCCGGTTATTTATGAGGCGACTAAGCTCTTCTATAAAAGAATATAATTCGATTTCCTAGCTTCCTAATAAAGTCACTATATTCAAATCGGTTCAACCGTTTTGTAGCCGCGACTTCCGGTTTGAGTTGCGAAATTATTGAAGAAAGAGACCTTCCAGCGGCTGATGGCTTTTATATATCTGATTTAATCCCTTGCCACATGTTCTGAAGTGGCTCCTGGATTAAAATCGGTTCAACCGTTTTGGAGCGAAATCGTCTTATGAACACATGTACTATAAATAATACATCCGCTCCAGATCGCTATATATCCGGCCGCCGCTGCCGAGCCGGCTCGTGCAGAGCAAGCTGACAGAGCCGGTTGACGATCCGAAGAAGGAGGAGGAAGTGCAAAAGGAAGAGAACGCTGAAGTAGAGGAGGAGAAGAAGGAAGGTTGTGTTGATAAAATATCGAGGTCAGTCCAAACGGATATTTCTTATCACACATTGTGATGTTGGTGTTGACCTGATGGTGACACTCATGTCAATAGTAATGTGCTGTCAGGATATATACACAACACCTTAGACTTGTCGCTTTGATGTATATTTAATTTCTTTAGTAAATTCTACTATTATTTCTTATTATAACACAGTAAAGTTTGCATACTGCGTTTAGAGATTATGTGGGGGTGGGGGTGGGAAGATCGAGGATACAAAGCTTTATAAAGTTATTACCATCTGACCAAGTGATAGATACTTTCGAACTCTATTCGATTATTATCTGGTGCTGGTGATCATGTGCTGTCCGCCATCAGGTACCTGGACGTGTCACTGCTGAAGTCCTGGAGGTTCGGACTGCTGTGCGCGTCCGTCGCCCTCATGTCCTGCGGCTCGCCGTACGCCCTCTACTACCTACCGGCTTATACCGTCGCCGCTGGTCACTCCAAGTCGGCAGCAGGTAATGTGATCATCATCAGTGATGGTACAACCATACGAGCTGATATAACGCGGCTTTTCTCTTCAAATTTAAATAAACGATGCGTTATGGTAAACTGATGGTAAGCGTGGTAATAACAATGTGGCGCTAGTTAAAATGTTTATACTACACCACGCGTACGTATCACTATCTAACTTTATACTCTAATAACTTAAGTAACTACCGGTCCTTGGAACCGGATCACAGTACTGTTCGGCACTATACTCTGTAACTTCCCTAGCTACTAGTCCGTCAAGCCGGATCGTAGTTATATTTAAAGACTACTCTTTGGCGACAGTGACTGGCTTTCGGATATTATCTAGACGCTCACCGGTCATAGACTTACTACCAGCTACCACTGTCATACCACCCGCACTTTTCCAGGTCACCTGGTGGCGATAAGCGCTGTGCTAGATCTCTGCGGCCGCCTGGGCCTCGGCTGGCTGTGCGACCTCCACCTGTTCTGCAGAAGGAAGGCGTACATCATTAGGTCAGTGCTCCAAGGAATGAGATAATGAGGTCTAATGAGCTCCATCACGTGACGCGGTAGTCTCACGAACTCCCCCCTCCAACCCCCTATTCGACTCCAATTAATGTTTAAGACTCGTTACCACCTGACATTTTATAGCTATATAGCTATGTTATGTGCCTAAATCTACTTCATATAACTATAGCTAGAACTACACTCCATAACTATAGCTACATACTATAATTACTAATACATTATCTCACACATAGCCATTCTTTAGCTGCCTACATTTTATAACTAAATTCTATAGCTATAGCTACATACTATAATTACTACTACATTATATCACACACAGCCATTCTTTAGCTGCCTACATTTTATAATTAAACTCTATAGCTATAGCTACATACTATAATTACTACTACATTATATCACACACAGCCATTCTTTAGCAGCCTACATTTTATAATTAAATTCTATAGCTATAGCTACATACTATAATTACTAATACATTATATCACACACAGCCATTCTTTAGCTGCCTACATTTTATAATTAAATTCTATAGCTATAGCTACATACTATAATTACTACTACATTATATCACACACAGCCATTCTTTAGCTGCCTACATTTTATAACTAAATTCTATAGCTATAACTACATACTATAATTACTAATACATTATATCACACATAGCCATTCTGTAGCTGCCTACATTTTATAACTAAATTCCCTAGCTATAGCTACATACTATAATTACTAATACATTATATCACACATAGCCATTCTGTAGCTGCCTACATTTTATAACTAAATTCCCTAGCTATAGCTACATACTATAATTACTAATACATTATCTCACACATAGCCATTCTTTAGCTGCCTACATTTTATAATTAAATTCTATAGCTATAGCTACATACTATAATTACTACTACATTATATCACACACAGCCATTCTTTAGCTGCCTACATTTTATAACTAAATTCTATAGCTATAGCTACATACTATAATTACTACTACATTATATCACACACAGCCATTCTTTAGCTGCCTACATTTTATAATTAAATTCTATAGCTATAGCTACATACTATAATTACTACTACATTATATCACACACAGCCATTCTTTAGCTGCCTACATTTTATAATTAAATTCTATAGCTATAGCTACATACTATAATTACTAATACATTATATCACACATAGCCATTCTTTAGCTGCCTACATTTTATAACTAAATTCTATAGCTATAGCTACATACTATAATTACTACTACATTATATCACACACAGCCATTCTTTAGCTGCCTACATTTTATAATTAAATTCTATAGCTATAGCTACATACTATAATTACTAATACATTATCTCACACATAGCCATTCTTTAGCTGCCTACATTTTATAACTAAATTCTATAGCTATAGCTACATACTATAATTACTACTACATTATATCACACACAGCCATTCTTTAGCTGCCTACATTTTATAATTAAATTCTATAGCTATAGCTACATACTATAATTACTACTACATTATATCACACACAGCCATTCTTTAGCTGCCTACATTTTATAATTAAATTCTATAGCTATAGCTACATACTATAATTACTACTACATTATATCACACACAGCCATTCTTTAGCTGCCTACATTTTATAATTAAATTCTATAGCTATAGCTACATACTATAATTACTACTACATTATATCACACACAGCCATTCTTTAGCTGCCTACATTTTATAACTAAATTCCCTAGCTATAGCTACATACTATAATTACTACTACATTATATCACACACAGCGATTCTTTAGCTGCCTACATTTTATAATTAAATTCTATAGCTATAGCTACATACTATAATTACTACTACATTATATCACACACAGCCATTCTTTAGCTGCCTACATTTTATAATTAAATTCTATAGCTATAGCTACATACTATAATTACTACTACATTATATCACACACAGCCATTCTTTAGCTGCCTACATTTTATAATTAAATTCTATAGCTATAGCTACATACTATAATTACTACTACATTATATCACACACAGCCATTCTTTAGCTGCCTACATTTTATAATTAAATTCTATAGCTATAGCTACATACTATAATTACTAATACATTATCTCACACATAGCCATTCTTTAGCTGCCTACATTTTATAACTAAATTCTATAGCTATCGCTACATACTATAATTACTACTACATTATATCACACACAGCCATTCTTTAGCTGCCTACATTTTATAATTAAATTCTATAGCTATAGCTACATACTATAATTACTACTACATTATATCACACACAGCCATTCTTTAGCTGCCTACATTTTATAACTAAATTCTATAGCTATAGCTACATACTATAATTACTAATACATTATATCACACATAGCCATTCTGTAGCTGCCTACATTTTATAACTAAATTCCCTAGCTATAGCTACATACTATAATTACTAATACATTATCTCACACATAGCCATTCTTTAGCTGCCTACATTTTATAATTAAATTCTATAGCTATAGCTACATACTATAATTACTACTACATTATATCACACACAGCCATTCTTTAGCTGCCTACATTTTATAACTAAATTCTATAGCTATAGCTACATACTATAATTACTACTACATTATATCACACACAGCCATTCTTTAGCTGCCTACATTTTATAATTAAACTCTATAGCTATAGCTACATACTATAATTACTACTACATTATATCACACACAGCCATTCTTTAGCAGCCTACATTTTATAATTAAATTCTATAGCTATAGCTACATACTATAATTACTAATACATTATCTCACACATAGCCATTCTTTAGCTGCCTACATTTTATAACTAAATTCTATAGCTATAGCTACATACTATAATTACTACTACATTATATCACACACAGCCATTCTTTAGCTGCCTACATTTTATAACTAAATTCTATAGCTATAGCTACATACTATAATTACTACTACATTATATCACACACAGCGATTCTTTAGCTGCCTACATTTTATAATTAAATTCTATAGTATAGCTACATACTGTAATTACTACTACATTATATCACACACAGCCATTCTTTAGCTGCCTACATTTTATAACTAAATTCTATAGCTATAACTACATACTTTAATTACTACTACATTATATCACACACAGCGATTCTTTAGCTGCCTACATTTTATAATTAAATTCTATAGTATAGCTACATACTATAATTACTACTACATTATATCACACACAGCCATTCTTTAGCTGCCTACATTTTATAATTAAATTCTATAGCTATAGCTACATACTATAATTACTACTACATTATATCACACACATCCATTCTTTAGCTGCCTACATTTTATAACTAAATTCTATAGCTATAACTACATACTATAATTACTAATACATTATATCACACATAGCCATTCTTTAGCTGCCTACATTTTATAACTAAATTCCCTAGCTATAGCTACATACTATAATTACTAATACATTATCTCACACATAGCCATTCTTTAGCTGCCTACATTTTATAACTAAATTCTATAGCTATAGCTACATACTATAATTACTACTACATTATATCACACACAGCCATTCTTTAGCTGCCTACATTTTATAATTAAATTCTATAGCTATAGCTACATACTATAATTACTACTACATTATATCACACACAGCCATTCTTTAGCTGCCTACATTTTATAACTAAATTCTATAGCTATAACTACATACTATAATTACTAATACATTATATCACACAGCCATTCTTTAGCTGCCTACATTTTATAACTAAATTCCTTAGCTATAGCTACATACTATAATTACTACTACGTTATATCACACACAGCCATTCTTTAGCTGCCTACATTTTATAACTAAATTCTATAGCTATAGCTACATACTATAATTACTACTACATTATATCACACACAGCCATTCTTTAGCTGCCTATATTTTATAACTAAATTCCCTAGCTATAGCTACATACTATAATTACTACTACATTATATCACACACAGCGATTCTTTAGCTGCCTACATTTTATAATTAAATTCTATAGCTATAGCTACATACTATAATTACTACTACATTATATCACACACAGCCATTCTTTAGCTGCCTACATTTTATAACTAAATTCCCTAGCTATAGCTACATACTATAATTACTACTACATTATATCACACACAGCCATTCTTTAGCTGCCTACATTTTATAATTAAATTCTATAGCTATAGCTACATACTATAATTACTACTACATTATATCACACACAGCCATTCTTTAGCTGCCTACATTTTATAATTAAATTCTATAGCTATAGCTACATACTATAATTACTAATACATTATCTCACACATAGCCATTCTTTAGCTGCCTACATCTTATAACTAAATTCTATAGCTATCGCTACATACTATAATTACTACTACATTATATCACACACAGCCATTCTTTAGCTGCCTACATTTTATAATTAAATTCTATAGCTATAGCTACATACTATAATTACTACTACATTATATCACACACAGCCATTCTTTAGCTGCCTACATTTTATAACTAAATTCTATAGCTATAGCTACATACTATAATTACTAATACATTATATCACACATAGCCATTCTGTAGCTGCCTACATTTTATAACTAAATTCCCTAGCTATAGCTACATACTATAATTACTAATACATTATCTCACACATAGCCATTCTTTAGCTGCCTACATTTTATAACTAAATTCTATAGCTATAGCTACATACTATAATTACTACTATATTATCTCACACATAGCCATTCTTTAGCTGCCTACATTTTATAACTAAATTCTATAGCTATAGCTACATACTATAATTACTACTATATTATATCACACACGGCCATTCTTTAGCTGCCTACATTTTATAATTAAAATCTATAGCTATAGCTACATACTATAATTACTACTACATTATATCACACACAGCCATTCTTTAGCTGCCTACATTTTATAATTAAATTCTATAGCTATAGCTACATACTATAATTACTACTACATTATATCACACACAGCCATTCTTTAGCTGCCTACATTTTATAACTAAATTCTATAGCTATAGCTACATACTATAATTACTACTACATTATATCACACACAGCCATTCTTTAGCTGCCTACATTTTATAACTAAATTCTATAGCTATAGCTACATACTATAATTACTACTACATTATATCACACACAGCGATTCTTTAGCTGCCTACATTTTATAATTAAATTCTATAGTATAGCTACATACTATAATTACTACTACATTATATCACACACAGCCATTCTTTAGCTGCCTACATTTTATAACTAAATTCTATAGCTATAGCTACATACTATAATTACTACTACATTATATCACACACAGCGATTCTTTAGCTGCCTACATTTTATAATTAAATTCTATAGCTATAGCTACATACTATAATTACTACTACATTATATCACACACAGCCATTCTTTAGCTGCCTACATTTTATAACTAAATTCCCTAGCTATAGCTACATACTATAATTACTACTACATTATATCACACACAGCGATTCTTTAGCTGCCTACATTTTATAATTAAATTCTATAGCTATAGCTACATACTATAATTACTACTACATTTATATCACACACAGCCATTCTTTAGCTGCCTACATTTTATAACTAAATTCTATAGCTATAGCTACATACTATAATTACTAATACATTATATCACACATAGCCATTCTGTAGCTGCCTACATTTTATAACTAAATTCCCTAGCTATAGCTACATACTATAATTACTAATACATTATCTCACACATAGCCATTCTTTAGCTGCCTACATTTTATAACTAAATTCTATAGCTATAGCTACATACTATAATTACTACTATATTATATCACACACGGCCATTCTTTAGCTGCCTACATTTTATAATTAAAATCTATAGCTATAGCTACATACTATAATTACTACTACATTATATCACACACAGCCATTCTTTAGCTGCCTACATTTTATAATTAAATTCTATAGCTATAGCTACATACTATAATTACTACTACATTATATCACACACAGCCATTCTTTAGCTGCCTACATTTTATAATTAAATTCTATAGCTATAGCTACATACTATAATTACTAATACATTATCTCACACATAGCCATTCTTTAGCTGCCTACATTTTATAACTAAATTCTATAGCTATAGCTACATACTATAATTACTACTACATTATATCACACACAGCCATTCTTTAGCTGCCTACATTTTATAATTAAATTCTATAGCTATAGCTACATACTATAATTACTACTACATTATATCACACACAGCCATTCTTTAGCTGCCTACATTTTATAACTAAATTCTATAGCTATAGCTACATACTATAATTACTAATACATTATATCACACATAGCCATTCTGTAGCTGCCTACATTTTATAACTAAATTCCCTAGCTATAGCTACATACTATAATTACTAATACATTATCTCACACATAGCCATTCTTTAGCTGCCTACATTTTATAATTAAATTCTATAGCTATAGCTACATACTATAATTACTACTACATTATATCACACACAGCCATTCTTTAGCTGCCTACATTTTATAATTAAATTCTATAGCTATAGCTACATACTATAATTACTACTACATTATATCACACACAGCCATTCTTTAGCTGCCTACATTTTATAACTAAATTCTATAGCTATAGCTACATACTATAATTACTACTACATTATATCACACACAGCCATTCTTTAGCTGCCTACATTTTATAATTAAATTCTATAGCTATAGCTACATACTATAATTACTACTACATTATATCACACACAGCCATTCTTTAGCTGCCTACATTTTATAATTAAATTCTATAGCTATAGCTACATACTATAATTACTACTACATTATATCACACACAGCCATTCTTTAGCTGCCTACATTTTATAACTAAATTCCCTAGCTATAGCTACATACTATAATTACTACTACATTATATCACACACAGCGATTCTTTAGCTGCCTACATTTTATAATTAAATTCTATAGCTATAGCTACATACTATAATTACTACTACATTATATCACACACAGCCATTCTTTAGCTGCCTACATTTTATAACTAAATTCCCTAGCTATAGCTACATACTTTAATTACTACTACATTATATCACACACAGCGATTCTTTAGCTGCCTACATTTTATAATTAAATTCTATAGCTATAGCTACATACTATAATTACTACTACATTATATCACACACAGCCATTCTTTAGCTGCCTACATTTTATAACTAAATTCCCTAGCTATAGCTACATACTATAATTACTACTACATTATATCACACACAGCCATTCTTTAGCTGCCTACATTTTATAATTAAATTCTATAGCTATAGCTACATACTATAATTACTACTACATTATATCACACACAGCCATTCTTTAGCTGCCTACATTTTATAATTAAATTCTATAGCTATAGCTACATACTATAATTACTACTACATTATATCACACACAGCCATTCTTTAGCTGCCTACATTTTATAATTAAATTCTATAGCTATAGCTACATACTATAATTACTACTACATTATATCACACACAGCCATTCTTTAGCTGCCTATATTTTATAACTAAATTCCCTAGCTATAGCTACATACTATAATTACTACTACATTTTATCACACACAGCCATTCTTTAGCTGCCTACATTTTATAATTAAATTCTATAGCTATAGCTACATACTATAATTACTACTACATTATATCACACACAGCCATTCTTTAGCTGCCTACATTTTATAATTAAATTCTATAGCTATAGCTACATACTATAATTACTACTACATTATATCACACACAGCCATTCTTTAGCTGCCTATATTTTATAACTAAATTCCCTAGCTATAGCTACATACTTTAATTACTACTACATTATATCACACACAGCGATTCTTTAGCTGCCTACATTTTATAATTAAATTCTATAGCTATAGCTACATACTATAATTACTACTACATTATATCACACACAGCCATTCTTTAGCTGCCTATATTTTATAACTAAATTCCCTAGCTATAGCTACATACTTTAATTACTACTACATTATATCACACACAGCGATTCTTTAGCTGCCTACATTTTATAATTAAATTCTATAGCTATAGCTACATACTATAATTAATACTACATTACACATCGCCATTCGTTAGCTTGTTACATTTTATAATTACATTCGATAGCGACAGTTACATTCTATAATTACAACCAGATTTTATAGCTATGGCGGCCTACCAACCTGAACGTAGTAGTATTTGCACACTACCACTGTTCATCGATGCGGTGGCATCAGATATAATGTCTCTGTCACTACTTACATACCATCAGTGTAGCATTTGCGAATTCTATACTATTATTCCTGATGCAGTATACTGGTGGCCGGCGCAGCTGTCCTGACCTTACCAAGTCTGACCTCCTGGTGGGCACTCGCCATCGCTTCCGGTAAGTCACCGTAACGTCGTCGTGTATAGAATCTGAACTTTATAATCATATCAAACATTTATGATCATAAAGCTGCTACAGCGCATTACAATAGTGAGTGATGCATCATCATCATCAGGTGACAGACGTCCACAGCTGGACATAGGCGTCCGCCAATGATTAGGATATTTACACTGTAACAATAATTATCGCATACGAATGTAACTATAGAACATTCGAGAAAAATAGAGCGACGCGACCGGATATCCGGCAGCGGGTTTAGAAAAGACGATGAGTCATCATCAGCTCGTAGACTTCCACTGCTGGACATACACCTCGAAAAGATTCCCACGCGATCAGGTAGGGATTCATTCATGGGGGGCATTTGCGCTATTTCCCACCAGGCTGGGTCAATGCCGGTCGGTAGGAGCCAGAGCCTCGTCTGTTGATTAGCAACACGAGCTGGTGCAGCCAGGGGCGTGTGAGGCTGGCTTGGGTCCAGTGAGTTGTGCGGGAACCCTTACACCCAAGAATTATATATTCTGGAATGTTCTAGAATCGGCTGCCCCGAGCGGGGAACGTACACTTGATGGTAAGTGATACGTCTGACCATAACCCGTGGCGCTAGTTAGGATGATATACTGCTCCACATTGCGCTCTTCGCCTGAGACGTTAAGATGTTAAGTCGCGTTACCCCAGTAATTACACTAGCTGCAAGGCCATTCAAACCGGAAAACTGATATTTGGCAACAAAAATAATAGCTGCGGTAGTACCTAGACGGTCTCTGACAACAGAAACCTACCACCAGATAAAGATTCAGATATAGCATGCTTCACCATCTTTTATATCCAGGTGCATACGGCCTCTGTCTGGGTTGCTGGTTCCTCCTGGTGCCGGTGCTGTTAGCCGATGCTTTCGGAACGGCTCGCATCGCCTCCTCGTACGGCCTGGTCAGGATGTTTCAGAGTTTGGCGGCTGTATCGGTACCACCGACTGCCGGTGAGTATTCCGTAATATATCACCACGATCAGTTTCATCATCGGTGCTGTCTAACGATGGCCGTTGAATGAACGGTACCGTCGCGCCGCCGTCCGTCCGACAACTGGTACAATTACTACACGATTAAATTAAAAAGTCGCAGTGTACATGTACACTGGTAGCGCGACGACCACGCGTACACCCGGCCGCGTAATGCGCTGCGTGTGTTCTAACGAATGCGTAGTGTACCCGCTAAAGCATAGTGCCGATGTGTACGAGCGCCGTGTGCGGCCGGGTGTGCCGCGCCGCGAGCGGATTTGTTCTTTAACTGCATAGCGATAGGGTTCATAATGCGTTGGGGGGCGCAGCGCGGGTGAGCGGGCGCGACGACCACGCGTACACCCGGCCGCGTAATGCGCTGCGTGTGTTCTAACGAATGCGTAGTGTACCCGCTAAAGCATAGTGCCGATGTGTACGAGCGCCGTGTGCGGCCGGGTGTGCCGCGCCGCGAGCGGATTTGTTCTTTAACTGCATAGCGATAGGGTTCATAATGCGTTGGGGGGCGCAGCGCGGGTGAGCGGGCGCGACGACCACGCGTACACCCGGCCGCGTAATGCGCTGCGTGTGTTCTAACGAATGCGTAGTGTACCCGCTAAAGCATAGTGCCGATGTGTACGAGCGCCGTGTGCGGCCGGGTGTGCCGCGCCGCGAGCGGATTTGTTCTTTAACTGCATAGCGATAGGGTTCATAATGCGTTGGGGGGCGCAGCGCGGGTGAGCGGGCGCGACGACCACGCGTACACCCGGCCGCGTAATGCGCTGCGTGTGTTCTAACGAATGCGTAGTGTACCCGCTAAAGCATAGTGCCGATGTGTACGAGCGCCGTGTGCGGCCGGGTGTGCCGCGCCGCGAGCGGATTTGTTCTTTAACTGCATAGCGATAGGGTTCATAATGCGTTGGGGGGCGCAGCGCGGGTGAGCGGGCGCGACGACCACGCGTACACCCGGCCGCGTAATGCGCTGCGTGTGTTCTAACGAATGCGTAGTGTACCCGCTAAAGCATAGTGCCGATGTGTACGAGCGCCGTGTGCGGCCGGGTGTGCCGCGCCGCGAGCGGATTTGTTCTTTAACTGCATAGCGATAGGGTTCATAATGCGTTGGGGGGCGCAGCGCGGGTGAGCGGGCGCGACGACCACGCGTACACCCGGCCGCGTAATGCGCTGCGTGTGTTCTAACGAATGCGTAGTGTACCCGCTAAAGCATAGTGCCGATGTGTACGAGCGCCGTGTGCGGCCGGGTGTGCCGCGCCGCGAGCGGATTTGTTCTTTAACTGCATAGCGATAGGGTTCATAATGCGTTGGGGGGCGCAGCGCGGGTGAGCGGGCGCGACGACCACGCGTACACCCGGCCGCGTAATGCGCTGCGTGTGTTCTAACGAATGCGTAGTGTACCCGCTAAAGCATAGTGCCGATGTGTACGAGCGCCGTGTGCGGCCGGGTGTGCCGCGCCGCGAGCGGATTTGTTCTTTAACTGCATAGCGATAGGGTTCATAATGCGTTGGGGGGCGCAGCGCGGGTGAGCGGGCGCGACGACCACGCGTACACCCGGCCGCGTAATGCGCTGCGTGTGTTCTAACGAATGCGTAGTGTACCCGCTAAAGCATAGTGCCGATGTGTACGAGCGCCGTGTGCGGCCGGGTGTGCCGCGCCGCGAGCGGATTTGTTCTTTAACTGCATAGCGATAGGGTTCATAATGCGTTGGGGGGCGCAGCGCGGGTGAGCGGGCGCGACGACCACGCGTACACCCGGCCGCGTAATGCGCTGCGTGTGTTCTAACGAATGCGTAGTGTACCCGCTAAAGCATAGTGCCGATGTGTACGAGCGCCGTGTGCGGCCGGGTGTGCCGCGCCGCGAGCGGATTTGTTCTTTAACTGCATAGCGATAGGGTTCATATTGCGTTGGGGGGCGCGGCGTGGGTGAGCGGGCTCGACGATGACGTCACGCCTACCAATCGCACTATGACCACGTGGACGTACCATGGATGCTTCCTCTCATCTCCAGTATCCAATGTAGTAATAAATTTTAAAGTAAATATTATTCACATTGAAAAGGGAACTGTATACGAATAACTCCATTACTGTTCCCACTGCTGGGACTTGGACTTACAAGTGGAGAATCATGGTCATTGTCGATCATTCTTGATTTTTTTTTTATTTAACGAAGCGACTAGACGAGCGGGCTGTCCACTCGATGGTAAGTGATACATCCGCCCGTAACAATTTGGCGGTAGTTAAATTATATAAACTATCATAAGATGTTAAGTATCATTAACCCAGCGATTTCACTAGCTGCAGCCCCCTTCAAACCGGAACACAGAAAAGTTTGCACAGTAAGAATCGACCAGAAAAATAGAAGCTGAGGTGGTGCCTAGACGGTGTCTGATTATAGAACGAATAGTGACATTACAATTCCGAGTGTTGCCATGTACACTAAAAACAATTCACCACAATTTCAGGTATGGTGCGGGACATCACAGGCGGTTACTCCTGGTGCTTCTACGGCATGGGCTCCTGCATGGTGCTGGGTTCGATACCGGTAATAGCATTCCACATCACCACAAAGAACGAAGATAACGAATCGTCTGTCGAATAAATTATAAATTAACGTAATTAAATGAAAATATTCAATCATTCATATATAATAATAGTTGCCATAAAAAAAAAATCCAAAAAATATCCACATTTATGCAGCCTACGATCTTAATCTAGATTTTCAATGTAAACCTAAAAATATTACTAAAACCTATTAATTTTTGGATATTTTTATATGGCAACAAATTAAGTATTGTCTATGGGTTGTCTATAAGCTTAATAGCCGGCGATGTATGATTGTTTTCTTAACCGGAGACTAGCCACCAGCTTACCATCATCACCACCATCTTTAGCTTTAGTCGTCAAACATGACTGTGCTCCGGTTTGTAAGGCCTTTATGACATTCCTAAAAATCTTCACGCTATATTAACATCTAGAAACTATTTGCTATTATTTTTTTTTTTTTTGGATGTTCATTGATGAAAAAAATTTTTTTTTGTTGGCAATACTGAAGTGTTGTTAGTGTTGCTATAGCGACTTATAAATTGTGTATGTAAATTAAAAAAAAAAGTATATTAAGGAGGCAAAGAAAAACAGCGGCTGAACTGTTCGCTCGTTTGCCGACCCATCTTAAAAAAAAAAATTATAGCATATATCAATATATCTATGATATGAACAATGTGGTGCAGTGTATATCATCTTAATCGGCGGCGCATTTTTATCGCAATATATAAGTGTACATCCTGCTCGTCTTGTTTGGTGAAATAAAAAAAAAAAAAGTTAATAAATGACACGTTAACTGGCAACACTGTCGCTAAACATCAATGTCACTGCTACTACTCGGGTATTTAATCCGGATGTATTATTACCACGTAGCCATTGGAAGGTTTATACCTGAGCGGCGTAATCGTGTTGGATCTTACATATCCATTGGTAATAGGTTTTTTTTTTTTTTAAATATTTAATTAGTGTTGCCATTAATATTAACGTGGCAATACTTCGGTGTACTATTACAATGTCGGTAAGGAGAATTTATTTGATCTTATCCCACTTGACGTAACTAGTGTAGTAATTATTGGTGTTTTAATTATATAACCTATAACTGTGTAACAATATTTTTTTTTAATTATTATTAATTAATATAAATACTATGTCATAACAAGTATTTCACTATTTTGATATATTTACTGGTGGTAGTGTCTCCGTTGCCGGAGACCGTCTAAGTACCGCCGCAGCGCCTATTGCAGCCGACACACAGTACTGTGCGGACATTGCTGTGATCCGGTTTGAAGGACGCTGTAGCTATTACTGGTGGTAGTGTCTCTGTTGCCGGAGACCGTCTAAGTACCGCCGCAGCGCCTATTGCAGCCGACACACAGTACTGTGCGGACATTGCTGTGATCCGGTTTGAAGGACGCTGTAGCTATTACTGGTGGTAGTGTCTCTGTTGCCGGAGACCGTCTAGTTACCGCCGCAGCGCCTATTGCAGCCGACACACAGTACTGTGCGGACATTGCTGTGATCCGGTTTGAAGGGCGCTGCAGCTATTACTGGTGGTAGTGTCTCTGTTGCCGGAGACCGTCTAGGTACCGCCGCAGCGCCTATTGCAGCCGACACACAGTACTGTGCGGACATTGCTGTGATCCGGTTTGAAGGACGCTGTAGCTATTACTGGTGGTAGTGTCTCTGTTGCCGGAGACCGTCTAGTTACCGCCGCAGCGCCTATTGCAGCCGACACACAGTACTGTGCGGACATTGCTGTGATCCGGTTTGAAGGGCGCTGCAGCTATTACTGGTGGTAGTGTCTCTGTTGCCGGAGACCGTCTAGGTACCACCGCAGCGCCTATTGCAGCCGACACAGTACTGTGCAGACATTGCTGTGATCCGGTTTGAAGGGCGCTGTAGCTATTACTGGTGGTAGTGTCTCTGTTGCCGGAGACCGTCTAGGTACCACCGCAGCGCCTATTGCAGCCGACACACAGTACTGTGCGGACATTGCTGTGATCCGGTTTGAAGGGCGCTGCAGCTAGTGTAATTACTGTGGTAATGAGACTCGGCTACCCGTGTCTCAGGGCGACGAGTACAATGTGCTGCTTTGTATACCATCCAAACGAGCACCACTTTGCTATGGGCAAACGTATCACTTACTATCGGGTGAACGAGTCTCGTTTGTCTCGTTGCTTATATAAAAAAAAAAAAACTGTCCTATGCTATAATCTAAATCAGTTTCCATAACAACTGATACAATGGCGTTTTTTTTTTTAAATACATATAATATCAATTAGTCATTTTCATTTTAATTAATTCACAAAAAGGCAAGAATAGAAAATAATAAATACATATAAAAGTAATTTACACTTTTATAATAATTTCGTGACATCCATCTTGGTTAATTATTCGCAATTATATATAACATAAAATACTCGATAAAAATACTAAGTGTAAAAAATAATACTATAACACTTAATATATTATTTTAATCAGCTGTCATTGAAAAATTATAAACGTGTTACTTTATTATCATCATTCGAAAAAGGCAAATGTCCGGAGACCATGCAGCCTATTAAATATATTCGCAGTGATAATTTTTTTTAATGCTGCAATTTTTTTTTTAATTTTTTCGTTTGACATGTTTCATCATAATTTTGAAATATTGCGTTTATTTAATTTTTCGAGTTCGATTAAATAATCGATTTTTTTTAATTCGATTACAGTTTCGATTTAATGTGACTTCACATTTTTCCACGTGACATTTCATTTAATAAATATATAATCGAGTATTTTATAAAGGAGCAGTGTGTTCAATAGACTAATGATAAGCTGGTATTCAAATTTTATGGAAAAATATAATAATATGAATCCTTTTGCTACTAGATATTAATGCAGTGTTGCCATCGATATTAAATTAATACTTCTCATTTTACCGGTGATAGTGTCTTTCTTGCCGCTAATTGTGTAGGTACCACTGCTGCGATAAACAGCACTGTGCAATCATTACTGTGGTCCGGTTTGAAGGACGCTGTTGTTATTACTGGTGGTAGTCTGTTGCCGGAGACCGTCTAGGTACCACCGCAGCGCCTATTGCAGTCGCTACACAGTATTGTGCAGACATTATTATGATCCAGTTTGAAGGGCGCTGTAGCTATTGCCGGTGGTTAGGTCTCTGATGCCGGAGACCGTCTAGGTGCCACCGCAGCGCCTATTGCAGTCGACACACAGTACTGTGCGGACATTATTATGATCCGGTTTGAAGGGCGCTATAGCTATTACTGGTGATAGTGTCTTTGTTGTTGGAGATCGTCTAGGCACCACCGCAGCGCCTATTGCAGCCGATACACAGTACTGTGTGGACATTACTGTGATCCGGTTTGAAGGGCGCTGTAGCTAGTGAAGTTACTGGGGTGACGAGACACCATCCTATGTCTAAAGGCGACGAGCGTAATGATCTCAGTGAACGCTACGCATTCGTGTCACTCACTATCAAGTGAACCACCAGCTTGTCTCGTCACCTCTTTAAATTTTTTTTTTTTTTTTAATACCCACCACCGAGCTCGTGCCGCGTCCGCCCGCAGCCACTCCTAGTGGCGAAAGGATTCGATCACTAAGTTTACTGGTGAACGTTCAAACTACTTAAGTGTCATAATCAACTTACTTTAAGTGTAATTAATTATAATAAAGTGACTGTAATTCACGCGTGGGCTGCCAGTGGGCTTTAGGTATTTGTGTGATATTTTAATAAAAATATATATAAACATTTTTTTTTACGTTGGCAATACTGATTTAGGAAATAGCCAATACTAAAAGGATTAGTACATTTTTTTTTTTAAATGAAAGTTCATTTGCTTAAGTAATAATAATGAGATATATTATTAATCGTAACACGATCGGTCGCAACTGGCAACACTGGACGCGACGTATGCGTCTGTTGTCTATGCTTTTTGAATGTGTCAGTATTATGATTCCACTTGCAGGGATTGGTGATCCGTGGGGATTTAAAATGTACCTCACTTTGTCGTCCCTAAGGGATGCTGTAGAGTATCAAGTGTAACGTAAACTAAATATACAATGTGCTAAAGATGCGTGCTTTTATTTACCCCCAGCCCCACCCCGCCAACCCCAACCCTTAATGTCGTATTTTAATAATTAAATTACAGTCAAAGTTATCTTGGACAAGCAAACAAGAGGAAAGAAATCTGGAAATTACTGGTGGTAGTGTCTCTGTTGCCGGAGACCGTCTAGGTACCGCCGCAGCGCCTATTGCAGCCGGCACACAGTACTGTGCGGACATTGCTGTGATCCGGTTTGAAGGGCGCTGCAGCTATTACTGGTGGTAGTGTCTCTGTTGCCGGAGACCGTCTAGGTACCGCCGCAGCGCCTATTGCAGCCGACACACAGTACTGTGCGGACATTGCTGTGATCCGGTTTGAAGGGCGCTGTAGCTATTACTGGTGGTAGTGTCTCTGTTGCCGGAGACCGTCTAGGTACCGCCGCAGCGCCTATTGCAGCCGACACACAGTACTGTGCAGACATTGCTGTGATCCGGTTTGAAGGGCGCTGTAGCTATTACTGGTGGTAGTGTCTCTGTTGCCGGAGACCGTCTAGGTACCGCCGCAGCGCCTATTGCAGCCGACACACAGTACTGTGCAGACATTGCTGTGATCCGGTTTGAAGGGCGCTGTAGCTATTACTGGTGGTAGTGTCTCTGTTGCCGGAGACCGTCTAGGTACCGCCGCAGCGCCTGTTGCAGCCGACACACAGTACTGTGCGGACATTGCTGTGATCCGGTTTGAAGGGCGCTGCAGTTATTACTGGTGGTAGTGTCTCTGTTGCCGGAGACCGTCTAGGTACCGCCGCAGCGCCTATTGCAGCCGGCACACAGTACTGTGCGGACATTGCTGTGATCCGGTTTGAAGGGCGCTGCAGTTATTACTGGTGGTAGTGTCTCTGTTGCCGGAGACCGTCTAGGTACCGCCGCAGCGCCTATTGCAGCCGACACACAGTACTGTGCAGACATTGCTGTGATCCGGTTTGAAGGGCGCTGTAGCTATTACTGGTGGTAGTGTCTCTGTTGCCGGAGACCGTCTAGGTACCGCCGCAGCGCCTATTGCAGCCGACACACAGTACTGTGCAGACATTGCTGTGATCCGGTTTGAAGGACGCTGTAGCTATTACTGGTGGTAGTCTCTGTTGCCGGAGACCGTCTACGTACCGCCGCAGCGCCTATTGCAGCCGACACACAGTACTGTGCAGACATTGCTGTGATCCGGTTTGAAGGATGCTGTAGCTATTACTGGTGGTAGTCTCTGTTGCCGGAGACCGTCTAGGTACCGCCGCAGCGCCTATTGCAGCCGACACACAGTACTGTGCGGACATTGCTGTGATCCGGTTTGAAGGACGCTGTAGCTATTACTGGTGGTAGTGTCTCTGTTGCCGGAGACCGTCTAGGTACCGCCGCAGCGCCTGTTGCAGCCGACACACAGTACTGTGCGGACATTGCTGTGATCCGGTTTGAAGGGCGCTGTAGCTATTACTGGTGGTAGTGTCTCTGTTGCCGGAGACCGTCTAGGTACCGCCGCAGCGCCTGTTGCAGCCGACACACAGTACTGTGCGGACATTGCTGTGATCCGGTTTGAAGGGCGCTGTAGCTATTACTGGTGGTAGTGTCTCTGTTGCCGGAGACCGTCTAGGTACCGCCGCAGCGCCTGTTGCAGCCGACACACAGTACTGTGCGGACATTGCTGTGATCCGGTTTGAAGGGCGCTGTAGCTATTACTGGTGGTAGTGTCTCTGTTGCCGGAGACCGTCTAGGTACCGCCGCAGCGCCTGTTGCAGCCGACACACAGTACTGTGCGGACATTGCTGTGATCCGGTTTGAAGGGCGCTGTAGCTATTACTGGTGGTAGTGTCTCTGTTGCCGGAGACCGTCTAGGTACCGCCGCAGCGCCTGTTGCAGCCGACACACAGTACTGTGCGGACATTGCTGTGATCCGGTTTGAAGGGCGCTGTAGCTATTACTGGTGGTAGTGTCTCTGTTGCCGGAGACCGTCTAGGTACCGCCGCAGCGCCTGTTGCAGCCGGCACACAGTACTGTGCGGACATTGCTGTGATCCGGTTTGAAGGGCGCTGTAGCTATTACTGGTGGTAGTGTCTCTGTTGCCGGAGACCGTCTAGGTACCGCCGCAGCGCCTGTTGCAGCCGGCACACAGTACTGTGCGGACATTGCTGTGATCCGGTTTGAAGGGCGCTGTAGCTATTACTGGTGGTAGTGTCTCTGTTGCCGGAGACCGTCTAGGTACCGCCGCAGCGCCTGTTGCAGCCGGCACACAGTACTGTGCGGACATTGCTGTGATCTGGTTTGAAGGGCGCTGTAGCTATTACTGGTGGTAGTGTCTCTGTTGCCGGAGACCGTCTAGGTACCGCCGCAGCGCCTGTTGCAGCCGGCACACAGTACTGTGCGGACATTGCTGTGATCCGGTTTGAAGGGCGCTGTAGCTATTACTGGTGGTAGTGTCTCTGTTGCCGGAGACCGTCTAGGTACCGCCGCAGCGCCTGTTGCAGCCGACACACAGTACTGTGCGGACATTGTTGTGATCCGGTTTGAAGGGCGCTGTAGCTATTACTGGTGTTAGTGTCTTTGTTGCCGGAGACCGTCTAGGTACCGCCGCAGCGCCTATTGCAGCCGACACACAGTACTGTGCGGACATTGCTGTGATCCGGTTTGAAGGGCGTTGTAGCTATTACTGGTGGTAGTGTCTCTGTTGCCGGAGACCGTCTAGGTACCGCCGCAGCGCCTATTGCAGCCGACACACAGTACTGTGCGGACATTGCTGTGATCCGGTTTGAAGGGCGTTGTAGCTATTACTGGTGGTAGTGTCTCTGTTGCCGGAGACCGTCTAGGTACCGCCGCAGCGCCTGTTGCAGCCGACACACAGTACTGTGCGGACATTGCTATGATCCGGTTTGAAGGGCGCTGTAGCTATTACTGGTGGTAGTGTCTCTGTTGCCGGAGACCGTCTAGGTACCGCCGCAGCGCCTATTGCAGCCGACACACAGTACTGTGCGGACATTGCTGTGATCCGGTTTGAAGGGCGCTGTAGCTATTACTGGTGGTAGTGTCTCTGTTGCCGGAGACCGTCTAGGTACCGCCGCAGCGCCTATTGCAGCCGACACACAGTACTGTGCGGACATTGCTGTGATCCGGTTTGAAGGGCGTTGTAGCTATTACTGGTGGTAGTGTCTCTGTTGCCGGAGACCGTCTAGGTACCGCCGCAGCGCCTGTTGCAGCCGACACACAGTACTGTGCGGACATTGCTGTGATCCGGTTTGAAGGGCGCTGTAGCTATTACTGGTGGTAGTGTCTCTGTTGCCGGAGACCGTCTAGGTACCGCCGCAGCGCCTGTTGCAGCCGACACACAGTACTGTGCGGACATTGCTGTGATCCGGTTTGAAGGGCGCTGTAGCTATTACTGGTGTTAGTGTCTTTGTTGCCGGAGACCGTCTAGGTACCGCCGCAGCGCCTATTGCAGCCGACACACAGTACTGTGCGGACATTGCTGTGATCCGGTTTGAAGGGCGTTGTAGCTATTACTGGTGGTAGTGTCTCTGTTGCCGGAGACCGTCTAGGTACCGCCGCAGCGCCTATTGCAGCCGACACACAGTACTGTGCGGACATTGCTGTGATCCGGTTTGAAGGGCGTTGTAGCTATTACTGGTGGTAGTGTCTCTGTTGCCGGAGACCGTCTAGGTACCGCCGCAGCGCCTGTTGCAGCCGACACACAGTACTGTGCGGACATTGCTGTGATCCGGTTTGAAGGGCGCTGTAGCTATTACTGGTGTTAGTGTCTTTGTTGCCGGAGACCGTCTAGGTACCGCCGCAGCGCCTATTGCAGCCGACACACAGTACTGTGCGGACATTGCTGTGATCCGGTTTGAAGGGCGTTGTAGCTATTACTGGTGGTAGTGTCTCTGTTGCCGGAGACCGTCTAGGTACCGCCGCAGCGCCTGTTGCAGCCGACACACAGTACTGTGCGGACATTACTGTGATCCGGTTTGAAGGACGCTGTAGCTATTACTGGTGGTAGTGTCTCTGTTGCCGGAGACCGTCTAGGTACCGCCGCAGCGCCTGTTGCAGCCGACACACAGTACTGTGCGGACATTACTGTGATCCGGTTTGAAGGACGCTGTAGCTATTACTGGTGGTAGTGTCTCTGTTGCCGGAGACCGTCTAGGTACCGCCGCAGCGCCTGTTGCAGCCGACACACAGTACTGTGCGGACATTACTGTGATCCGGTTTGAAGGACGCTGTAGCTATTACTGGTGGTAGTGTCTCTGTTGCCGGAGACCGTCTAGGTACTGCCGCAGCGCCTGTTGCAGCCGACACACAGTACTGTGCGGACATTGCTGTGATCCGGTTTGAAGGGCGCTGCAGCTATTACTGGTGGTAGTGTCTCTGTTGCTACAGACCGTCTAGGTACCACCGCAGCGCCTATTGCAGCCGACACACAGTACTGTACGGACATTATTATGATCCGGTTTGAAGGGCGCTGCAGTTATTACTGGTGGTAGTGTCTCTGTTGCCGGAGACCGTCTAGGTACCGCCGCAGCGCCTATTGCAGCCGACACACAGTACTGTGCAGACATTGCTGTGATCCGGTTTGAAGGGCGCTGCAGTTATTACTGGTGGTAGTGTCTCTGTTGCCGGAGACCGTCTAGGTACCGCCGCAGCGCCTATTGCAGCCGACACACAGTACTGTGCAGACATTGCTGTGATCCGGTTTGAAGAGCGCTGTAGCTATTACTGGTGTTAGTGTCTCTGTTGCCGGAGACCGTCTAGGTACCGCCGCAGCGCCTATTGCAGCCGACACACAGTACTGTGCAGACATTGCTGTGATCCGGTTTGAAGGGCGCTGTAGCTATTACTGGTGGTAGTGTCTCTGTTGCCGGAGACCGTCTAGGTACCGCCGCAGCGCCTATTGCAGCCGACACACAGTACTGTGCAGACATTGCTGTGATCCGGTTTGAAGGGCGCTGTAGCTATTACTGGTGGTAGTGTCTCTGTTGCCGGAGACCGTCTAGGTACCGCCGCAGCGCCTATTGCAGCCGACACACAGTACTGTGCAGACATTGCTGTGATCCGGTTTGAAGAGCGCTGTAGCTATTACTGGTGGTAGTGTCTCTGTTGCCGGAGACCGTATAGGTACCGCCGCAGCGCCTATTGCAGCCGACACACAGTACTGTGCAGACATTGCTGTGATCCGGTTTGAAGGGCGCTGCAGTTATTACTGGTGGTAGTGTCTCTGTTGCCGGAGACCGTCTAGGTACCGCCGCAGCGCCTATTGCAGCCGACACACAGTACTGTGCAGACATTGCTGTGATCCGGTTTGAAGAGCGCTGTAGCTATTACTGGTGGTAGTGTCTCTGTTGCCGGAGACCGTCTAGGTACCGCCGCAGCGCCTATTGCAGCCGACACACAGTACTGTGCAGACATTGCTGTGATCCGGTTTGAAGGGCGCTGCAGTTATTACTGGTGGTAGTGTCTCTGTTGCCGGAGACCGTCTAGGTACCGCCGCAGCGCCTATTGCAGCCGACACACAGTACTGTGCAGACATTGCTGTGATCCGGTTTGAAGAGCGCTGTAGCTATTACTGGTGTTAGTGTCTCTGTTGCCGGAGACCGTCTAGGTACCGCCGCAGCGCCTATTGCAGCCGACACACAGTACTGTGCAGACATTGCTGTGATCCGGTTTGAAGGGCGCTGTAGCTATTACTGGTGGTAGTGTCTCTGTTGCCGGAGACCGTCTAGGTACCGCCGCAGCGCCTATTGCAGCCGACACACAGTACTGTGCAGACATTGCTGTGATCCGGTTTGAAGGGCGCTGTAGCTATTACTGGTGGTAGTGTCTCTGTTGCCGGAGACCGTCTAGGTACCGCCGCAGCGCCTATTGCAGCCGACACACAGTACTGTGCAGACATTGCTGTGATCCGGTTTGAAGAGCGCTGTAGCTATTACTGGTGGTAGTGTCTCTGTTGCCGGAGACCGTATAGGTACCGCCGCAGCGCCTATTGCAGCCGACACACAGTACTGTGCGGACATTGCTGTGATCCGGTTTGAAGGGCGCTGCAGTTATTACTGGTGGTAGTGTCTCTGTTGCCGGAGACCGTCTAGGTACCGCCGCAGCGCCTATTGCAGCCGACACACAGTACTGTGCAGACATTGCTGTGATCCGGTTTGAAGAGCGCTGTAGCTATTACTGGTGGTAGTGTCTCTGTTGCCGGAGACCGTCTAGGTACCGCCGCAGCGCCTATTGCAGCCGACACACAGTACTGTGCAGACATTGCTGTGATCCGGTTTGAAGGGCGCTGTAGCTATTACTGGTGGTAGTGTCTCTGTTGCCGGAGACCGTCTAGGTACCGCCGCAGCGCCTATTGCAGCCGACACACAGTACTGTGCAGACATTGCTGTGATCCGGTTTGAAGGGCGCTGCAGTTATTACTGGTGGTAGTGTCTCTGTTGCCGGAGACCGTCTAGGTACCGCCGCAGCGCCTGTTGCAGCCGACACACAGTACTGTGCGGACATTACTGTGATCCGGTTTGAAGGACGCTGTAGCTATTACTGGTGGTAGTGTCTCTGTTGCCGGAGACCGTCTAGGTACTGCCGCAGCGCCTGTTGCAGCCGACACACAGTACTGTGCGGACATTGCTGTGATCCGGTTTGAAGGGCGCTGCAGCTATTACTGGTGGTAGTGTCTCTGTTGCTACAGACCGTCTAGGTACCACCGCAGCGCCTATTGCAGCCGACACACAGTACTGTACGGACATTATTATGATCCGGTTTGAAGGGCGCTGCAGTTATTACTGGTGGTAGTGTCTCTGTTGCCGGAGACCGTCTAGGTACCGCCGCAGCGCCTATTGCAGCCGACACACAGTACTGTGCAGACATTGCTGTGATCCGGTTTGAAGGGCGCTGCAGTTATTACTGGTGGTAGTGTCTCTGTTGCCGGAGACCGTCTAGGTACCGCCGCAGCGCCTATTGCAGCCGACACACAGTACTGTGCAGACATTGCTGTGATCCGGTTTGAAGAGCGCTGTAGCTATTACTGGTGTTAGTGTCTCTGTTGCCGGAGACCGTCTAGGTACCGCCGCAGCGCCTATTGCAGCCGACACACAGTACTGTGCAGACATTGCTGTGATCCGGTTTGAAGGGCGTTGTAGCTATTACTGGTGGTAGTGTCTCTGTTGCCGGAGACCGTCTAGGTACCGCCGCAGCGCCTGTTGCAGCCGACACACAGTACTGTGCGGACATTACTGTGATCCGGTTTGAAGGACGCTGTAGCTATTACTGGTGGTAGTGTCTCTGTTGCCGGAGACCGTCTAGGTACCGCCGCAGCGCCTGTTGCAGCCGACACACAGTACTGTGCGGACATTACTGTGATCCGGTTTGAAGGACGCTGTAGCTATTACTGGTGGTAGTGTCTCTGTTGCCGGAGACCGTCTAGGTACCACCGCAGCGCCTATTGCAGCCGACACACAGTACTGTGCGGACATTATTATGATCCGGTTTGAAGGGCGCTATAGCTATTACTGGTGGTAGTGTCTCTGTTGCCGGAGACCGTCTAAGTACCACCGCAGCGCCTATTGCAGCCGACACACAGTACTGTACGGACATTATTATGATCCGGTTTGAAGGGCGCTATAGCTATTACTGGTGGTAGTGTCTCTGTTGCCGGAGACCGTCTAGGTACCGCCGCAGCGCCTGTTGCAGCCGACACACAGTACTGTGCGGACATTACTGTGATCCGGTTTGAAGGACGCTGTAGCTATTACTGGTGGTAGTGTCTCTGTTGCCGGAGACCGTCTAGGTACTGCCGCAGCGCCTGTTGCAGCCGACACACAGTACTGTGCGGACATTGCTGTGATCCGGTTTGAAGGGCGCTGCAGCTATTACTGGTGGTAGTGTCTCTGTTGCTACAGACCGTCTAGGTACCACCGCAGCGCCTATTGCAGCCGACACACAGTACTGTACGGACATTATTATGATCCGGTTTGAAGGGCGCTGCAGTTATTACTGGTGGTAGTGTCTCTGTTGCCGGAGACCGTCTAGGTACCGCCGCAGCGCCTATTGCAGCCGACACACAGTACTGTGCAGACATTGCTGTGATCCGGTTTGAAGGGCGCTGCAGTTATTACTGGTGGTAGTGTCTCTGTTGCCGGAGACCGTCTAGGTACCGCCGCAGCGCCTATTGCAGCCGACACACAGTACTGTGCAGACATTGCTGTGATCCGGTTTGAAGAGCGCTGTAGCTATTACTGGTGTTAGTGTCTCTGTTGCCGGAGACCGTCTAGGTACCGCCGCAGCGCCTATTGCAGCCGACACACAGTACTGTGCAGACATTGCTGTGATCCGGTTTGAAGGGCGCTGTAGCTATTACTGGTGGTAGTGTCTCTGTTGCCGGAGACCGTCTAGGTACCGCCGCAGCGCCTATTGCAGCCGACACACAGTACTGTGCAGACATTGCTGTGATCCGGTTTGAAGGGCGCTGTAGCTATTACTGGTGGTAGTGTCTCTGTTGCCGGAGACCGTCTAGGTACCGCCGCAGCGCCTATTGCAGCCGACACACAGTACTGTGCAGACATTGCTGTGATCCGGTTTGAAGAGCGCTGTAGCTATTACTGGTGGTAGTGTCTCTGTTGCCGGAGACCGTATAGGTACCGCCGCAGCGCCTATTGCAGCCGACACACAGTACTGTGCAGACATTGCTGTGATCCGGTTTGAAGAGCGCTGTAGCTATTACTGGTGGTAGTGTCTCTGTTGCCGGAGACCGTCTAGGTACCGCCGCAGCGCCTATTGCAGCCGACACACAGTACTGTGCAGACATTGCTGTGATCCGGTTTGAAGGGCGCTGTAGCTATTACTGGTGGTAGTGTCTCTGTTGCCGGAGACCGTCTAGGTACCGCCGCAGCGCCTATTGCAGCCGACACACAGTACTGTGCAGACATTGCTGTGATCCGGTTTGAAGAGCGCTGTAGCTATTACTGGTGTTAGTGTCTCTGTTGCCGGAGACCGTCTAGGTACCGCCGCAGCGCCTATTGCAGCCGACACACAGTACTGTGCAGACATTGCTGTGATCCGGTTTGAAGAGCGCTGTAGCTATTACTGGTGGTAGTGTCTCTGTTGCCGGAGACCGTCTAGGTACCGCCGCAGCGCCTATTGCAGCCGACACACAGTACTGTGCAGACATTGCTGTGATCCGGTTTGAAGGGCGCTGCAGTTATTACTGGTGGTAGTGTCTCTGTTGCCGGAGACCGTCTAGGTACCGCCGCAGCGCCTATTGCAGCCGACACACAGTACTGTGCAGACATTGCTGTGATCCGGTTTGAAGAGCGCTGTAGCTATTACTGGTGTTAGTGTCTCTGTTGCCGGAGACCGTCTAGGTACCGCCGCAGCGCCTATTGCAGCCGACACACAGTACTGTGCAGACATTGCTGTGATCCGGTTTGAAGAGCGCTGTAGCTATTACTGGTGGTAGTGTCTCTGTTGCCGGAGACCGTCTAGGTACCGCCGCAGCGCCTATTGCAGCCGACACACAGTACTGTGCAGACATTGCTGTGATCCGGTTTGAAGAGCGCTGTAGCTATTACTGGTGGTAGTGTCTCTGTTGCCGGAGACCGTCTAGGTACCGCCGCAGCGCCTATTGCAGCCGACACACAGTACTGTGCGGACATTGCTGTGATCCGGTTTGAAGGGCGCTGTAGCTAGAATAATTAATGTGATAACGAGACTCAATATCTTATGTCTCACGACGAGCGCAATACGACGCAGTGTATGTCATCGTAATTAGTGTCACATTCTGAGCGGACGTATCACTTAACTATATATAAAAAAAAAACAACTTTGCCGTTCCGGTTGCCAACATACAGAAGCCGGAGTAGTTCATACGCGTCACTCATCATCATCAGCCGACATACGTCCACTGCTGGGCATGGCCCTTTCATGAAGACCTTCACATGATCTAGTGTCGAGAGGAGTAAACTCACCTGTGTAGGGGTGCGCTGGGACCCACGGCACGCCCACATAGCCTCCTATAGTCAATAGGGCAACGGTTCCCCCCGAAGCCGTCACCCAGGGAGCAAAGCAAGGGTGGACCCCTGGTCTAGTGTAAGCACATTGCAGACACATTCCCCGTCACAAGATGGCAACATTAAAATTATTTACACCGCCATCTATCGACGGCGTGTGCGCAACAGTTGCTGGAGCGCCGTCATCGCATAAGCTAGTAACGATGTAATTACTGGAGCAACGACACTCGACATCTTATGTCTCACGACGAGCGCAATGTGCTGCAGTGTATACCATCCTAACTAGCGCCGCGTTGTTAAGTACATACCGGCGTTTAATTGAGTAGAAAATACAAAAACGGACATTTTAATTGTAGAAAAGAGATCATTGTTTAGGTTTAAAGTTAATCACTAGCTTTACTAATAAATATGTTTTCTTTTTTTTTGATAAAATAGTCACTACGTAGAGTTCATTTTAATTAAAAAATAATTCTATATTAACTAAATATTAGAATATCTAAATAGCCATTGTAATTATTAATATTAATATATATATATATATAAAAATTAACTTTAGTATGTTAGAGTCACCGTACGATAACATTACACTACGTATTCTATAGCTACACACACACACACACACACATATATATATATATATATATGTGTTTCCTTTGTTCGCCAATCACGTAAAAATTAGTGACGCACCGACACGGGAACACGAGCAATCGACGCGTGATGATCTGTACCTGGCAACAGGATATTTATTTTTTGTTATTCGTGAATCCTTCATCAGTTCTATTTTCAATAGACTTTTATAGACCTTTGTATTTGGTATAGTTTATGCGGTTGCTATGGTAACGGTTGGTGTGGATATCCATTCGCGGTTGCGGTTGCTCTCAATGAGTTTTCAGTCCGGAAACAGCTAGTGTATATATAAGAGAATAGTTCTCAAGTAAATAAACACAAAGCTATCGTGTCGGGAATAATATATTATCGCATGAATACTCTTTGCTGAAAAATATAAAATTAATGCTTTTAATAGCAGTGAAAATTATCAAAAAAATTACACAAATGTATAAAAATATAAATATTATTTATTTATTTAAAAAACGTACACAACAACAACGCATACCTTAATTTCTAAATAACAAAACATTTATAAAGTGTTCGGCTGATTTCTTTTTTTTTTTTTTTTTATTAACGTGTGTAACAAAATGCTAACGGAACGCACATCCCGTACCAATACTGGGCCGGTAGCGGGGTAGTGTCGGACTCCAACCGACTAAAAAGCTTCACACGGTATTCCATCACCTCCGCAAATAAATGCACGAGGGTCGCGGGATAACGCGACAGTTCTTCCGCAACCCCCGTTCGGTGCCCGGATCGAACGAGCCCGCCTCGGGGAGGGATGTGAAGCATCCCTCCCGACTGACAAAAGCCCTACACTACGCGGCGACGCGTCGGAATACGAGACGCGTCGCCAGATACGCCCCAGGAACCCTTTCTAAGGGGGGCGCCGGACCGACGGCCCTTGTCGGTCGCGGCGCCAGGTTCCTCTGCCTAAGGAGGCAAGCGGCGGTCGTGCGCTCGGCTCCGCCCGTTGGGGACGAGCTGTCTGCGCACTGCGACCGCTTCCTGCCCCCTCGGCGCCCGCTATCTGTGACGCTCGGTCTCTCGCTTCTGCGACATAACGATATCGCAGAATCGGGATACCGCGTCCCATGACGCCTCGCTTCCGACTATGGTCCGTACCACAGCCGGCAGCGAGAGGTCACTCCCTATCGCCGCTACGAGCGCGGCCCTATCCCCCCCGAATTGCGGGCAATCGGCCAAGGTGTGCGACGATGTGTCCACCGGGTGTCCACACTCGTCGCACGCCTCGTCCGTCCTACCGCTACAGTGACGCTGGTGCAGATAGCTCCCGAAGCAACCGTGCCCCGTGAGTATCTGCACCAGGCGGAAGTTTAAAACTCCGCTGTCTCTGTCCAGCCAGTCCGCGAGGACCGGTCGGACTGCCTCCACGGTGAGGCGGCCGTGCGGCGGGTCTCGGCGCCACCTCGCTTCTTCGTCCGGCGCCGGACGCTCGCCCCGCTCGAGGGCGCACTTCCGCCGCCAGTACACACGCGCCAGCGACTCCGCCCCGAGATCCCACGGCGGCGTCCCGGCGAGGACGCACGCCGCCTCGAAGGAGGAAGTGTTCGGCTGATACGCACGTCATTTACAGGCGAACACAACGTTCACAAATTAAATACTACGTAACTAATAACAGTTAAAACTTGACAAACAAAAATTGTAATTATAAAAAATTTAATTAATATAAATTAAAAAAAAACATATAAAAATAAATATAAAACAATTAAACAGAGGAACACACAATTTGAACGTTTATAGACAACAATACTTACATTCAGTCGCGTTTCGAGCGGTATAAAGTATGACAATATTTTAGTTAAATACTTTTATATTATTAAAAATAATCAAATTGAATTATCGGAATTATGTATTTAAAAAAAAAAAAAGATTTTTTTTGCATTATTTAACATGTTTGATACTTGAAGTTCCTAATTTCTGAACTAGATATTTGCCCTGTATCAGATGTAACATCACGTTTCTGCAGCCGTGAGCTACCCGTGCCGTCAGGTGCCGTCAGGTGGCGTTAGGTGGCGTTAGGTGGCGTTAGGTGGCGCTGTTTGTATTCGGGATCGCGCTGTGACGTACCCGCGCCGTTAAGTACTAGCGCCGTGAGCTGCGCGGACGCGTCCATCACTTACCATCAGGGAGTCACAAGACTACCTTAAATTTTTATTGATGCCGCACTCACTTATAAGTGTAGTGCTGGTACTGTGTGTTTAATGTGTCATGGAGTTTATTAATTTAATGCAATATTATTATATATTTCGTATGAAACTGCATTCATGGGATTGTGACATCCGCCAACCCACACTTGACCGACCGAGTTATGACTTTATTATAGTAGTCCACGATTCCCAGCAGTGGGAACATTGAGAAGTTTGTAGCACTGGTACTCTATGTCTATTGCTAAAGGATTTTTTAAATACCAACGCAGCTCCTATTGCTGCCAACAAACATTACTGTAATCCGGTTCGAAGGGCTCTATAGCTAGTGTAATTACTGAGGTAACGAGACTCAACGTCTCAAGCGTAAAGCGCAATGCTATGCAGTGTATATCATCCTAACTAGCGCTGTTATAGGCAAGTGAAACGCTGTCGGGTCAACATCGCGTCGCTTAAATAAAATACTCTATTGTAGCTTCAATACTAGGTATTAAAAATACTAGTTACATAAAGCTTTTGATGTGTGCGTGCGTCGTGCGGGCCCCGCCTGCCCAGTAACGCGGAGCTCCCGGGTTCGGTTGCGGTAGTGTGCAGACTCTAAGCAAATGAAACAGCGGTGAGCATAGAAAATATAATTTTTATTTACATTCAATAATTTCCAATACAATTATTTATTGTTCACTTCACGGAAGGCGTTGCTCATCATGACTTCCTGTTCCCACACTCTGTCCCCACTGCTGGGACCGGCCCGCGTACAGATGACCAATCAATCCACCAGTTCCGATAGATACAGCGCAATGTTCTAGTAAGGTGTTATTCTTCATACATGCAGTTCCTTCAGGTGTCACCGTGGGACGGAGCCTATGCCCGCAGCTCTTCTAAGGAACTCCAAGCTTTACCTGATGGTAGGATGCGCACACTACTCCTCACATCCACTCCTCTTCATGGTGACTTTGGCCCTTTCAAGGTCAACAAACTTCCGCATCAATCACATCAACATATTTGAATTTTCAGTGCCGCCTCCAACAGCAGCACACCGGCTCTTCGTGATTCCACATCTGGACTCGTAAACGTATGATTATGGTGATCACCATCAGCTCGCAGCCTTTATGTAAGCACCATCACCGATTTCCATATTGTCTTGATAGTGTTGAACCGATTACATAAATATCCTCCGGAGGTGGTGTGTGCTGGTGATGGCATTGCACTGCGGGCAGATCTTCTTGGCTTTTAGCGACTGCAGCCAGCAGACCTGAAAGTTGGTTAATTTTCCATTAGAATAGTGCTGGTAGTTGAGAGGACCCTGGAGGACACTGACCAGGGTTTTGATGGTCTTCCATCAGCTCTCGTCGCTGTTGATGCAGCAATTAGGAGCTAAGCCTTCATCATTGATGAGGATCAGCGAAGAATTGGAATACTGTACCGAATGAATCTGAAGGTCGATGGGAAGTGTTCAGGACTGAGCCGGCGCTACTTCTAGACTAGTGCTTTACTGTCGAGCAGTATATCATTTACCATCAGGTGGGATCAGGGTGAAGTACTACTCCATATATACTCCGTGAGCAGAGACATGAGGCACGAGTGAATCATTATGCGGGGACGAGATGGAATGTACCGTGGAGGTGGTAAACAGAGTGAGAGAGGGAGAGAGGAAACGTATGGAGAATGATGAGATAGGGGAGAAGGGAGATACACGAGGAATAGTCCGAGAAGTGGTAAAGAGAGAGAGAACGGCGAGACAAATACGAGGCAGAAGAGACAAATATAGGAGGCGAGAGGGACAAATAGAGGGGAGGGGGAGGGGAGAGGGACAAATAGAGGGGAGGGGGAGGGGAGAGGGAGAAATAGAGGGGAGGGGAGAGGGACAAATGTAGGGGGAGAGGGAGAAATAGAGGAGGATAAGAAGAGGGCAGGAGAGAGATAAATAAAGGGGAGAGGGACAAATAGAGGGGGAAGGGAGAGAAATAGAGAGGAAGTGAGAAGAACAAATAGAGGAGAGGGTAGAGGGAGAAATAGATGGGAGGGGTGAAACTAATAGAGGGGGAAAGAGATAGTGGAGGAACAGTGAGAGAAAAATCTTCAATTTTGGAGTTTTACTGATGTAAGAATGAGAAAAAGAATAACATTATCTACTAGAGTATTTAATGTTGCTCCCTCTTTCTCTTCTTCATATATTTCCTCGTATCTTCTGGATCAGGTGGAAGAGAGATGAAGGTCTACGGAAGACTGTTGCAGTAGGAACAGATGGAGGAAGCTGGACGGTTACTCTATGAGTCTCCGGAGACTAAACAAAACCATAGAACAAGAACAGCTTCCACACACATGAGGTATCTCCACTAACCCATACATGAGTGGGATTAACAAATATATTTATATTTTTCCTTGAGCCTCAGTCCCAGCGGTGGGAATGGAGTGGGCTGCCTTATGTGTAATGAAATGGAAATGTATCTCACCTCGCAGTAGACATGCCAACATTGTATCGATACGGCTGGTGAGACGTGAGGTCCCAGGCAGATGAGGCATTTGGCCTGCAATACGGTCATGGTATTACTTCTCCGGTTCGAAGGACCATGATCCATCTCAGCCGTTGAACAGTATGGAAAATTACCGTTGTCCGGCTCGAAGGACCATACATTAATTGTTGGTTTTCATATGGTAGGTTCGTTTGCTGAATACAGTCTATTCAGGTATCGCAGCGTCCTTCCAACGGTAATATTATCGTGATCCGGCTTGAAGGACCATACATTAGTTGTTGGTCTTCCAAGCCAGTGGTCTTCAATTGGTAGGTATGTTGCTGAAGACGGTCTGTCTGGGTACCGCAGCGTCCTTATCAACATCAAAAGTTGTGATCCGGCTCGAAGGACCATACATTAGTTTTGGGACCTTCCAAGTCGGAGCTTTACTGATAGCAGGTCTCTGTTGCCAGACACCGTCTAGGTAGACACTGCGGCATCCATTTCCACCGTTAAACAGTATCGTGCAAACATAACTGTTATCCGGCTCGAAGGACTTTTATCTAGTGAAATTATTAGTCAGCGAGACATCCTACTTCTGAAGACAATGATGCGATGCAGTGTATATCCTGTCGACTAGCTATGAGTGGTCATATCACTTGGTATCAGGTGATCAGGTCTTGGTCAACTATTTGGCTTGTAACTATCTTCAAGATACCTACTGTCTGGTGAGAATCGAGGGAACCCACTGGATGCGAGCATCGCGGCACCGATCGGTGTGGTGGTCTCTGGCGGAGGCCTATGTCCAGCAGTGGACATCCATCTGATGATGGTGCCACAGCTCATGTGTAAACATCTCACCTCTAGAGCGGAGTTCTGTCTCTTCTCCAGTTCTTTTAATTTTGCCTTGAGCGCCTGGATCCTGGTCTGAAAAGGAGATGACGTTACCAACTGCATGGCTGATAAAAATTTTACACAACAACCCTATTCGGTTCATAAGGATCACAGCTATGATAAAAAGCGGATGTCGTAAAAGTCGACTAAATTGCTTTTCAGTGTGGGCCGCGTGAACGTCTAACAGTAATGCAAACATTTTGTATGCTTGTGAAATTTGTTAAGATCCGAAGTGAATATATAGATGTAAAAGTCGACTAAAAGGCCTTCGAGTGTGGACCTCGTCAGCGTGTAACGGTAATGCGAACATTTTGTATCGTTGTGAAATCTATTAAGATTAGAACTAAGAAAATATATAGATGTCGTAAAAGTCGACTAAATTGCTTTTCAGTGTGGGCCGCGTGAACGTCTAACAGTAATGCAAACATTTTGTATGCTTGTGAAATTTGTTAAGATCCGAAGTGAATATATAGATGTAAAAGTCGACTAAAAGGCCTTCGAGTGTGGACCTCGTCAGCGTGTAACGGTAATGCGAACATTTTGTATCGTTGTGAAATCTATTAAGATTAGAACTAAGAAAATATATAGATGTCGTAAAAGTCGACTAAATTGCTTTTCAGTGTGGGCCGCGTGAACGTCTAACAGTAATGCAAACATTTTGTATGCTTGTGAAATTTGTTAAGATCCGAAGTGAATATATAGATGTAAAAGTCGACTAAAAGGCCTTCGAGTGTGGACCTCGTCAGCGTGTAACGGTAATGCGAACATTTTGTATCGTTGTGAAATCTATTAAGATTAGAACTAAGAAAATATATAGATGTCGTAAAAGTCGACTAAATTGCTTTTCAGTGTGGGCCGCGTGAACGTCTAACAGTAATGCAAACATTTTGTATGCTTGTGAAATTTGTTAAGATCCGAAGTGAATATATAGATGTAAAAGTCGACTAAAAGGCCTTCGAGTGTGGACCTCGTCAGCGTGTAACGGTAATGCGAACATTTTGTATCGTTGTGAAATCTATTAAGATTAGAACTAAGAAAATATATAGATGTCGTAAAAGTCGACTAAATTGCTTTTCAGTGTGGGCCGCGTGAACGTCTAACAGTAATGCAAACATTTTGTATGCTTGTGAAATTTGTTAAGATCCGAAGTGAATATATAGATGTAAAAGTCGACTAAAAGGCCTTCGAGTGTGGACCTCGTCAGCGTGTAACGGTAATGCGAACATTTTGTATCGTTGTGAAATCTATTAAGATTAGAACTAAGAAAATATATAGATGTCGTAAAAGTCGACTAAATTGCTTTTCAGTGTGGGCCGCGTGAACGTCTAACAGTAATGCAAACATTTTGTACGCTTGTGAAATTTGTTAAGATCCGAAGTGAATATATAGATGTAAAAGTCGACTAAAAGGCCTTCGAGTGTGGACCTCGTCAGCGTGTAACGGTAATGCGAACATTTTGTATCGTTGTGAAATCTATTAAGATTAGAACTAAGAAAATATATAGATTTCGTAAAAGTCGACTAAAAAGCCTTCGAGTGTGGACCTCGTCAGCGTCCAACGGTAGTGCAAAAAATTTGAAGATCTCTTGAGTTCTATTAGGATCAGAACTAAGGTAGAAAGCGGATGTCGTAAAAGGCGACTAAATGGAACCTTGAGTTTTGCAAAGTGGGCTGATGCTGATCAGTATATCATTGTATCACCATCGAACTTATATGTGAGACAGTACTGTGCGAACATTACTGTAATCCGGTTTGAAGGGCGCTGCAGCTATTACTGCTGCTAGGGTATCTGTTGCCCAAGATCGTCCGGGTACCACCGCAGCCAACAACCAGTAGTGTGCAGAAATCGCTGTGATCCGGTTTGAAGGGTGTTGTGGCAAGTGAATTAACTGGGATAACGAGATTTGACATCCAATGTCTCACGACGAGCGCCATATTATTATGGGCGGGCGTATCACTCAAAATCGGGTGAACAACCAGCTCGGCTCGTCGCTTCGTTGAATAAAAAAAAAAGAACTAATGAATGACGGAGGTGGTGAAGCTTGATCACCTCAGCACTTGCTTCGATGAGCCCATTCGGTTTAAGCGCGTCCATCTTCGGTGACTCGGCGCCCCGCTCCTCGTCTTCTATGCTTGGTTCCTCTTCGGCCTGATCATCAGCTGGTAGTAGTTCCGCCTGGAATTTTGTTATTAATGATTTTCAATAATTCCACCTGATGGTAATTTTTTTTTTATTAGCAACGCGACGATCTGGAGCTTCACTTGATATTAAGTGACACGCCCGCCCTCAACAACGCGGCGCTAGTTAGGATGTTATACACAGCACCACATTGCGCTGGTCGCTTGAGACATTAAGTCTGGTTACCCCAGTAATTACACCAGCTTCAGCACCCTTTCATATGTTTGAACAGCTGTGGTCGGTCTGGTGGATTGAGTCCCGAAGTCCCAACAGTGGGAATGGTAGGGTTGTGTATGTAATTAAATATATTTACGTTAGGCGCGATGCGGGACGGCGAGTACTGCGGCGGTCCGTACAACTCCGCGTCCTCATCACCATCCACCACCTGAAATGGTACATACTCCGCACACTGTACCTCTCTCACACAGAATTTATGAAGAGAGAGAGAGAGAGACAAACGTTAGCTATCGTATGTCTCTTCTCCGTGTTACGGTCCTCAGTTCGCCTGCTACACCGCAGCACACACACTCCGCACATTATGCAGACCAGTCTCCGCACACTGTATCTCTCTCTCTCTCTGAATATATGAAGAGAGAGAGGGAAACGTTAGCTATCATGTCTTCTTTTGGCATGCATACTAGTAGCCGCGCTGTTTCTCTTTCACTCTCCGGTTACATAAAAGAGACAGAGAGATAGAGATACATTGAAATATGGAGCACAGTATATTACTGGACTCTCTTTCATTCTTTCCTACTTCAGTCTTCGATTTCTCTCTCTCTCTCTCTCTCACACACTGAATCTATAAATGGACCTTTAATACATATCAACAGAATCTATTGGTGTGAATGAAGAACTGAGTATAAAAGATAAGAGAAGGCGAGGGAAGAGAGATGAGAATGGGAAAATAAAAGAAATGTAGAAAAACAGTGACGTAAAAGATTAAATACACGTGCACTTCTCTTCTAGTTAAGATATTTACACTGCACCATGTTATACACCACACTTGGGAGATAAGACTTCTTCGACGAGATGAGCAGACGATCACTCAATGGTGAATGTCTGCTCATCATGAGGTACCAGTTAGGATGACATGCACTGCACCACATTGTGGTCATCTTATTGAGACGTAGGATGTTAAGTCTTGTTACCCCAGTAATCTCACCAGTAATAGGTCCTTCGATCGGATTACGTCAATGTTGGTACAGTGCTGGTACTGACGGTGTCCGGCAGCAGAGACCTGCGACTCACCAATGCTTGGTCTATTGACGCCCTGCGAACCGACGTGGCGACTCTGCCCTCGGACGCCTGTAGAGCCGCAGCCCTGACCCGCCACTCGCCGCACCATTGGTACTCTGCACCGAAGCCGCCGCCAGACGGTTCATCATTCTGTGAAGTTAATGTTGAACACTTGTCATGTCATGTATGGTTTGTGAAGTGGGCGAGATGAGAGTAAATTTATGAATTTAAAAGGGAAGGATGCAGAGAGGGGTGGACAGAGAGAGAGCGAGAGGTGGACAGACAGAGAGAGCGAGAGGTGGACAGACAGAGAGAGCGAGAGGTGGATAGATAGAGAGAGCGAGGGGTGGACAGACAGAGAGCGAGTGGTGGACAGACAGAGAGAGCGAGGGGTGGACAGACAGAGAGCGAGTGGTGGACAGACAGAGAGAGCGAGGGGTGGACAGACAGAGAGCGAGGGGTGGACAGACAGAGAGAGCGAGGGGTGGACAGACAGAGAGAGCAAGGGGTGGACAGACAGTGGTGTTTTTTCTGTAAAGGTAAGATAGTATAATAATATAGAAATCTTTATCTGAAAAAAAAAATGTTGACTTGCCTCTACATCTATACTTCCTTCTTCAGAGCTAGTATCAGGTACATCATCATCAATCTGCGCACCGGTTCTTCTCAGGCACCTGAGTGCATGCCGCTGGAGCCGGGATGCGGGCAGTGTTTCATTGCAGACTGGACATTCACCGGTCTGCGGTGGTGGGGTCTGGCGACGTCTCGCTCTGAGCCTCCGAAGCCGGTTTGTGTGCACCCTCTGTAATGGAACAAATAGATTATGAAATTTAGACTGTTCATTGGTGACTAACACTTGGTGATAACCTCAACAAGGTTGATGATAATATATCCACCTGGCTTTGAATACTATAGGTCTCCGCAATACTCTACCATATAATATCTTGTAACCGTGAACTCTACTACTCCAAGCAGTCATGCTCAAGGAAGGAAAGTGATGCTACAATGGCTCTCATACCGCTATCACAAAGAATGATAAGGTAGATGCTATGGCCACAATTGCTATCACGGATGGAGAAGAGATATTTTGTCGACCATACCACACAGAATTATTGAACCTAGTGCGGGGGAGTTATCTAGAAATAGCTGGAGAGAATATTTCCATGAAAGAATTTAAGTAAGCGTATATAAATTTACAAAACACTTTGCAGTCTGAGCAGGGACGAAGTGGTCATTGCTCAAGGACTTCGACATGGTCAAATTCCACTAAACTGCTTTACTTATTTAATAAAACAAAATGATTCTATCAACTGTACCGAGTGTGGAACTGTAGATGAGTACCATATGTTAGTGGAGTGACTTATCCCAACTGGACCAAGCCAGAACACTGCACCAAATTGCTGGTGAACACTTGAAAAAGGTGTGGCATGATCACTGTGTGACAAAATCATGTTATTTAAAAACAATTAAAAAGAAATGATCTCCGTGTTAATATATTATACATCTATTTCCAAGATTTGCATGTCATCATCATCAGCCGCTATTAATCTAATGCTGAATATAGGACTTGTACAATGTCTTCCAACTAATGCCGTCTTCAGCTTTTCTCTTCTTTCTCTTTTAATGTCAATGATCTATTTTATAGGAGAGCATTTTGCACCCCTGCATACTGTATGCCGCCTCACTGTCATTTCTGCTTGCCGATTTAAAGAGATACATTGACAACTTCAGTTCGTTGTCCAAATTTTTCATTCCGGATCTTATCCCTCTCAAGAAACCACATATAGTTCTGTTACATTACTCACTATGTGACTTTCGTTCTGTGGACCAGACTGATAGACAGGTGCCACATCTCCCTCCTTGCAGTACACGAAGGTGGGAAAGGCACACTATTTAAAAACTTCCCTCTTAAGACATTAGAGTATGTATAAATCACCAAAATATGACCATGAACATTCTGGAGATAGCTCTGCATCACCGCATCTGATAACATCATGAGATATGTTGTTAACCAGACAATATTTCACAAATACCATTATATCCTGATTTAAAAAAAATTGTCAAAGTAAAAAGGAAACATCTAAAGCCATAGCATTTTGATTGTTTAAAGAATTTTTTTTTTTTTTATTACAATTCAATATAAATTTGACCATAATCAAACCTGGAGATAAATTGTGATACTAAAGTAGAATTAGCAGAGTTACCTTTTTTTTTTGTTCTGTTATGTGAGGATTATGCCAGACAAACCTACTATAACCCCACAGTTCTCTCATTCAACCATATTGGTCAGAACCTGTGGAATTCTTTCACACATAATGGTGACCTTAAGTCACAGCCTAAAGTGATTTTACTTTTATTTTATTAATCATATTATTGAAAACAATAATTAGAAACATTACTTATAAATATACTTTCGCTCTAGACTTTTAAATGGAAATAATTCATAATTTTTTAAATACTGTTTCAGGTATTTAATTTTTGTAAAGTAATAATAATTACAAATTATCCTCAGAACAGATAATTTTTTTGTAATAACTGTTGAAAAGATTTTTATATATCACTTTGAAATAAAAATAATTAATCAATTTAATAATTTAAGAATTGCTATGCCACAGTTTTAGATGCACTAGATAATTCTCTCTTTCTCTATTTTTTTTTAAGATCATAATTATGTATCAAGATCAATGTATTACAAAGCTATAGAAATGTGAAATTTATAATCAATATACTAACATGCCATTGACTTTAAACTAATTAAATAAAATAACAATTTTTGTTTTTTGATTTGAACCCAAGTGTACATCACCAAAAGAATACTATGGAACACATTACTTGGTAAATATCACTGCCAAGACATCCGGAAACGTCGATCTCTTCATCGTTCAATGGTTCAGCGTTACTACTGGAACCGGGGATCGCGACGCTCGAACCGGACGGGCTGGTCGCGCTGAGCTTCCTTTTCGTACCGCTGCAGGACAACTTCTGCAACCTTTCAACTTCCAACGCGAGGTGACTCTCCAATTCGCCTTGCCGAATGGTACAACTGCAAACGGGACAGTTGGCATGCTCGGAGACTTTTTTCCTGTTACGGACACTGTTCAATATGATATTATCGTCGTAAACACTGCAAAAATTGTTGCCGCTGCCATTCAAGTTTGATGATCCTTCCATATTATACATTAGAACAGGTAACATTTCAATGTTTTGTAGACACGGTCTCATAAATCTAATAACATCACAGTATTCACATAATAAAATTATATATTAATTGTTTATTCATGATAATTGAACTTAGACGGATTGTGCGTAATTCATCTTGCAGTGATTTTTAAGTGTTATTGTTTATAATTGATGTAATAAGTGGACATAAACAAAAATAAATAGGTCTATAGTAATTTTTTTAATGACAATATTAAAAAAATCAAACATGATTGCCATATACAAAAATTATAGTCGTTTAAAAATTATTGTCGTAACGTAATATGGAATCTGTTATATAAATGTTTTAACATTCCAAAAACTTATGTAAAAGTAATTGCTGCTATAATAAGAAAATACATTACATTTCGAAACAAAAATAACAAATTATAAAATATTTCACATTTTACAAAAAGTTGTCGAGACACACCAATTTTTTTTTTCGGCAGGCTCCCAATTATTGAAATTTATAAATTAATTTTATATTTATAGCTCCAAATAAATTAATATTCATAGCAAAAATGCTAATTTGTTTGGTTTGGTAAAGTTAATAATTAGCATTGTTTTGAATATATTTTTATTATTTTGAATAACAACAAATTTAAATGATAATTAGTTGTTGATTCATAGAACGTACCAAATAATTACATCGCACCTATTTATTTTGTCCTTGTTATATCTTTTTACAAAAGTGAGAAAAAGCAAATAACAAAATTTAGGACAGATTAATAAAAAAATCTTTATTCATTTCGTAATTTTATTTTAGAAATAAAAATTACAAATTGGTCTTATTTCCATCTCTTAGACTAAATAAAATTAGAATCATTAATTTTTAACATATTTATTACATTATTATTTAAATATTTACTACAGTTAACTGTTTACATATAGAAACATTCATAGCGTCTGGTAACATTAAACTTTTATTGGGAATAGAGCAATATTCGGCGTTCCTCCGTGTTTACTTTGTGATTAATCTGCGTCTTTTATTAGAAATAATTTGCATATATTATTAAATGGTTCCGAAAATAGTCTTTCTCAAATATGTGAAATTCACACGATTTAAACTATGATGGATTTGGTGTTAGAATATACAATTGTCGATTAAATGGCGGTCGCTATGTTTTCTTGTTGAATAGTTGGCAAAGTAAGTGTTAAAAATTAATTTGTTAAGAAAGTAAAACTGAAGAATATGTCAAACTTTTAAGTGAAATGGATTATTGTAATTTTGGTTGTTGTTTTCGTATTTTTCTTATATGTTGGTTGTTTAGTTTTTAACTGCTGTTGTCTAAAGGTTGGGGAAAAATAAATCTATTTTTTTGGACTCGATGACATATTTAACATGGTTTGTATTGACTGATTTAGTTCACAGATCACCATATTTATATATATATATAATGAATTGTAAGTCACTGGAAATATTGGTGGATAATATCGAATTTCAAAAATTAAGCAAACACCTTGAATATGACGATTTGTCTAATATTAAAATGGTTCAGTTGGGACAGGAAGAGAATGTGGCGTATTATGACAAAAGGTCCACAGTCACATGTTGCTAATTAGTTTGGATCTTTAGGTGAACTAGATTTTATTTGACATATGTGTTGTTGTTGGAATGTTTGATTCAGGTCAAATATTTATTCTACAGTTTATTGTAATTTTAAAGATACCCTCGCAGCGCTACTCGTTGGAGTGTTGGTTGTTGGTTGTGACAACCGCTTGTCAATTTCCACAATCATTTAAAATGTTTGTGTAATGTTTCACAGAACCCGTCTGTTACTTGTTGTTGTAGGTTTTTAGTTTGTAGTTGAATACAGAACCTTTATTTTGTTGGTTGAACCGTCTTGGATTGAAAAAGTGAACGATTTTAATATTTCTCTTATTGAGTTTCGGCTATGAGGTCGTTATTGAATGATGTGGTCGTACCCGATCATGAAGTGGTATCTTTGGGGTTATGGTATCGAGTGGTAAACAATTTGGCTACCGTATCGGGTTTTCCAATTTTTATGAAGTTTAAATATTTGAATATCCTTTTTGAGGGTGCAGTTTGATGAATTTCTTTGTTAACAAATTTAATTATTATTTACAGATTCTTTAAAAGGTCTACGAAGGTTTGACAATAAGAATATCCGTTCATATTTTGTGTGGATAAAGATGATACTAGCTGTCGTCTGATTTCGTTTTGAATATCATATAATCAGATCGGAGGAATGTTTAGATAGCGGTTTGTTGTTTTTCTGAGGTTTTTTAATGTTTGAGATAAATTTAAGTTATTACTGCTATTATCTGTTTAGAAGTATACATCAGTATAAAGAAATGATGGTGTTGATTCCCTTTTCTGGGGTAAAGCTTCATTTCCTATTTGTGAAGATTAAGAGGGTTTTTTGTTGTGTTATAAATTATTGGTGTATTTAAAAAAATCATTTGAATTTGTTATGTGAAGAACAAGAGGTTTATGAAAATTTCGATAGTTTGTTTTGTAATATATGTTAGAATAAAATTTGCAAATATTGGTGCTGGCTGCATGCGACCGAGTCTGCTCCGACTCGCTGCACGGGTTCTTTACAACTGCCCATGTTTGATAGTATACTGTATGTAACTTCAGTTGTGTGAATTGTTCGATTTGGACAGTTTGAGGTTCAACATGATTGTTCAGTTTCTTCATCCACTTATGGGAAGAGTTCTTTCTTTCTCTCTTCTTTTTAATTTGATGACTGATGTTCGATTGACTTGCAATATGCAGTAGTGCATTATCGTGGTGGAACACTTCCTTTTCTGGACGCTAATGCTGCCTTTGTTTCTTTCATAGTGTAACCTTCCCCCCGCCTCAGACGTTTTTTAAAATATAAATAGACCCTTAAAAACTATTTAGGATCTCATATAATCTCATTAGACGCGACCAGGATGATGTATACTATTATTTTTAGTATTATTGATGTTTAAGTTTTGGCCATTAATTAATTATTGTCATTTGCGATCGTCTCGGTTAGGAGCTGGTTCTAGATTGTGTTGATAGTAATATTCAGTACTTTTAGGTTTATATAGGAGGATGAATGTTCGTTAAGATAGTCTGATGCCGTTTGTGTGGTATGTTTTGTTATTTCCTTCCTAGGAAACCCTTCACGCTTGTAAAGGGCTCCTCGCCTTGTTACGGGTTTACAATATTTATTAATTGTTAACACCCCGACACGAGTGTCAAGTTCGCATCCTCACATTTTCAAAAATATAATAAATGTGGGGATGGCATACGGCTCCAGTAAACAGTCCCCGCCGCATGCGGTGAGCGCCAACCAAATACTGCCCCGCCCCGCCGCCCCCTCCCACCCGAAACAGGGAGGGTTTAATTGTCCTCGGAGCGCAGTCCACAGCAAGGTTTACCGGGGAACCAGTAGAAGAGTAAGCACAAACTGTGATCAAACTGCGCATGGCAATGTGAGATGCAATTAATTTATTTCGTTACAATAGCTTCATTCATTTATCCAGCTGATTGCAGTACAGATCCTCGTTAGCGCTTTTTCTTCTGTCTTAGCGACTCTTAGTACACTGGACCTTTCATGGTTATGTCGGACTTGCACCGACTAAAACCTCCACGATCTTGCAACTCATTGTCTGATGGCAGGTTCACGGGAACGCGTTCGCACCATCCGCGACCCCGCCGCGCCCAGAGGCCATGGGAGCCACGGGAGAAAACCTCTCCCAGCTCCCCGCGGCGGGAAGATGTCGGGCCCGCCGCTACCCGTTAACGGCTGCGGAGGATAGGGAGGACGGCGCTTCGCAATACCGACACACCTCTTGTCTCGCGGCCCCACCGCCGCCGCATCCACGGTGCGACACCGGTTAATCTCAAAGGGTACTTCCTCCGCGACCCCACCTCGGCTGCAGAGAGCAGTATAAAACCGCCCCTGTGGGGGGGTCTTAAAATAAAATTTTATTCATAAAAAATACGTATAAAGCACATAAATAAGTTCTCGACTTCAATACTTACCCGACAAAGTTAAAGTTTCTAAAATTTTGAGAAAAAAAAAATACGTTTTTCCTCAAACTGACGGTCGCGGTTCCTGACACGAGCACGAAGCCTTTTCCTTAAGTCAGCTCGAGTGACTCGCGCTGTGAGCTGGTCTCTTGTTGTGTCAGCAGCGACAATGATGCGGGACCTTAAATCTTCTAACGAGTTAATTGGTGTTGTGTACACTGAAGGTTCCATGTGACCCCGTGAGTAATCGCAAGGTGTTCGATCAGGACACCTTGCGTGACACGGGGTTGCTCCGCCTCGGCCAATCCATCGCCGAGGGAAAGTAGTGTCCGACCACGGTCTTACGCCGACACGAAAACCGCCGGGGGGACAACCGTCAAGCTGGTGTTCCCGCTGTTGTGGTTGAGGGCAACGAAATACCGTTGGGAGATAGCCTTAAGGTGCTAGACCGAAAATTTGAACTACCCCAAACGTATCAGACAGATACCAAAGGGCCATAAAGCAGCCAGCGTTCATTGGGGACTAAACTCCGGAGTACTACGAATTATCTACATTGCTGTTGTGGAGCCCACGCACCTTTACGCTGCTGCCATTTGGGGAGAAAAGAACAGCATCGCTTACTGGTGGAGCTCTTGACACTAGACCTTAGGGCGGCAGAGCATCAGAAACTTTATGAAATAAAACGAGGCAAAGGCTGCCGAAGCTTCTAGACAGGGAACTGGAGAAAGAGATATCAATCCGTTCTAACTCACTCATCCGACCTTTTAGATTAAACATCCAGATGAATCTTGAAAATTTAGACGATGAGCAAATATTATTTATCACCGATGGAAACAAGCTGGACGGCAGAGTTAGGCAGCGGTCTCAATGTGGGTAGATGAAGAAAACGTATGAGATTCACTAGGCTTAGGAGATTACTGCAGCGTTTTGCAAGCGGAATTGGCCACAATTAAAAAGGCGCTGGAGATGATTGTAACTGCCGACGAATCCGAAGGAAGTACGATTGTACTATCCGGTTCCAGATCCGGAGATTCCGGAGATGTCAAAACTGCCCATAAAGTATTTATGGAGGTAGAGCACACAAATATGAGCTCCCAACTGTTCACGGGACACGGTGGCTTCAAAAATTACCTGCATCGATTTAACCTGGCTACTGACCCGTTCTGCATCTCCGATTGTACCAGCGAGGAAACGGTGGAACACATTGTTACCGTTTGCCCACTTTTCACTCCCAAGAGTCGAATGTGAACACAATGGATCAGTTACCCAAAAGAAGGATCTTTCTGGACTACTGTCTGGGAGTGGCAATGACTGCTTCTAAAGCAAATGGGTCATTTACCACCGAGCAATGGTCTAGGATAAAAAAAAACCTTACAGGGTCTCCTTCCTTCAGGGCCCGGACCGGTGTATAAAGGAGGGAGTAGAGCTTCACCAGTAAACCACACTTTCCATTGTGTTACACCCAGCAATCTCGCCGCGACCCTGGTTGACGGAGTCGGGTCTATAACAAAATGGTCTATGACTCCTCCCGCTTCAGTACCGCAGACGCGTGGCCTGCCTGCGTCATGTCGGCCCTGCTGAACGCTGCCAGTTTCCCTGACGCTTTGATACTCCGCAGCAGACTCTTTGACTTTGTAGGTGACGATTTGGATAACGCAGCTGATATTCTCTCTATGCTCGCAAAGAGTTCCCATCACTAAGTCCACAACAGCAGAAAATGTCAGCGCATTCATCATTACCGCAATCCGCCAGTGAAATTAACCCTTAAATGCATTGTTTTTTTATTGCGGCCTGGAAAAAATGTTTCCTGGTAGATATTTAGGTACGTATAACATGGAAAATAATGAAAAAAATCTAGTATAAAAAAATAGGTATTTAGACAATTGGCAACACTGTGCGTTAAATACTAAATTAATGCCTAAAAATAAATAATATAGAGATTATTTTGAGTGAAATGCAGCAAAACAGTTCCGATTTTTAGTGTGGCGCAGTGCCACGTTACAGCTCGTTCCCACTTGTCGGATGTCGGAACCGTATATTAATCGGTTGTCGGCCACGGTCGAGGCTAGTGTCAATTTTAAGCATTCTACGCGAATCGATTGCGCACGATGGACGTCGACGAGTGTCTCGTTGTGATGTATTATCATTTAAGAAGAAAACCACGAAAGACGGTCGAGGAAAGAAAATATTGGGTGCACCGAATCCCGAGAGAGAGATTTAGTTTGGTAAGATTACAGAATTGAGGAGCGACGAAATTAAGTTTTTCAATTATTTTAGAATATCGATAACTACATTCAACATGGAGCATAAACTACCAAAATACAAGATTTGGAGACTGCGTGTGTACTGAAGAACGGTTTGAGGATATTTCTAACGTAATATAATTATACATATTGATTTGTATAAAGGAAAAGATGAAACAGTCGCTTTTAGTTCACACATAATTTATTGAAAGAAATAATTTTAATTTTTTTTTTTTTTATAATTTCGAAAACAAATTAGTGATGTTAAATATTGGTAAAATCCAAGTCCGAATCTTGAGTAATACTTGAATGTTGTGACAAAGTAGGTGATGCTGGTTCAACGAGTTGGCGTGTCGAATATCCATATCCGATTGAAGGTAGGATATTCTGGTTTTGTGACGAATGTACAGATTGTTGCACTCTTTGTGATCTCTTGACTGTGAATGCCGACCATAATTTGATGAGTACAAACGGTTTTCACGCTGCTTTTTAATGTTTTGAATCGGTGACAGCACGCCCGATTGTAACTCTAGTCAAAAGACGCAACACTCGGCAGAACTCCTTCGAAAAAAGAGAGCATTGGACGTTCGTTACTTCTGTCCGACCGTAGCCTGCTAACTAAAAACTGGCTCATTTTATCATCGAGGGTCTTGGGGCTTTTTGGAAGTACTTGGTAATGGCAGCTCTGAATTCATATCTGTTGTATTGGCCGCTGATGGCTCGGGAGATGTATCTGTTGGACGCTTCTTGACAGGATCATGATTGCGATTAGGCTCGGCCACTTTTTGGCAAAAAACTCAGCTGTTCTTTATATATATGTATGGCTTTGAAAACTTAGCCCCTGCTCCGGATTTTTTGACTTAATTTTAATTTGCTCGCATCCGGACATCTCGTAGATTCGACCACTTTGCAGATACTGGTTTACCTGCAATTACAATAGATACATATAGAAATGTTAATTATCTTACCTACTTTATTATTTTACAGATATTGTGCATCGGGTTGTTCCTTCAAAGAATTGCACTATAGTTACAGAGTTGGTGTGTCGACTATTAGTAAAATCTGCAAAGAGATTAGTTTCACTATCTGGGATGTATTAAGAGATGAGTTCATGAAAATTCCTGATAATGAGAGCAAATGGTTGGAAATCGCAAAAAGTTTTGATATGAAAGCCAAATCTCCGGAATGTCATGGAGCTGTTGATGACAAGCACATAACGAGTGGTGAAACCAAATAATAGTGGCTCGATGCACTTCAATTACGAAGATTTCAGAAGAATCAGAAGAAGATCATTTGTTTTACTAGCCGTTGTTGATGCAGAATATCGTTTTATTTTTATAAGAGTGGGCTCGTATGGAAAATAATGCGATTCTTCAATATTCAAGGAGTCGAACATGTGGAAGAAACTGAATGATGGTAGTTTAAATATACCAAAACCAAGGCCTCTACATGCAACACTTCAAAATGATATGCCTCATGTTCTCGTGGGCGATGAGGCTTTCCCTCTGTCAACAAATTCGTTAAGACCTTTTGGAGGCACTCATTTGGACCACATGAAAACAATATTTAACTATCGCTCAAGTCGGGCAAGAAGGTACGGCCATCGAAATTGTAAAAGCGTGTACAGTATTACACAATTTTGTAAGAGAAAAGGACGGTCGGAACTTTGAAGATATTCAGTATGCGGCAGAAAATCCGATGCAAGAACAAGTACAACTGCAAAACTGTAATCCACCTGGTGGTCCTATTGCGAATGATATACGGTCTGAATTTGCAAACTACTTCATTTCAACAATAGGCTCGGTGCCTTGGCAACCAGAAGCGCATGGCTTAATATTTATGTTTTTAATTTTACGTATATTATTAAATAAATAACTTGAAACACTTACCACACGATTGTCTTTCTTTTTCCCCCCAAATTGACAAAATCGGGTACGAGTGGGCAACAAACTTCCCGCCAAGCAGCTATTTTCAGTTGCTTATCTTTGTAACCGTTTACGAGTTTTGTCCCAAAGGACACCACCTTCCTGAACTAGTGTGATCAATTGTTCGGGGTCGATATTTCTTTCCATTGCTACGAATCGCCAAACGTGCGTACAATAAGAACACAACAACTCTGCGCGCGCGTCGCGATCTGTGTGTGTGCGCGATCGCAGCGACGACGTCCGCACGGAGTTATTAATTAAGGGCAGCGGGGAGAGAGCTATCGCCCCCGACATCAGACGAATGTGAACAGCGCCATTCTTGATCATTGGCGAGCGAGATCCGACACGATTTTTTTCCGGGCGCAGCGGGCCGCCAAAACGCCCGACATTTCTTGTCGGAGCCGACACAAAATCGGTTTCCGATAAGTGTGAATAGCTTCATGTGTATTGTTCTGCCGCTATAACCTCCGTTTAATATACGGATCCGACATCCGACAAGTGGGAACGAGCTCTAACTGCCGCCAAATAGAAATGTCAAAAAAAAAAAAAAAAATAGATTTGCCGCCGAAACTTGCATAGTTTCTTTTTTGACACTTCGTATATTTATTATCTATGGTCGTCAAAGTGCGTTCGGAAACGCATTAACGTGAAACGTGGTATGTATACATTTGGCAACAAGATGCATTTGAGGGTTAAAGGTTCAACTGTCAACTTTAAATTGATACCAGATTCATTCAGATCGAGCCCGTGGTTGAGGAGCTATCCCGGATTAAGTGGAGGAGGTAAAGAAAACAAGGAAATATGGAAAAATAATGAATGAATAAAACAATAAATGAAGAAAATACAAAAAAAAAATTACCCTTAAAATTAAGTGTCGGTACTTTTTTTTTTATCTTTCCCCCTGCGTATTGTGTGTCATGGCCTTTATTCATCTTAACATTCACCATCATATAATATTATTCTAATTTCCTAATAATCGTCTTTCATTCTATCCTCTTTTGTCCTTTACTTATCTTCCATACTTCTTTTCTCTATCATTCTACATACCATTCCATCTTTCATTCATCCTCTCTTTTGATGTGAAGACTCCTCGTGTGCATTTCTGTGGAGGTTGGGGAGGGAGAGCCTGAAAAAGATCGTCCCCTGTAGCATATATTTGCTTGATCATCTTCTTGTTCCAGTTGTTCGTTAAATTTTCTTCTTGTATTTGTTTTTATTTATTTTTATATTTATTATTAATTAGTTTCATTTCACTTTGTTTTTATTTCATACATTTTTATTCCTAATTACATTTCCTTAATCATCACCGATGTATCCCGCATAGGGAACGACACGGTCCAGCAGGATATCGGAAATGTACCGGTCCGAAGTTCGACCGTCTCCTCGTCATCCGCCAGGCACGGAAACCAGCTCGGTTTAACTGTCGAAGGAAATGCCGGCCCGCATCGCACAAGAGCTGCCCCATAAGCCACTGTTTCAGCGCAAATCGCTCCCCAGGCCGCCTGGAGACCCGACTTCTGGTCGCTACCGAGCAGACACATCCTGCTCTCGTCTGAGAACAGGACTTGTCTCCATTGCTAGACCTCCCAATCAAGATGGTGCAAGCAAATTGAAGGCGTGCAGGCCTGTTCCGAGTCAGATTCGCTTGCTCGACTCCTCGAGGAACTGTCCGCTCGCTGGCTGCTGCCCCACGAACATCTCGGAGCTCCTGTCGCACGTCGACACCAGTTAAACGCCGATTTCGGAGAGAGGTTGACGCGATAAAACCTAATTAAATTACGAACAGAAAGTATCCAATACTTCTGACGTAGCCACATCACCAGGTCAGGACCAGCGTGACAAATTAATTTATGATGGTATTCGACAAGTAAATCCAAGATCGCATCTTCCTAGTTCAAGTCAGAGGTCCTTAAACGTCCTCCTACTCTAATTAGTCCATCTTTAAGTGACGGTTTCAAGTGTCACAAACCTGACCTATCTCGAGCTTCGCGATCTCGGTGTGAAAAAATAAAACCCTTGAAGTTCACGAAGAATTAATTGGTCTACCGGGAGGTTCTGTCCGTTTTAGGATGAAATAAAGGAATCCATTTTTTCATACTTTGGATAACCTTGAATAATATGATTGCCATCATTATTTATGACTTCTTGCCAGCGTGATGGCAATTTGTGTGTCCCATTTTTAAAAAATTTATAAGGTCAAAAACTGATCCAGTGCTTGTCTGATACCTTCTTCGTTCTTGAATTGTTTGCCCAGCAAGAAATTTTGTAAGGACAGAAACAAGCGATAATCAGACGGTGCTAGGTCCGAGGAGTATGGTGGATGCGACAGAATTTCCCAGCCTAGCTCCTGCGACTTTCTGACGAGTCCCCAAAGCGGCATGTGGCCTGGCATTGTCATGGAGCAGTAAGATGTCCTTCCTATTGAACATCGTCAGCCTCTTTTATTGGAGTGCTGTTCTTAATTTATCCAGTTGCTGACAGTGCCTCTACGAATTTAGACTTTCGTTTGGTTTCAACAGCTCAAAATATATTGGTCCTCGAATGTCCCACCATATACACAACATTCTCTTGTTCAGGCTCAACTTCGGTTTAGAGGTAGAGGGGGCAGGTTTTCCGGGCTCACAATATGCCCTTTTTCTTATAATGTTTTCATAGGTAATCCACTTTTCATCCCCAGTTATGATCCGGTCCAAGAAGGGTTCGATTTTGTTGCTTGCAAGCAGAGATGTGCATATGATGATTCGATCATTCGAATTCTTCTCACTTAACTTGTGTGGCACCCATCTCGAATACTTCCGCACAAACCCTAGTTTCCGGATATGGTCGGAAATGGTTTGTTGAACTGAATCAAGCCTATCCGCAATCTCCGATGTCGTCAAAAAAGGAAACTGATTGTAACCGGAGCGGACAGAACTTTCCGGTAGACCTAATAACAATGTGGTCCAAGATATATAGGGTGTCCCGCGGCAGATTTAGGATTTCTTAATTAAATTAAAGGATGTTATTATTTTAGAATATATATATTTGTCATAATAAAAAAAGACGAGACATGCGGATTTTATTTTTTGAAGATTACTCCGTCCAAATGCTTTCCATCGCGACGTACACACGGAATCTTTCGAGAGTATTCTGTGGGACGTGCTGCTCAACTGACCGAGGAATAGCATTCCCGTATCCCACGATATTTCCTTTTAAATCCGTTAGATCTGTCGGCTTGCTGCCGTACACTTTTCCCTTTAAGTAACCCCATAGAGAGAAATCTAATGGGGTGAGATCTGGCGATCTGGGTGGCCATGCGGTGTCCCCAAATCGGCTAATCAATTTTCTGGGGATTCGTCGCGAAGGAGGCACATGGTGGCTCTTGCTGTGCGAGACGTGATGCCGTCCTGTCGAAGCCACGTGTGAGAGCTGTTCGATGGATGTTCTCTTAGTTTCGGTATGAGCGCCTGGACCGATTGGATCTTGAACGTTAATAAATCGTGCACCGTTGCTCGCCGGATATTTTGTTCTCGCTACAATAATCGTCTTAAGTGAAGCACCGAGTGAAAGTTTGATTTGGACGTGGCACCAGAAGTTCCGGTTCCCCGCGCAACTGTTAAAAAAATATTCGAATTTCAAATCCTAAATCTGCCACGGGACCTCCTATACAAGGCATGTGCCCATTTAATAGATCTCTCGACATTGGTGATGAGACGCTGACATCTGCTTGGGGCATTCTTTAACCCATTAACGCCCAAAATGAAACTGCAGTATATTTTTCTATTGTTTTTCTATTTATTAGTCCATAAGGGATAAAATATGCTATATAAGAAAAAAAAATGTACATATCAAGTTTTAGGGGTGTACTCGGCCGAGTACGGCGGGCTTTAGGAGTGAAATTGTTTGAAACAAGGTCGTTCAACACATACCGTTTTCAAACATATTTCGCAACGCCAGCGAATTCTTTGGTGACGGACAACCCAATGGGTTTTCCATCCGTTCAGGATTATGACCATTATTGTTCCGACCCCCTAGTGCCGCTGAGGATGACGGACGGCTCTTAGTTTTCGTTGGACTTAAATAAGTCTGAAAGATAACTGGTCCATGTAAGTTATTTCTTGTTTAGTTTTACTGAGCAAAACATGTAGTCGCCAAGCATTTGATATCGCCATATCTAACAAATAGGTAAATATAACCCACCACCACTTTTTACCTTTTATTGAAATCGGATAAAGGCTGATAGACTGATCCATTTGGTCAACTCCACCCATTCCTTTATTATAGTTGACAAACATTTTAGGTATATTTACGTCAACCTTTTGCTTTCTGATGTTACACCATCGTTTGACTTTGCCCAGAGGCTCTATGTCATCAAAATCAGTTCCCATTGTAACGACATCATTGTCCTTCCAACGTACCATAGTTATCTCATTCTTTGTATCAAAACTATAATCATATTCCGCCTTAGGCTTCTTCTTCATATTTTTTACTGTGATCAGGGGACATTTCTTCGTCCGATTTTCTCGAATGGTTCCAGTACCTCTAAAACCTAGTCTGCCCAAATCGAGCAAGAATTGATGATTGGTAAAAAAATTATCGAAATATACGATATGCTCTTTAGGAACTACAGGCATTTTAGCCAATAAAGATTTCACGACTCTCGCACCAAGGGTATCATCAGAAGGTTCTGTGGATTTTCCACAATAAACATCAAACGCGTAGCAATAAAAATCTTACAGGCTTTCCTTGTATAAATTGTTTTGATGGATGACGCCCAAAATATTTGATCATGGACTCGTCCACAGACAAGCTTTCATGAAATACACCCCACTGACTAGAGTTTCGCTGAATCAAATCGCATAATGATCTGAGTTTGATCATTTTATCTGTCGAATCATCTATTAGACCGTTATCCACAAAATGAAGATTTCTTTTTATCTCCAAAAACCTATTGCGTGACATACAATTAGCAATCAATGGAACACCAAGGTCTTCATCCAAACTCCAGTAAGCACGCTCAGATGGCAATTCATGGTAACCGGTCAGTATCAGTACACCAAAAAAATTTTTCAAACATGCACTATCAAGTTCAAAACCATGCCTATTATTTTGATTAGCGTACAAGACACTGTTAGTTGTTATCAGATCCATTACATCATGATCAAATATTTTTTCAAACAACATTACGGGATTGCAGTCTGCTAAGCTTTCAACAACGGTAATTTCATAAGTAGAACTATAGGTTGGCTGAGTTTTCCTCCATACAGGTAAATCTACATCACATTTTTTGGCACGTTTTGCAGGCATAGGTCATAGCGAAACGTCGTAGTCAGGACGACGCCGACCTACCTCAATAGTCCCTGAAACGTCCACAGGGAAACTTGAAGCCGCCAAATTATCTTCATTACCTTCTTCCTCATCACTCACCACAGCCGGATCTGGTGGCACTAATACCATATCGTACTCTTCATCATCGCTTTCATCAGCCAAAATTGATTCCAAGGCTTCCTCCAGTCTCTTATAGCTGGTAAATACGTTCCGATTGGCCATTTCAATTTATAAGTAATACTGTAAACAAAACGAAATTTTAGTACGAATCTGCCCGCTGCATCCGCCTGTGTACAACAAATGAAACAAACCCTACTTTACAAGTTTTGTAATAAACTTTCATTCTTATGTTATTATTACCAACACAAATAAATAGTCTCCATAAAAATAAAAAAAGAACTTGAAATATTTCACTATTTTTGATAAAAACCAACAAAATAATCTTACCTCGTATGTCGTGTCTGGACTCCGTATTTTATTACAAAATAAGTGACATTTGTTTTCGCGCCACCGCCTATTTTCATTTATTATGTGGTAACTAGTGTCATCTAGATTTGTAATTTCTAACTACCTTCAACACTTACCACAGATAAAATACATAATTTATCGTTTAAGTAGTTGTACCTGTGCAGGTACAGAGAGCGGTAATGGGTTAATACGAAAGGCATTCGTCAGAACTCATAACGTCCTCGGGGTGGGTGCATTTCTATTTGTTGGTAACCGGAAGCCATGTCGATCGTACTAAAGTATTGCCGCTGTGCCTAACTTGTCTAAAACTGTCGTTAACATTGGGAATTGGAGATTTGTCTTCCACAGATTTTTCATTCACCTTTTGACTTCCGTAACTGTCCGGTTTTTACTAAGTGGATGGGAGTAGACCAAGAGGGAGATTGGGTTTCGCCAATTATCTTATTCTGCAATAATTCGTCTGTTTGCTTTCCTAATTCTGCCGTCTCTGCTGGTGGTCATCTTTACTCTTTAGTGTATATAGCTGTATCATCCTTTAAGCGTGATTTGTGTTTGATGGTATGTGTTAAGGACAATTACTACTAACTTCCTTGTAGGTATTTCCGTTTGAGATATCTTTAGGACCATTCGTCGTAGAACTCTAAGCCTAATAGTCCGCTCCAGTTCGTCGAGTGCAGCTGCAACATCAACCCCTCTCTGGTCTCCGGACTGGCTGTCGCACCAGGTGTTATGGGCGTTCACGTCTCCGCGCAGCACCGCATCGGCATTCCCTAACCTCCCCCAGAACCAAGCCGATCCGGTTCAGGTATGGTCCTACGAGCTTGTCTGGCTCCAGGCAGACGGACACCACCCTTATCTCCCAAGCCCCAATCCTCAGTCTGGCGATGGTAATGATACCACACGTGAGGTCGGGACATTGAGTGATATCAATGGTATCGTCGAGCAGTACAATGGCCGCCTTGACGACCTCTCCGGCGCCTCGGCTCACACTTTGTACTATCCTTGACTCCGGGTAGTGCTGCATCTCGCCGGTCGCCCCGATGTATGGCTCCTGTGGACCATGGCGAACGCCCACCCTCTCTTCGGCGCTTCGCATATCAGCTCGGCTGTGGTAAGCCTGGGGGGACCTTTGCAGTTTTAACTGCACAGCATGGTACTAGGACGCCCAGTCTGGATATTGCGTTCGGCCCCCGGGGCGCTATGAGGAATACGCTACCGACGCCCGCGACTGGCGTACCACCTTCTCCGGACAGGGCACTCGTCGTCCAACGCCCCGTGGTCCCATCGGTGCATCTTCGCTTTCCGGCAAGCGGGACGTTTGCCGCCTTGCCATTCCGGGCACTCGCCACTCAGATGCGGTCCACCGCAGTGGGGTGCACCGATTTTCACGCTTGGTACACAGCGTCTTACTGTGGCTGTACCCGAGGCAGCTGGAAGGTCCACGTGCATCACGTCCTCATTGACGGCCCTGACATCCCGGATCATGACCAACGGGTCTCGGCTCTGGACCTCCTCCACATTCAGGCCCTTACCTGCCTTCGCTAGTCGATCCCTCACTCTCGCGCTCCGCTATATTGCGGGCTTGAAATTTTGAGATAAGGTACCGAGTTTACTTTTTTTGAGACTATAAAAAACCTCCGGTCCGGCAAAATTCTGCGCAGAAAGCTGCGAAAGCTTTCTGTCATTTGACTCTTGGCGAATTAAGAGTTGTTTTACTTCCTTCACCTTCGATGTCTTAAACCTCATTCGCATGTTGAGGTTCCAGTGGAGCAATAACGTGGTGAAGCTTCGTAGAGTCTGTAGTAATATCTGAAATCGTGAACCTGGACCTTTCACTTGAGCGAACCACAGCGGGATTTTCGTACCAGAACGAAAAAAAAATTAAATTTATCTGTTTGTTAATTGTTACAATTACTATAATCTTTTTAAAGCTTTGAATGTTTAATGAGTTTTTTAAATTGTTGGACACGCATTAGACTCGTGTCCAATGCCTTGCGGACATGTAGGTACTTTGAGATTTCTCGCCACAGTTAAAATATTTTTTTACTTGGCTTGACTTTCGCTTGGATAAAATTGGCTTGGATTGGATGCAAGTGTGTGCAGTACTTCTAGGTTTGTAAGACATCTTCTTAAAATCACTATAAATATAAAATTTTTTCCAAAAATATTTCATATCAGTGCTACCGTATATATTCCATCGATGACATATCCTTTTGTAGAGAGGAAATACTGATGGTAAGTCCCATCATTCCTCATTAACCGAGCTGCAAATTTTTTTTTTATCTTCGTCTTCGCACACATCCTACCTCGTTCCGTTCCCACAAACGATCGTCCTGACACTATCTCCGTCCTCGGACCATCCCTCTCGTTCTTGATGTACCCGCACACATTACAATTCCTCAAACTTGATAACTCTCTTCACTCCTGACAACTTTAGTTCATATTGCCAACAAAACCAAATTATAACAACAACAACAAATAAACTGCTTAAAATCAACTTAAGTTTGAATCTACATCTGCTTATTCAAATCTGACAGAGACCGACAACATCAATACACAACACTTGGGTACAGTAATTTTACTGGTATACGTAATCCATGATGAGGACTAAAGTACCAAATGTCCATCATGAAAAAAAAAATGAAATTAAACAATCAACTTCTAGAGAAAAAATACCTTTGTATCATGAGTGTCAACTTAAACCATCGCTTCACCTGATCCGCGGGGCTAGATGTCCTGATTGGTCCTTCAGAGGCATTGTATGTTTCATCCGAATCCTAGCGATCATCACGCTTCACTTCCACAAACCTTGTAGGTTCCTGTGTTCAGGTTTTGGATTAAAACCACTTTGTTGCAACCATATCGCTTACCTTGTACTTTGTACTCTCTCGTCTTATTAAAATTTTGTGGTTTCTTCTAATTTTAGTGTTGGTTGTTTAGATTGTTGTCTGCATTCCTACCTTTCATCATTATGCTGCTGATTGTCCTCTTCATCTAGTGAGTCGTGAACTTTTATATTCTCCTTTATTCTCGTTTTCGATTTTTACCCAGGACCCCGCCGGTACCTGTTGTGGATTTCGGTGCAGAAATAACCTTTTCCTTCGCCGTCCATCCAAATGTCTCTGTATTATCTTCTATGTCCTGCGCCCAATTCGTGGAAGACATCGTATTGTCTTCTCCGTTAAACGTTGGCAAATCCGTGGGCAAAAATTAACGTGGAGAAAATGCCTGCGCGCGCATACCAGTCCTCGCGGGGGCAAGGACCAGTTATGTCGAACTTGCACCGACTAAAACCTCTGCGATGTTCCAACTCGACGTCCGATGACAGGGTCACGGAAACGCCTTCGCACCGTCCGCGACCCCGCCGGCGCTGGCCGCTTTCGCAGCCTTCCCAAGGATGAACCCGTCGCTCTACCTGGCCCCCTGCGGCGGATCCGATGTTGGACCCGCCGCCACCCGTTGTTAGTCGCCGCGACTCCACCTCGTCTGCAGAGGGCAATATTAAACCGCCCCTGCAGCCCCCAGCCGCTCCGGTGAGCTCCACTTATCCAACCCGTGCTAACCGGGAGTGGCCGCCTCGGGCCGGCTGGGTAGGTTCCTCTTCGCTCGTCGCTACGGTTACTGAGCATCTCCGCCACGACAAGTCGGAAACCTGTTGGAGGGAGGGGGGGGGGAGATAGTTGTGGGTTAGGTTAATATCTATCTGATTCGTAGCTAACTACGCAATTGACGCGAGCTGGCTTGTGCTCCCGATTTGGTTTATGTGGAAACTGGATCAGCTGGATTAGGTTTTGTAGTATCTATGTTTAATATCTTTTCTTCAGACACGGCCAAGTTAATGGCTTCATTAAGGTTTTAAGGATTATTACCGCGGACAAGATTATCTATATATATATTTATATATATAACAGATATAATTTCGGGCTTAAAGCCAAGTAAAAACGTGTAAAGTGCTAAGTCTTCCATAGCCGCCGGGCGTCCGGCCAATTCAAATTTCTTTTTGTTACGTCCGGCCAATTCAGATTTCTTTTTGTTACGTCCGGCCAATTCAGATTTCTTTTTGTTACGTCCGGCCAATTCAGATTTCTTTTTGTTAGATAATGTTACTCCTTTTAATAATTTAGAAAGACAGGTTTCGATACGTAAAGCGAATTGGTTTACCGTTTCATTGGTTGACTGCCGACATTCTCGTAAATCAGTCCAAAAGGTGGGCATAATGTTTTCGCTCCCCAAATTGGGTAGTCAAAAAACCACTCGGCCGTTCCCACGCTACAAGTTCCTTTAATGGAACGCCGATTCAGATTTATTTTCTAATTGCGACGACGATTGGCTTTTGCGTATTCGAGGCCAACTCAATCGCGCTGCTGCAATTGTTAGATGGAGTTGCAGAAGCTCGAGGAATATGTATCAGAACATGGTCATGGAACATGGTCACCTCAACTCGGCACTACGTTCCGAATGCGGCAAGTCTCAGTTGTGTCTCAGGATATGCCGAAATGGATCAGGACGCAGAGTTGAAGGACGATTGAGGCTTCTAGCATGATATTTATTTTGTAATTAGTCGTTGTCAGGTGATTAGTGATTATTTATTGTTTCTCTATTAGTGTTTCAGTATCTAGTATTCTTGCCTCATTTAATATTTTATATCTCCCAATTCTATATTTTTCAGTTCTCTCGTCGTTTCCGAAGCTGTGTTAATCTGTATCTCACATTGGTTATTAATGATGATCAGATTGAGGTTTTTGATGCGTTGGTACCGAGTTTCGTTATTACATTGTTTATGGATGACAGTTTCTTTTTTTAGGACAACTATCCAATAATTTGGTCTTATTTTTCATATTGAAGAGTCCTGAAATTTTGTAGTAATCCTTGTCCGGTTCTCCTGTTTTTTTTTTCGCTATTTGATGATTTGGGCACTACAATTTTTTGATGACTCTGACCTCTCCACTTATATGTGTACAAGGCTCTTGGGGGGGTATGCATATTGATTATTTCCGAGTATAATGGAAGGATGCTCGGGGACAAGTATAAAGTTATCTGGATTAGGGGTTGTTGAGTATTGGTGTAGGAGGGTGAACAATTCTGGCAATTCGAATCGTAAACTATGTTTAATATTGTTTTGTAGTGTGTTTAATTCATTCAAAAGTTAACAAACAGATCTCTGAACTCTGGCCATTGGAATATTGAACCATCAAATTTAGAAATTTCCTAGATCCTGGGTCAGAGTGACACTGGGATTCGTGTGCTGCACACTTGTGGTCAATGTCAGCTGAACCATCGCTCTCTGTCACTGACTTTGCTGCAGTTACGCAATGTTTTATATCCGCTTCCATTGTTTCCCGTTCATCTATTTCGTGGACGACGTTTATAGAATTTAGCATCTCTATCCCGCTTTGCGAGTCTTCGAATCTAACTTTAAGGCTTAAATTCAGCCAATTCAATACTTGAGAAAGAGGATTCAGTATTGAAATTACTTAGTTGAGTAATTATAGAAATTTGTGATTTCTCCCTTAACTCGTTTCAACTTGAGTTCTTTTAATTTTGCAGGCATAGTTTAATATGGAATATAGAAATTGGTAAAAACTAAAATGCTCTTGGTTTTGAAGACAGACGTACGAGTCCAACTCGGCGCATCCTTTGTCTAAAAGGCTGGACCTACATGCGATGCACCACCACGGAAGATCATCGGCTGGGACTGCACCGGCTGCTGAGACGTCGCCGTATTAATGTTGTGAGAATCCTCTCACAGGCCATCAAAATTACTCTCGTCGTGAACAAATTGATTTAAATTGAATAATATTGATGGCTATATATATATATATATATATATAGAATGCAGCCGATTTTAGGTTTTTTAAAAATTGAAAGGTTTTTTTTTAAAAAAAAAACTTCATTTAGAAGTACAAGCGTCTGCTACGAGGGCGACAGGCGAACTGAACTTATATTTTTGGTTTTGTCTTATAAATAGACACTCGATACGATGAGGGTTGTTTTTACAATGATAATTTATTACATACTTAAGCTTATCAAAAAAATACTTAAGATAACTTATGCTACGTTATGGCGACGTAACTTACGACGTAATAATTTTTTTTTATTTATTAAATGTCTTGAGGACGCGACACTACCAATTCAACTATTTCAATTTCATATTGATTATCTTAAAATTAAGTTAATTAAGCTCGAAAGAGTTTCGCGACAAAATGTATACTTAAAATTAACCGTAAAAAGAGTGAAGTCTCTGATGGTCTTGGATCTGTAATAAAAGGCATAACGGGCAACCTTGACTATACTGACGTAGTTCATTTCCATCAAGTCCAACTCCCTTCGCGAAAACTAAGATAAACTAACTGCGGACTTAAACAATCATAGAACATATAGTATATATACTCTATGGTTGCGTAGATTTGTAACTGGTCTGGTCTCACTCCAACTCGCTCCGAATGTCGTACCATAGGTGCGTGAAATCTCTCAGCCGGAAGCTCGGAAGTTCACCCGCGAACTCACCAAGTCCGGGTAGTAAACCGAACCTATGCTCGATCGCTGCATACCATCCATCATCACGCGCCATGCCTTTTCATACAATGGGCACTCCCATAGAACATGGTGCACGTCCTCCACCTCGGCTGGGGTGCAATAGCAGGCGCTATCCTCGAGACATTTACGAAAGCAACCGTGTCCGGTCAACAGTTGCGAGACTTGATGGTCGGGTTCGACCCAAGTTGCCTCGAGCCGCCCCCTCACGCACGGGAAATGTCGGTATAGCTCCCTACCCCTCTCCGACTTCAGGTTTGCGGACTCAGCTGGGGATCGGAAAAATTCCAGTAGCGCAGCCTCCATGTTCCACCTGTACTCCGCTCTGGCCCCGTGGTAGTCCTTACGCGCACATTGCTCTGCTAGCCCACCCCTCTTACGAGAGTCCTGCCATTTTTTCCTCAATCTCATATTCGTCTTCCTAAGGTACTCTAGCTTTCCGTTCCACCATTCATGACCAGCGTTCCTCTTGTAGTCCTTCTTTTCACCGAGACAATAAATAGCTGTTCGGACGATTATCTTGGTTAATTGTCTACCTGCATCTGATGCCGGCTTGCTCCATTTCATTCGTCCCATTCGTTCCTGGATCACAGCCTCAAACCGCTTCCAGTTTACCTTACTGTCCCGAAGGCGCAGTTGCTCTCCGGACCGCTCCATATCCATGCTAGCCACCGTGACCATGATGAGCCGGTGGTCGCTATCGATCTTGTTCTCGTGCACCCTGCATCCCGTCACCGAGACACCTCTGTATTATCATGGTGAGGTTGATGTTGGACTGGCTCATTCAACAGAACGAGGTCACGGGCCAGGATAAACGACTCCATGGATTCCCTCCGGTGCATGACGTATGGTCCCCGCCCTGTGTACTGTTTACTCTCACAGTACCGACATCTTCTTGAGCTTGAGAGTATTGTTCTTGTACAAGACCGACGTCCAGGCCCAGGTCTGCTGCCAAGGTGGCTAGCCGCGCCCCTGCCAGGTTTTCAGGCGCTGAAGGGTCCACTCTTTGCTGTCGCGAAAGTTCTGGTCGTGCATCGCAACCAAGACCTCTTCAAAGGGAACTTTGTTGTCCATATTTCTTAACGCGACCAGGGGAGCTGTTCCTTTGACCTCCTGCGCGCACAATGTTGTTGGCAACGCCGCCTTCAGCTTTTCGATGTCCGAAGTAGTGTGGGTTTGCACCACTATACCTGCATTGCCGACCCTCCTCACTTTGTCGACCTGGATATGCAGGCTGGCAGGAGCTACCGATGTCTTCAGCGTGGCTGAATGTCTGATGCGTCTGATGTCCTGATACCGTATGCACCCTCTACAGCAAGACCCCGCGACGCCGACCTCTTGAGAGATACCGCGTACGTCGATGGTTTGTTGGTCGCGGTCGCCGCCTTCTCCAGCCTCTCTCTCTCGGCTTCGAGCTCGCACGGTGCTCATTCCGCGTCGGCCTTCGCTCTCCTCGCACGGAGTTTATCCGCTGGCGCCGTCTTCGACGCCCCACGACGCGCGTCATCGGTTGTCTGACTCTGGCAGGTCTCCTCTGGTCTGGTCTAGTAGGCCTCCGCCATCAGACCCAAATGTGCGACAATCTCCATGACGCTACTTAGTTTCAAATTAATCGTGGCAAGATCCACCTTATTGAACCGCGAAGCGGGCCCCCCCCCTGGCAACCGAGGATATAATCCTGGCCGCCGCGCTTCTGCGCCAATAACTTCCTCGAGGACCGGGGGTTCAAATCCGGTGTCCTCGCTTTCCAGCTCATCATCGCTCTACGTTCACGCCCGTGGGGTATAATATGATAATCTTCCCCGGATGTCTCTCCAGGCGACAAAAGCTTGGACTTTGGTCTCGGTCTAGATTGCCTCCGCTTTGGGTCGCCAGTCGCGGTCGTCTCGTCCGACGATAGGACGCGTTTAGCCGGCGCAGTAGAAGCAACGGGGCCAGCCTCTGAAGCCGAGGCAGCACCAGTGGGCGACAGTTGCGAGATAACAGCCGCACCCGCTTGGCTGACGGCAGTCGGTAACGCATGTTGCTCTATGCCGGGCGGCGGGGCGGAGAGCGGGGGGGGGAGTAGCTAGTTCAGGTCGCTCCCACCACACCACCCCGCCACTTCGCGGTAAGCTCGACGGCGGCATTCGCAGCAACGATGAACGCGGCTTAAACGCCGGCAGGGGCGTCGTGGGGCGAGGGGGAATATACCCCCCCGTCACAGGAATCCATCGCCCACTAGCACTGGTCTAAATATAACTTGGTTCGACGGCAATAAAATAAAAAAAAAACAATGTGCGTCACTGGAACCAATCGCGCGGCCGCGCCTTAGCACAGCACCGCACAGCACAGCACAGCACAACACAGCACAGCACAGGGCCCAGCAGCGCGGACCGGCAACGTCGCACGCCTCGCGCGTGAACTAATTCACCGGGCGTTGGCCCCGCTTCCTTCACAAACACTAGGTCTACTGGGTCTACTAGGTCTATAAACACTAACTATCAAGAAATGCGAACAAACAAGAAGTGTAGATTATTCTTATTATCTCTGGATGGAGACCCCAGCTAAGTTGAACCTTTTGCCGGCTTGTGCCGCCGGTCGCCCAGTCGCGCCCAACGGTGGCCCCGCACACGCTTATCGGGGATGCCAGGCGGGCGTTCAGCATCGTCCCGACCTGCACCATTACGCTGCGGCAGATGTGCTCTACCGGCAGCGACGCCTGTTCGGAGGAAGCGGCAACGGTGCGCCGCTTCTTCCTTACCGGACAAGTCGTCCTCGCACTAGGGGGGACTCCTGACCGGTGTCCGAGCGGTGAGAGGGCGCGGGTCGTTCCCGACGCTCTCTCTCGTCTCTCTCGCCGCGTCTCGTCCGTCACAGTGCGAGACCCGATGGCCCACCTGGGTGGTTTTATCTTTTTCACTGTCTTCTTTGGGCGCTAACGACCAATACCCTTGGCCATTCATCCCATCGGCACGCCGGACCTTAGCATTGGGGTAATTTGAGAGGTTGTCTTCCTCTTGACTCCGGTCGCGATGACCGCAGTCCCCGCTCCCGCTCGGGGTGTGCAAGCGGGCTACGGTCAGCGGGTGGTGGCGCGGGCGAGTGGCTGTCACCACTGTCACCGCAGCGACTACATCGGCGCTCCGGCGCTCGTGACCGAGTCGTCGAGCCCTGACACCCTCAACTCTGCGCACTACACCGGCCTGGCGATGCGCTTGACCTCCTAGCCCAGAGACTTGCGGAGCCTCTTTGGTTGCCGGCGCCGGGCACTTGTAAGATGCGCGCTCCGGTCGCCGCCATCGTAAACCGTATCCCGGCAACGCCGAGATCGTCCAGGTTAACCCGTTAACCCGCTCCTTCGCCTGGGCGATAACTTCAGCGTACGTAACCACCGCTGCGGACCTCGGGGCCCTCAGCTTTCGCGGCCGGTTCTTCCCACCTCCTTTGCGCTTGCTTTTAGCGCTCTGCTGCTGCTTCGGCTGCGACTGCTGTTTCGCCCGTCTCGGCTTTCGAGCCACGACGTTCCACCCCTCCTCCAAAGGTGTGGCGCGTCCCAATGGACTCAGCGTTCGCAAGTGCACGTGCAAGTACCCGCTCCGCACGTGCTTTATATATAGTCTAGTGCAGTAGTGTCGTTAGTGGGACGGGCGCTGTAACAGATGCTGTTTATCTCTCGAACAGGTGACGTCACATTTGTATGGTAATTACGTGGGCTATCTATTAAAAATATTTTTTTTTTTAATTACAAACTAAATTAAATCTAGATAGGTCAATGCAACACGATGTTGGATCCTCGACTGTTCTTTATTCGCTCGCCATCCCGTGGGACCTGGGGTCTTCGACGGTCCTGGTGTCCTGTTACTTTCTGTTACGCTTAGAATATATTTCACACCTACTTTTCTTGGCTTCTCCCTGATGTCCTTGCGACGGGTAAAGAGGCAAACTCAACGATGTCTCTGTGTTTCCTCGTCTCCAGCACATCTGATTTTGAAAAAAGGAACTGACTCCCAAATTGGACTCTCGAATGGGCTCGGCATACTCTTCCTGATGGTGTAACTTTCCTATCTTCGCACAATTTGAGCGTTCACAGGAGAAAACATCTCTGGAACCGGACCGCACGTGGCCCCTGCGGTTCAAGGGTACGAGGATGAATCCCCTGTGGATATTGGTGTGATGATAATGGTTTCACGGAACCCGTCCACGTGTTGTTGCAGGTTTGCAGGTTTGCAGGTTGTAGTTGAATATAGAACCTCTATTTTGTCTTGGTCGGTACCGTCTTGGATTGAAAACATATAAGATCTTTGATGGATACCATCGCCGCCGGTGAGCGCTCCTCCACCAGCTTAACTTCCTGGATGGGGCTGTGTTTTCCCCTTAGGTGCGGCGACTTCCCAGGGAGAGGCTTATTTCTTGGCCTGCTCCCACTCTTCGTATAGTCCTCCGAACGTAACGCCTTTGGTCAGTCGCACTCTGACCGCAGTCGCGTACGCAGTGTTTTTGGCCGAGCTCCGCCATACGTAAATCCAATTGTGGTGCAACAAAGTGTCGCTAATTTAAGGGTGTGATACACCGTCCGTCAGATTCGTCTCAACGGGTGCAGTGCAGGCGTGTCAAAATCATTGAGATCGGATCAGTGCTTCAAAAGATATAGACACGAACGTGCAAAAATGTGAGATTAAAGTAATTCGAGCATAAACGCTGCCGAAATAAGATCGACGACTCCTACTTTTTTCGGTGGATTCCGGTGTCTCCTAGTGGTCTCGGCAAACCCACAAAGAACAAGATTTTTCTGGGTAAGGGTTGCGGAGATATTAGCAAAAAAACATGTGGCACGTGGTACTTTTTCCGGATGCTGCAGAGCAAAATAATTGACGCCGTTGAGAAGAGGGCAACGAGACGAGCTCGAGAACACCTCGGGGTCATAAATTCGACCCCTGAGAGGCGAGATAATAGGGGTTGAAATACAAAATCAACCCCTAACTTCGGAGCCGGATAACTCGCGAACTGAAGCGACGACCCCTTTCCTGGGTTCGTTGGGGGTGGCAACTCAAGACCTATGATACCCCTCAAGTAAGGGTGGGTTAAATGTAGAAAAATTACTTTAAAAGATTAATTAGCGAGTGACGCCACGCGGGGCCAAAAAGTACACTTGGGGGGGGGCTCAGAGAGGGCGCAGATGAGTGGAAAACTTATTTGGCCGCATTCAAAAATTCTCTCCGTTTTATAAATAAATTAACCCTCGCAATCAGTTGTCGCCGTAGCGGCCATAGCGATACAGTTATTTACTGACTCAGCCCTTAACAAATTTTTTTTTATTAATGTATGTAACTAAAAGCTAACGGACGCACACCCCGGAACCAAAGGGCCGGTGACGAGGTAGTGTCGGGCCCCAACCGAGTTAAAAGCTTTACACGGTATTCCAATCACTTCCGATATGCACGAGGGTCATGGGATAACATCGAGCAGTTCTCCCGCAACCACCGACCAGCGCCCGGATCGAACGGGCCCGCCTCGGGGAGGGATGTGAAAGCACCCCTCCCGACAGAAAATCGAGACGCGTCGTCAGATACACCCCAGGAACTTTCTTTAAGGGGGCGCCGGCCCGACGGCCCGCGTCGGACGCGACGCCAGGTTCCTCAGCCTAAGGAGGCAGTCGACGGTCCTTAACACTTAGGTAACTTTGTTGTTAACTACACAGCTTCAATGGGGGGTGTCGATCGCGGGGATCAATACGCATCATCATACTGTTTCCTAAAAAATCTCTTAGTGGTGGAGGAAAATATGTTTCTAGGGAACGGAGATGTCCGCCCATAAATGCATACATTTTATATAAATGAATGAAAAAAAAAGCAAGAACGAAAAACCACTGTCCCATTTGCAGTCAAGAGTCGATCAGCTCGGTAGTCGAGTTCCGCGAAGATCGATTCAAAACCTTCCACTTCAACATATGAAACAAGACTGGACCAAAGACTGCACATCATGAGAAAATGCAAGAAAAGAGATGACACAATCTAATAGACAGGAAAAAGGACAAATACGCGAAGTATCGGAATATTGTGATACTTGACCTGGTGAACCGCGAATGCATATGGGAGATTGTCTGCAAAGATATATCACTCTTTAAGAAATTTCAAGACCTAAAATTTTAGGTTTTCCTTTATAATATTAGTTAGAATGTTTCTTTATAAAATAGCTAAGAAATAAATATTTTGTTTTATTGCAACGACTCCATTTTCCTTTTACATCAAGTACATACGTAGCTTAGGTATATAGTGCTGGAGTTATTGGTATCCTCTATGAGGCACTAGGCTGGAGTGCAAAGGGTTAATAAGTTATTTAAAAATTGGCATATTATTTGGAAATTAGAGAAAAACACTTGCAAAATTCAAATTTTTAATAATTAAATAACTTAAGAAAATCCATAGACCTGCCTATATTCAAATAATCATTCTCTATCCATCTGTGTATATCCGAAGACGATAGCTCTCTCTTAGGGGAAGCTACAACAAAAACAAGGGAAGCCACGAACCGCAAATAAACGCGAATATCGTGGTTTTCCCATACCAGCCGTAATAGGTACGGCTGTTACAAAACCTGTTACCCCCAACGAATTAAATAAAAGGAAAATACGGTGGAGCACTTTTTGTTAGGGGAAATAACAGCCGTGCGGGGAAGGCTGGTATCTGATCCCGGTATACTAGTGAAATACTAGTGGCGTCTCCCGTTGATACTAGGTAGCGCGGTACAAAATAATAGATAATAAAAATATTTTTACTTTTAATAAAGATACAGTCCCGCTACCAGTA
>JARDVY010000189.1:0-225457 GCA_029030555.1 Ornithoptera alexandrae | reverse complement strand
GCTCACACACATGATTGATCTTGCCGAACATAATGCATGGCAGTTATATAAAATAAATCATGGAAAACTGGATCATCTTGGCTTTCGCAGAAGGGTAGCAATTGCTTTGATTGAATCAAACAGAAAAAATGCCAAAAGAGGGCCTAGCCGACCCTCCCATCATGAACATGCTGATAGTCGTAAAGACCAAATGAATCATCTGGTTATTCCTCAATCGAAGCAGACACACTGTCGTCAATGTCACAAAAAATGTTTGACACGTTGCAAGAAATATGATGTTGGAGTGTGTGTCAAGTGTTTTGAAACATATCATTCATAAATAGTGTTAATCTAGTAAATTACATATAACAATGGGTAATATAATCAATAGTTATCTAATAAACTACACTTTTTGATTACATTCTGTTTTGTCATAAATGGTCTTTTATTTCCTCTTTTTATCCTACTGTCCTACATATAGGACGGCTGTTTCCCTGAAAGCCTTACACTTAATTTTTTTTTCATAATTTTTTTATGTTGCATAAGATCTAATAAACTAAATAATGTAACTTTTTTCAAAATTTTCAGAAAATTTTAGTTTCAGGCTTATTATCTGGGTTAATTCTAGCATTAGTTACATTTTCTTCTTCTTACACTTCCTTCCTTTTACGCTTTTCTATAAGAGCATGGTAATAAATGGTAATACCTAATTAATTTAATTATTTGATTTGATTATGTGATTAGTGCCATTGATTATAAATTAGCAATAAATAAAACTTACTAATTAGTACAGATTCAAAATCAAACGAATGAATAAAATTTTCAAATCTAAATAGTCTCTGAATTATGTCAGAGGATGGAGATGTGGTGTATCTACACTGCCGTCAGGACCGCACCTGACGAAGAAAAAGAAATCCATTTGGCTTCCTTCAGAAATTCGCCTTCCTTTTTAAGTAATTTAAAAATTACAAAAAATTTTAGCATTTGAATATAAATACAGTTGGAAAATTCAAAATGTAATTATCATCTATCCAGCTGTGCTTGCCCGAGGACGCTAGCTCTCCCCCAGGGGGAGATGTAAGGAAGACAAATTGTTATTGGGATATTACAATTGTTTATTTATTTACTTAATTATTTATTTATTGATTTATTTGTTTCCTTATTTAATAAAGATACAGTACCGCTACCAAGTTTCACACACAGCGCTGCGACACGGATTAGGCCGGCGGTCAGCGGGAAAGGTTTCAATTGAAATATTCCTATGGATTACTTCCTGTTGGGTTTGCATAGATAACCGACACGCGGAACTTTGGAGCGGAACGGTGCCCGAAAGCGATCGGCGACCTATTATTTTTAAAGTGCAGTTCAGTGCCTCTCTCTAGTGATAGTACTCTGTTAAAGTTCCAGAATTTTTCGACCACCCCTTCCCAGTTTTTCCGAGAAAAACCTAAAACGCCGAGCCGGAAGAGCGCTGCTAGCCGCTGAAGCCGCTGGCTAGTTAAGGACCACCATCGTGTAGGAGCTGGCGATACGAGCAGACTGACATATCACACGAGAGAATCCGTCCACGGCAGCTGAAGAATAATACAATAAAAAAAAAATTACATTTTTCCCTCTAAATTTGGAGCTTTTCATTTCGAGATAAAAAGCGACGACCTCCCACTTTTATGGGCTCGTCTGTACCGGCGCATCCTGGACATCACAACGGAGCCGAAGAAGGTTGACCTTTCTCCTGAAGAAGTCGGAGACAAACGGCGCTGAATGGGGGGTTCTCTGAATACCTGCATCGTTTCAAATGCAGAGAACCCGGCATGTGCATGTGAATCAACCAGAACGGAAAACATCGTTCATTTAATAACCGAATGACCAACATACGGGAAAGAACGAATGGATATGGAAATAGAAATACAGAGTAAATTATTTAGTAGAGTACATTTTATACATCTATATATATATATACGAAAAAAAAATGTTATACTTAATTTTAGCACTAGTTACAATTTCTTCTTACACTTCCTTCCTTTTACGCTTCTCTATAAGAGCATGGTAATAAATGGTAATACCTAATTAATTTAATTATTTGATTTGATTATGTGATTAGTGCCATTGATTATAAATTAGCAATAAATAAAACTTACTAATTAGTACAGATTCAAAATCAAACGAATGAATAAAATTTTCAAATCTAAATAGTCTCTGAATTATGTCAGGATGGAGATGTGGTGTATCTACACTGCCGTCAGGACCGCACCTGACGGAAAAAAAAAAATCCATATGGCTTCCTTCAGAAATTCGCTCCCTTTTATAAGTAACTTAAAAAATTATAAAAAATTTGGCAATTGAATAAATACAGTTGGAAAATTCAAAATTAAAACCTTGGAAAATATACAAATTGCGGCGGGCCAGGGCGTCTCCAGCGAACGAAACGTCCACTATAGAGCCGCCCCGTTTCCGCACGCACGTATTCGTCGTCCCCCTGAGCACGACCAACCCGGCCCCGACCGCGAACTCCTCGAGCGCGGCGCCGCGTGCGCTCGTCGCCGGGCAACCCCACGCCTTCGACTTGGCGTTGGATCTCCGGCGAAGAGAACGCGACCCGACCCGGTCCGGCCGATGAGAGCACCCACCTCGTCGAGCAGCCGCTCGAATTCGGCTAAGCTGCGATTCGGCGAGAAGTATGCTCCCACGACCAGAACGTCCCCGACCCGCCCCGCGACGTAAACCCGACCGCGCTCCACCGACTCTAGGTCGGGGGAGCCGTTCGAGGTCACCGTACCTATGCCGTCCACGTCCCCCACCCAGCTCTCCCACGGTGGGACGTAATACGGCTCGCTGACCACAACGACGTTTTGATCGACCGCTCCGCCATGCTCTGGTACAGAAGGTCCTGAGCTCTGGCGCAGTGGTTGATGTTCGCCTGGAGGAAGTTGAGGTCCATCGTTATTCGACGGACATCTCGGCCCCCTCGCACACGGAGCCCGCGCTCGTGCTTGGCGCTGGCGGTCGAGTGACCCCAGGGCCTCTACCGCCGCGCTTACCGCTTTTGTGCGTCGCCTTAACGACGCGCGCCTTGCCGCAGGCGTTACCGCCGCCTCTATGGTCGGCCGGTTTACCCGCCGCACTGCAGCGGTTGCAGTGCGGCGGGGCGGAGCAGTCGGCAGCTTTGTGGCCGTCCTTACCGCAGCGATAACACTCATCGTTGCGGCCCGACTCGGCCTTGCAGTTTGCTTTCAGGTGCCCCTTTTCGAGGCACCTGAAGCAACGCTGCGGTCGCCTCTCCAGCAGTGTGACCTGTGCAGACACCCAGCCAACCAGGAGTCTGCCGCCGTCCACCACCTTCTGCGCCGCAACCACGGGGCAGCGCAACCACGCCGTCCCGAGGCCGGACGCGCCGACCGAGATGCTGCCCGACCTAACCTGGTCGGCCGGACAGCCACCTGCCCGCGCAACCGCAGCGACTACGTCGGCGCTCGTCACCGAGTCGTCGAGTCCTGAGACTCTCAACTCGGCGCACTTCACCGGCCTGGCGATGCGCACGACCTCCTCGCCCAGAGACTCGCGGAGCCTCCTAGCGAGGTTATCGGCTTTTTCGCCGTTGCCGGCGCCGGGCACTTGCAATATGCGCGCTCCGGTCGCCGCCGTCTTAAAACGTATCCCGGCAATGCCGAGATCGTTCAAGTTCACCTGCTCCTTCGCCCGGGCGATGACTTGAGCGTACGTAACGCCCTTCGTCATCGCCTCGGGCGACAGGGTCACCACGACCGCTGCGGACCTCGGGGCCCTCAGCTTTCGCGGGCGGCTCTTCCTGTCGCCTTTGCGCTTCGCGCTCTGCCGCTGCTGCTGCTGCGTCTGCGGCAGATGCGGCGCCCTCCTCGGCTTTCTAGCCACGACGTTCCACCCCTCCTCTAGAGGAGGTGCGGCGGGCGCGGGCTTGAAAGCGCCGGTCGACGAAGAGGAGGTCGGCTTCTCCGCCGCCTTCTTCGTCTTCCCCTTCCCAACCTCTTTCCCTTTACCCGCGAGGGCTTCGGGGACGAGGTTCACGGTAACCGCGGCGACCGCTTTCGGCGCTGGGCCGGCCTTTTTGGAGGCTAAAGCCGCCTGCCTTGCCGCAGCAGCTAGCGGTGGGCGGACAAGCTTCTCCGGGAGAAGCCTGTCCTCCAGCGATGCCAGGCGGGCCGACACCATTGTCCCCACCTGCATCATGACCGTGCGACAGATCTCCTCGACCGACAAAGTCGTCGGTTCGATTCGGTCGGCACCAGTGCACCGCTTTTTCTTCGCTGGGCGGGCCGCCTCCTCTCGGGGAGACGACTCCTCGCCGCCGTTCGAACGGGAGGGCGCGGGTCGTTCCCGCCGCCCGCTCTCGTCAAACTCCGCCCTGAGGTTGGCCAGTTCTTTACGGAAGTCGGCCACCTCTGCGCGCAGGCGGGCGTTTTCCGCCTGCAGCTGCCGCGTCTCGTCCGACACCGTGCGAGACCCGATGGCCGCTTTGATGGAGGCCGCGACTTCCTTCAAATCCCGCACGATATCAAACTTCAGGTTCTTTGATTTGCTGGCGATCGTTGCGATCAGCTCAGCGTCATCGAAGATGACCCTCTGTAGCATGGCAGCGGTCTGGTCGTCCGGAGCCATTCTTGGCTCCAGCGCCGGAGACCGTGCGAGCCTCCTCTTCCGGTTTCGGCGGAGTTCCTCCTCCGCCTGGAGATTCAGCTCTTGACGCCTTTCGGCGTCAAACGCGGCCTTAACCTTGCTAAGGCCGACGTATTTACCTGTGGTGGGCGGACGTCCGCGGCCACGACTCTCCGTCTTGTCGCCGGGACGCTCGGTCTCGGCGATCTCGGTGGCCTTGTCGTCCTCCTCGGAGGAGGCCGACAAGTCGTCATTGCTGGGACGACGTCGTTTGCGGTCCTGCCAAAAGCGGGACTCGCCTGATGCCACCGTAGCGAGGCTGCAGTCGGAAACCGAGGCAGCCTCGTCGTCACAAGTTGGAGTTACGGGAGCCATGTCGACATCGACTTCGCCTTCGTTATTTTGCGGCTCGAAGCGCAGCTGCTCCAACACCACCCGCGCTTCGGGAAGCGCAGTCGGTGTCGGCACGCGCTGCGCGAGCCCGTCCAATCCGGTGGTTTGGCCAGCGCCCGTCTTTGGGCACGGCACTGTCACTTCGTTGTTGTCGCCCGCGCCCGTCACGGGGCGCGGCGTTACCGTCACTGCAGCTTCGCTGCCTTCTCTCCTCTCCTCCACACACACTCCTCCCTCTCCGAACACAGTGTTGCCCACCCCAGAGTACGGAGGGCAAACGGCGCCTAGCGCCGTGTGGGATTCCCCAGCCGTAAGGCCGGGACCCACCTGGGTAGTTAAGTCTTTTCCACTGTAATCCATTTGCGTGTTGGGTGCTGATCCACAGCTTTGGGCGCTAACGACCAATACCCTTGGCCATTCATCCCATCGGCACGCCAGACCTTAGGATTGGGGTAATTTGAGAGGTTGTCTTCCTCTTGACTCCGGTCGCGATGACCGCAGTTCCCGCTCCCGCCCGGGGTGTGCTATAAGCGGGCTACGAGTGCGCCCGGCGTGGCCTAAGCCAACAGCCGCCCAACTCGACTGCTTGCACGGAAGATAAAACTTCCGTGGGCGATGGGGTCGTCACATCCCGACGCCGATCCACCTGTGCTTGCCCGAGGACGCTAGCTCTCCCCCAGGGGGAGATGTAAGGAAGACAAATTGTTATTGGGATATTACAATTGTTTATTTATTTACTTAATTATTTATTTATTGATTTATTTGTTTCCTTATTTAATAAAGATACAGTACCGCTACCAAGTTTCACACACAGCGCTGCGACACGGATTAGGCCGGCGGTTAGCGGGAAAGGTTTCAATTGAAATATTCCTATGGATTACTTCCTGTTGGGTCTGCATAGTAGACCCTCTAGCGAAATTCTCGAGTTCAGTGGTGTCAAAATCCCGAAAATCAGTTGTGGCGCGGAAGTAGGAAGTGCAAATAACCGACACGCGGAACTTTGGAGCGGAACGGTGCGCGAAAGCGATCGGCGACCTATTATTTTTAAAGTGGAGTTCAGTGCCTCTCTCTGGCGATAGTACTCTGTTAAAGTTCCAGAATTTTCCGACCACCCCTTCCCAGTTTTTCCGAGAAAAACCTAAAACGCCGAGCCGGAAGAGCGCTGCGGGTGTAGGTTCTGGCTAGTTAAGGACCACCATCGTGTAGGAGCTGGCGATACGAGCAGACTGACATATCACACGAGAGAATCCGTCCACGGCAGCTGAAGAATAATACAATAAAAAAAAAATACATTTTACCCTCTAAATTTGGAGCTTTTCATTTCGAGATAAAAAGCGACGACCACCCACTTTTATGGGCTCGTCTGTACCGGCGCATCCTGGACATCACAACGGAGCCGAAGAAGGTTGACCTTTCTCCTGAAGAAGTCGGAGACAAACGGCGCTGAATGGGGGGTTCTCTGAATACCTGCAACGTTTCAAATGCAGAGAACCCGGCATGTGCATGTGAATCAACCAGAACGGAAAACATCGTTCATTTAATAACCGAATGACCAACATACGGGAAAGAACGAATGGATATGGAAATAGAAATACAGAGTAAATTATTTAGTAGAGTACATTTTATACATATATATATATATACGAAAAAAAAATGTTATACTTAATTTTAGCACTAGTTACAATTTCTTCTTCTTACACTTCCTTCCTTTTACGCTTATCTATAAGAGCATGGTAATAAATGGTAATACCTAATGAATTTAATTATTTGATTTGATTATGTGATTAGTGCCATTGATTATAAATTAGCAATAAATAAAACTTACTAATTAGTACAGATTCAAAATCAAACGAATGAATAAAATTTTCAAATCTAAATAGTCTCTGAATTATGTCAGAGGATGGAGATGTGGTGTATCTACACTGCCGTCAGGACCGCACCTGACGAAGAAAAAGAAATCCATTTGGCTTCCTTCAGAAATTCGCCTTCCTTTTTAAGTAATTTAAAAATTACAAAAAATCTTAGCATTTGAATATAAATACAGTTGGAAAATTCAAAATGTAATTATCATCTATCCAGCTGTGCTTGCCCGAGGACGCTAGCTCTCCCCCAGGGGGAGATGTAAGGAAGACAAATTGTTATTGGGATATTCCAATTGTTTATTTATTTACATAATTATTTATTTATTTATTGATTTATTTGTTTCCTTATTTAATTAGCTATTGATTGATTTATTTATTCAATAAATATTTTTTTTTTCAGAATCCTGTTGGAGAGATTCAATTGGAGCTCACACGACGCGCTCCCCACTATACGTGGGAAGCACAGACATTAGGTTAGGGGCCCTATTGCTATAGTTTTAAGGAATTCTGTTGCTATTGCAATTAGTTTTAAGTTTTTATAATTTGACAATAGTTCACCCTTCATCCTCGTCGTCAAGAAGCGCAAACGCACTTCAAACTACTTCTTACACTTCTAACTTCTAAACGCGCTTCTCTCGCCGACGAGCACACCGGCAAAAAAGGTCGCGCCTTTCGCGCACCACCCCAACATCTCGGCCCCGCCCGAGTAACTCACCTCCCCCGATTGTCCTCCAAGACAAAACTAAATGGAACACATTTTCCAAGTGGTTCGCGAACCACAAAATAGAGCACCCGAAAGCGCAGAACACCGCGCAGGGCATTCGTATCAACCTAGCCACGGTTGACGATTTCCGGGCTGCTACCAAGCACCTGCGGAACGCCGGCCTCGGCTTCCAAAACCTTCGCTCTCCCCGAGGAGAAGCAACTCCGCGTCGTCATTCGCGGAATTCTTCTCGAAATTGACATCTCTGAGGTCTTCGACGACCTCAAAAAGCAAAACTTCCCTGTGTTGGAAGCATGCGTACAAAAATTACACTCCCGCTCATCCTCACGTGTCTTGAACTTTCCCCAAAGGGAAAAAAATTTTCGGCATCGACCGATCGATTGGCAACCTACCTCACCAGCGTGAAGATTGAAGTCCCTCATAAAAGGGGCATTATTGGCCAATGCCACCGATGCCAACGCCCAACCACTGCCTCCGCCCGCACAGCCGGTCCCTTCGCCGGCGGTCTCGGCGTGTAGCAAACCACTTCCCCGACCTAAACCCACCGAGGCTCCCAAAGCCGTTCCTTCGTCGGGGCCGTCAAAACCTAAGGCTGCTACCAGCCGAATGCCTCCGCTTGCGGAAATCCAGAAACTGATCACCTACATAAAAAAGGTGAACATCAAGATTGTCCTTTTCGGAGAAAAGCTACGAGTCGCGAAGAACTCGCAGGACAGGCACAGAGCCTTCCTCGAGCACAGTGTAACTCTCACCGCGCTGGAGAAAGAGTACCCATAACTCTCCCAGGACTCTGGTCCGCGACCCTTGATTCTCGTTTTTTAACCTCAAAAATGAATACCAATTATCCTGGGCAGAATCAAACCCCGCTCCCTAACTGTCGCCTACTTCAACACGGACGGCGTCCACTCTCAAAGAAAGAAATAAGTTTATTTCTCAGGAACCACGACGTCGACGTCATACTCTTCAGGAAACGTTTCTTAAACCCTTCAATCGCGACCCAAAAATCGCCAATTACCACATTACCTGTCACGATAGGTTGACCGCCCCAAAAGGCGGCACCCTCATCTACTTTATACGGTCCCTGCACTGCAACCGCTAGAAAGTCCGCCCCTTGCCAACAAAGAAGTCTCGGCGTGCAAAATCTCCCTCACCGGTCATCAACCGATTGTCATCGCATCCGGCTATCTGTCCCCCTCCAAAGCGGTGCGGGGAACAGACCTAAGATCCCTTCTCGACCTAGGCCAGTCTGTTATCCCCGCTGGCGATCTCAACAGCAGGCATAACACCTGGGACGCCAACAATTCAAACCCAAACGGTCAAACTCGCGGGTAAGCTCAAGTTCAACATCGTAGCCCCGCCAACCCCGACGAGATTTCCGCCTAACGCATCTCACAACCCGTCCACTTTGGACATCACACTGCATGCATGCATCTCACTGCATTCGATCGAGACGATTGACGATCTCAGATCCGACCATCGCCCGGTTCTTATGAAACTGGGCCGGCCCGCTGGTGAGGTCCCTCTGACCAAAACCATCGTCAACTTGCGCAGCCTCGAGGCCAAACTCAAGGCCGCGGAACCCCAGCACCTAGACGGAATCCCCAGCACGATCGACTCGCTCGATACTGCAAACCGAACGATCGACTTGTTGACCCATCTCATCGCCACAACCGTCGAGGACGGTTCCCGAATCGGATTATCTTCTCGGGTCCTTCCCGGCCCACTTTCGATGGCTGACCAACTGATGACCTGACGAGAACCAAAATCGCCGCTGAGACTCTACTCTCGATATAGATTCGAGGTAGGCAGGATAAAACTGCGCCGCCTTCAAAGGCAAGTAAAAGAAAAGAGCGCATATCCGAACTCAGATCCGACAGAGCCTTCGGACGCCACGTTCTGGCGTCTGGCCCGCAGTCTCAAAGCGGAGAACATGGCCCGTATGCCTCTCCTCTTAATGAGCAATGGTTCCTCCTTAGCGTTGGAGGATACCGAAAAAGCCGATTGTCTTGCCATCAGCCTGGAGAGTCAGTGCACTCCCTCGACCACACCAGTGGACCCCGCTTACCTCAAACTGATCGAGAACGAGGTGCGCCGTAGAGCAACCCTCCCACTAGAAGGTCCCCCCTTAAACCGGTCTCCCCCGGTGAGGTAATTGACATTGTAGCGAAATACATTAAATTATAAAAATAAATTAATGATTCTATTAAAAATAAAATATAAAACTAAACAAAAATATTTTAAATAACGTTATTCTGTGTCTAAAATACGAAAATATATAAAGAAGTTAAATTTGAAAAAGATCCATTATAATAAATGACAAAGTTAAAGGCCAACCAGTTGGGTGTTCGCGCAACGCCCTAACCACGTAATAAGAAATTATTCGTGTATCGACCGGCTCTACGAGCGGCGCAGACGCACACTCGCGCTCCTACGTACACATGGACTCCGGGCTGCGGACATGTCCTGCGTACGTGTCCAATGTAAAACATTTGCCGTGTGCAAATTGATCGGAGCTTATTACTGACCTCCAGTACATACTGAAAAGATGTCTAGGGATGGTGTACTGTGTAGTATACCGATTGAAATCCTAAAAAATATAAAAATACAAGATTGTACGGTGAAAAATTATGAAAGTATAAGAGTGTGAAAGTCTTTAGTGATGAGTTGTACGGGATATATCTGTTCGAATCCCGGAAACATATGAAAATGCAAATAATAATGTATTATGATACAATATGATAGAGTAATAGTGTGGGGGTCTTTAAGAAAAAAAAATTATAAAGTATACGGGATCGAAATCGTGTGAAACGGTGCATGGCAATTTAACAGATAACATCAAGTTGGCGACGAAGGTGAGATGGTGAGATACCAGCCGGGTGTAGTTGGTGGTTACTTAAGTAACTACTTGGTCATACTCCGGTTCGGGAAGAGTGTTGGATAGCACTTCGGTGATATCGAAACACTCCGAGCCATGTGTTAGGGCTTCCGCTCTATGATACACGGGTGCTCGCCGTCTTAGTGGCTCGCCGCTGTGACGCGTCGTGTTTAATGACATTTGTTTGTTCCAAAGTCGACTCGAACTGTGTCGATGCATTATGAGGTAGCGGAAGCGGATGCGAGCTGCTGCCTCGATGCTTATCAAATATTGATATTGCGTCTTGTCGTAGCGTGACGTTAGCACCGTCACTGAGCTGATGCGTCTTACGGATTCGGTTGGTTGAGGACTTTGACAAGATATTGATGTCTTGTGCGCCTTTCGTGATGATGTGCACCGATGATAGTCGACTGCATGTCTGTCGCAGTGCAGTGATATGACGTCTGTGACGGTCACCTGGCTAAATGTCGCGTTTGGAGGTTGCGTCTCGCGTTATGGTTTGACACTATCTTAGTAGATTTTTCCAAGTCGGCTCCCATGATGACGGGGGGCTGCAGACTGTCTGCCCTCCCTATTTTATGAATTTTGTAGATGAAGACCTCAACAGCTCCCCATGTTTTAAGATATGTAGCCAGATGTCGGTGGGCGAGACGAACTTGATCAAAACAACATTTTACTCAACGACAAAGACTCTACGCCTGATGGCTCATAATGGAATTGGTATTTGTTGGCTACATCCACTGCAGCGGTTGGCGGAGATATGCATTTACTTCATGTATGGTGATTGCTGGTGGGAGTACGATCTCTCAAGGCTGCGATGTAATCGCTTTGCAATCCTATGAGGTGAGCTATGAGCTCTCGAATGCACTCCGCGGATTGCGATCCGCGCTGACTACGTAGTTGGTGGTGATGTCAATTCCAACACTTTACAATGCGTCTGCAAGTGAACCTGGCTGGTGAAGGTGGTGGCCCGTACAAGGACTGATCCCTCGGTCAGAGTACCCTTTATATCTATTACGTGTCCTGGAATGTGCGCTGACCGTACACTGTATATCAGGTTACGGTTGTATCTCGTGAGATGCGTACTCACATTGCCATGCGCAGTTTGATCACAGTTTGTGCTTACTCTTCTACTGGTTCCCCGGTAAACCTTGCTGTGGACTGCGCTCCGAGGACAATTAAACCCTCCCTATTTCGGGTGGGGGGGGGGGCGGGGCGGGGCAATATTTGGTTGGCGCTCACCGCATGCGGCGGGGACTGTTTACTGGAGCCGTATGCCATCCCCACATTTATTATATTTTTGAAAATGTGAGGATGCGAACTTGACACTCGTGTCGGGGTGTTAACAATTAATAAATATTGTAAACCCGTAACAAGGCGAGGAGCCCTTTACAAGCGTGAAGGGTTTCCTAGGAAGGAAATAACAAAACATACCACACAAACGGCATCAGACTATCTTAACGAACATTCATCCTCCTATATAAACCTAAAAGTACTGAATATTACTATCAACACAATCTAGAACCAGCTCCTAATCGAGACGATCGCAAATGACAATAATTAATTAATGGCCAAAACTTAAACATCAATAATACTAAAAAGAATAGTATACATCATCCTGGTCGCGTCAAATGAGATTATATGAGATCCTAAATAGTTTTTAAGGGTCTATTTATATTTTAAAAAACGTCTGAGGCGGGGGGAAGGCAACAACATCAAGAGGCTGAAAGCCAAATCAGCCCCGAATTCCGACAACATCCCCAATAGAGTAGTGAAAAGTCTACCGCCCCCGATCATCGGCCTGCTAGTGGCCATCTTTAACGCCCTGCTAGCCGACTGCTCCTTCCCAGACGCCTGGAAAGAGGCCGTAGTGATAGGTATTCCGAAGCCTGGAAAGCCGAGGAACCTACCCGACAGCTATCGCCCGATCGGCCTACTTAACACCTTAGGCAAAGTCGACGAGCGCATCATCCTAGAGCGTCTGCGCCATTCCACCACAGAAAACAACCTCCTCACCGACGAACAGAACCCCGAGGTCAGAGATCACTAATAAAGGCCCACTAAAGACATATCGTATCAGTAAGTTGTTGAGCGTTAGGAAGCTATATGTATCAGGCGTTCGACAAAGTCTGGCACGAGGGCTTGCTATACAAGCTTTACGCTCACAAAGTGCCAGACCGACTCGTCACCATCATTCGAGCTTACCTCTCGAACCGCTCCTTCCGCTTCCGCGTCGAGCACGCTCTCTCCTCGATCCGGCCGATCAAAGCCGGCGTCCCCCAAGGCTCTTGCCTCTCACCGCTACTCTTCTCGCTCTACACGAGCGACATGGTCAAAGACCGCTACGTCAGCCTCGATCTTTTCGAGTCGCTTACAAAAGGCGACCACTTCGACATCACGCCGCCCTCGCTTCAGAACGCGGCGCCACAGGTACTCACACACCGCGTACACTAAGTACACCCGCGATCAGGGGCGGTCCTCACCGCCCAGAGATTCCGATACAGACGAAGGTGGTCGGGGAACGGGTCCGCGCCCACCAGACACACATTATAAAATTCCGCCGTCGGATAACTACACTACAAGTAGTATACATTTTTTGTAAACAGGCCGTGGATCCAGGTCCACGAGCCCAGTGTCAGATAAGCTGTAAAAGTCGCATGGCTTGCAGCTCTAACATCATCAGGAATCTAGGCCTCTAACATTTTCCTACCTTAAAAACCAATTCGAATTTATTTCCGATTGCCACAGTCGCACTCTCCGCTCTTCACTATACCTCTCCCTCCGCGTCCCCGTGCATTCCTCTCCATTCTTCCAAAACTCCTTCTCCGTTCTGGCGGTTCGCTTATGGAGCTCTTTACCGAACCATATCCCTACCGCCAAATCTCTATTTTCTTTCAAAAGACACTTAAGTAACTACTATCATTAAGTTTAAGTTATACATTTTGTCTAATTGTGCTATTGCTTGCATCTGTCACCAAGCGTTTTAGTTTTTAATAATTTAGTGCACCACCATCTTCTCTTTGCTTTAAGTTCACATCTTCCTTTCCAATGGGTTGTCCGGAAGAAACTGCTTTTTGAGCAATAAGATCGTCCATTGTACATTTATATATATATAATGTATTCCATATCCTGTAACTGGTGTACAATGAAGAATAAACAAATAAACTTTGGAGGAACAACAAACCGCTATCTAAACATTGCTCCGATCTGATTATATGATATTCAAAACGAAATCAGACGACAGCTAGTATCATCTTTATCCACACAAAATATGAACGGATATTCTTATTGTCAAACCTTCGTAGACCTTTTAAAGAATCTGTAAATAATAATTAAATTTGTTAACAAAGAAATTCATCAAACTGCACCCTCAAAAAGGATATTCAAATATTTAAACTTCATAAAAATTGGAAAACCCGATACGGTAGCCAAATTGTTTACCACTCGATACCATAACCCCAAAGATACCACAACTTCATGATCGGGTACGACCACATCATTCAATAACGACCTCATAGCCGAAACTCAATAAGAGAAATATTAAAATCGTTCACTTTTTCAATCCAAGACGGTTCAACCAACAAAATAAAGGTTCTGTATTCAACTACAAACTAAAAACCTACAACAACAAGTAACAGACGGGTTCTGTGAAACATTACACAAACATTTTAAATGATTGTGGAAATTGACAAGCGGTTGTCACAACCAACAACCAACACTCCAACGAGTAGCGCTGCGAGGGTATCTTTAAAATTACAATAAACTGTAGAATAAATATTTGACCTGAATCAAACATTCCAACAACAACACATATGTCAAATAAAATCTAGTTCACCTAAAGATCCAAACTAATTAGCAACATGTGACTGTGGACCTTTTGTCATAATACGCCACATTCTCTTCCTGTCCCAACTGAACCATTTTAATATTAGACAAATCGACATATTCAAGGTGTTTGCTTAATTTTTGAAATTCGATATTATCCACCAATATTTCCAGTGACTTACAATTCATATATATATATATATATATATATATATATACGGTGCATCTGTGAACTGCATCGGACAATACGAAACATGTCGAATATATCATCGAGGTCACAAACAATTAATTGGGTGCCTGTCGAAAAAAAAAATTGGTGTTTCTCGACAACTTTCTATCAAACACATTCAATAACTTTACAGTCAAATCCATTAATTTCTTGATTCCATTTGAAGAAAAGTGCTGCAGAGTCACATCGAATACTTGTCGAGACATTTGGCGATCGTGCTCCATCAGAAGCAACATGCAATCGATGGTTTCAACGGTTCAGAGATGATGATTTCGATGTGAGAAATGAAGAACGAGGAAGACCAGCAAAAAATTTTGAAGATGCTGAACTGCAAGCAATATTGGTTGAAGATGATACTTTGAGTCAAAAGCAAATGGCAGCCGTTTTAAATGTTGCACAGCAAACAATTTCTGACCGTTGGAAAGCTACGGGAAAGATCCAAGTGTGGAAAATTGGTGCCACATAAATTGAATGAAAGACAAATGGAAAACTGAGAAAACGATTTTGCTTCAAAGACACGAAAGAAAATCAGTTTTGCATGAAAAATGGATTTATTTTAATAATCCTGAACGGAGAAAATGATGGGTTAATTCAGGACAACCATCAACATGGATTGCGAGAACAGATCGATTCGGTAAAAAGGCAATGCTTTGCGTTTGGTGGGTGAAGGTTGCGGTGTATCATGAGCTTCTATAACCTGGTGAAACTGTTAATACTAATCGCTACAGACAATAAACGATCAATTTGAACCATGCATTGATTGAACAACGACCAGAACGGGCCAGGAGACTAGGCAAAGTAGTTTTGGTACACGACAATGCACCTGCAGTCAAGGCAAAATCGGTTCAGGATATATTCAAAGCTCTTGGCTGGGAACTGCTTCTCCACTCGTCGTATTCACAAGACTTGGCTCTTTCCGATTACCATTTTTCATCGATGGGACACCCATTGGCTGAACAGCACTTTGATTCCTACGCAGAAGTCGAAAATTAGGTGTCAAATTGGTTTGCTTCAAAAGACAAACATTTCTATTGACAAGCCATCGCCAAATTGCCAGAAAGCTGGTCAAAATGTATAAAAAGCAATGGTCGATATTTTGAATAATTTTTTTTACTTTTCCATTCAAAATTAGTTTCATTTAACAAAAAAAAAAGCTCATTTCATACCGGTACACCTGGTATATCATTGTATTCAACATAAAGACGGCCCATTGACCAACATCAACGTATCTGCATAAAGATAACACAGAACCCACATTATCATATCCACCATAGAGAGAACTTGAATTTCATTATATCTACATATATATCATTATATCCTACATAAAGACGGCCCATTGACCAACATCAACGTATCTGCATAAAGATAACACAGAACCCACATTATCATATCCACCATAGAGAGAACTTGAATTTCATTATATCTACATATATATCATTATATCCTACATAAAGACAGCCCATTGATCAACATCAACGTATCTGCATAAAGATAACACAGAACCCACATTATCATATCCACCATAGAGAGAACTTGAATTTCATTATATCTACATATATATCATTATATCCTACATAAAGACGGCCCATTGACCAACATCAACGTATCTGCATAAAGATAACACAGAACCCACATTATCATATCCACCATAGAGAGAACTTGAATTTCATTATATCTACATATATATCATTATATCCTACATAAAGACGGCCCATTGACCAACATCAACGTATCTGCATAAAGATAACACAGAACCCACATTATCATATCCACCATAGAGAGAACTTGAATTTCATTATATCTACATATATATCATTATATCCTACATAAAGACAGCCCATTGATCAACATCAACGTATCTGCATAAAGATAACACAGAACCCACATTATCATATCCACCATAGAGAGAACTTGAATTTCATTATATCTACATATATATCATTATATCCTACATAAAGACGGCCCATTGACCAACTTCAACGTATCTGCATAAAGATAACACAGAACCCACATTATCATATCCACCATAGAGAGAACTTGAATTTCATTATATCTACATATATATCATTATATCCTACATAAAGACAGCCCATTGATCAACATCAACGTATCTGCATAAAGATAACACAGAACCCACATTATCATATCCAGCATAGAGAGAACTTGAATTTCATTATATCTACATACATATCATTATATCCTACATAAAGACGGCCCATTGACCAACATCAACGTATCTGCATAAAGATAACACAGAACCCACATTATCATATCCACCATAGAGAGAACTTGAATTTCATTATATCTACATATATATCATTATATCCTACATAAAGACAGCCCATTGACCAACATCAACGTATCTGCATAAAGATAACAGAACCCACATTATCATATCCACCATAAAAAGAACTTGAATTTCATTATATCTACATACATATCATTATATCCTACATAAAGACGGCCCATTGACCAACATCAACGTATCTGCATAAAGATAACACAGAACCCACATTATCATATCCACCATAGAGAGAACTTGAATTTCATTATATCTACATATATATCATTATATCCTACATAAAGACGGCCCATTGACCAACATCAACGTATCTGCATAAAGATAACAGAACCCACATTATCATATCCACCATAAAAAGAACTTGAATTTCATTATATCTACATACATATCATTATATCCTACATAAAGACAGCCCATTGACCAACATCAACGTATCTGCATAAAGATAACACAGAACCCACATTATCATATCCACCATAGAGAGAACTTGAATTTCATTATATCTACATATATATCATTATATCCTACATAAAGACGGCCCATTGACCAACATCAACGTATCTGCATAAAGATAACAGAACCCACATTATCATATCCACCATAAAAAGAACTTGAATTTCATTATATCTACATACATATCATTATATCCTACATAAAGACAGCCCATTGACCAACATCAACGTATCTGCATAAAGATAACACAGAACCCACATTATCATATCCACCATAGAGAGAACTTGAATTTCATTATATCTACATATATATCATTATATCCTACATAAAGACGGCCCATTGACCAACATCAACGTATCTGCATAAAGATAACAGAACCCACATTATCATATCCACCATAAAAAGAACTTGAATTTCATTATATCTACATACATATCATTATATCCTACATAAAGACAGCCCATTGACCAACATCAACGTATCTGCATAAAGATAACACAGAACCCACATTATCATATCCACCATAGAGAGAACTTGAATTTCACTATATCTACATACATATCATTATATCCCACATAAAGACGGCCCATTGACCAACATCAACGTATCTGCATAAAGATAACACAGAACCCACATTATCATATCCACCATAGAGAGAACTTGAATTTCATTATATCTACATATATATCATTATATCCTACATAAAGACGGCCCGTTGACCAACATCAACGTATCTGCATAAAGATAACACAGAACCCACATTATCATATCCACCATAGACAGAACTTGAATTTCATTATATCTACATATATATCATTATATCCTACATAAAGACGGCCCATTGACCAACATCAACGTATCTGCATAAAGATAACACAGAAGCCACATTATCATATCCACCATAGAGAGAACTTGAATTTCATTATATCTACATTTATATCATTATATCCTACATAAAGACGGCCCATTGACCAACATCAACGTATCTGCATAAAGATAACACAGAACCCACATTATCATACCCAGCATAGACAGAACTTGAATTTCATTATATCTACATACATATCATTATATCCTACATAAAGACGGCCCATTGACCAACATCAACGTATCTGCATAAAGATAACACAGAAGCCACATTATCATATCCACCATAGAGAGAACTTGAATTTCATTATATCTACATATATATCATTATATCCTACATAAAGACAGCCCATTGACCAACATCAACGTATCTGCATAAAGATAACACAGAACCCACATTATCATATCCACCATAGAGAGAACTTGAATTTCATTATATCTACATACATATCATTATATCCTACATAAAGACAGCCCATTGACCAACATCAACGTATCTGCATAAAGATAACAGAACCCACATTATCATATCCACCATAAAAAGAACTTGAATTTCATTATATCTACATACATATCATTATATCCTACATAAAGACAGCCCATTGACCAACATCAACGTATCTGCATAAAGATAACACAGAACCCACATTATCATATCCACCAGAGAGAGAACTTGAATTTCATTATATCTACATACATATCATTATATCCTACATAAAGACAGCCCATTGACCAACATCAACGTATCTGCATAAAGATAACACAGAACCCACATTATCATATCCACCATAGAGAGAACTTGAATTTCATTATATCTACATACATATCATTATATCCTACATAAAGACGGCCCATTGACCAACATCAACGTATCTGCATAAAGATAACACAGAACCCACATTATCATATCCACCATAGAGAGAACTTGAATTTCACTATATCTACATACATATCATTATATCCTACATAAAGACGGCCCATTGACCAACATCAACGTATCTGCATAAAGATAACAGAACCCACATTATCATATCCACCATAGAAAGAACTTGAATTTCATTATATCTACATACATATCATTATATCCTACATAAAGACAGCCCATTGACCAACATCAACGTATCTGCATAAAGATAACACAGAACCCACATTATCATATCCACCATAGAGAGAACTTGAATTTCACTATATCTACATACATATCATTATATCCTACATAAAGACGGCCCATTGACCAACATCAACGTATCTGCATAAAGATAACACAGAACCCACATCTATCCATATATCCACCATAGAGAGAACTTGAATTTCATTATATCTACATATATATCATTATATCCTACATAAAGACAGCCCATTGACCAACATCAACGTATCTGCATAAAGATAACACAGAACCCACATTATCATATCCACCATAGAGAGAACTTGAATTTCATTATATCTACATACATATCATTATATCCTACATAAAGACAGCCCATTGACCAACATCAACGTATCTGCATAAAGATAACACAGAACCCACATTATCATATCCACCATAGAGAGAACTTGAATTTCATTATATCTACATACATATCATTATATCCTACATAAAGACAGCCCATTGACCAACATCAACGTATCTGCATAAAGATAACAGAACCCACATTATCATATCCACCATAAAAAGAACTTGAATTTCATTATATCTACATACATATCATTATATCCTACATAAAGACAGCCCATTGACCAACATCAACGTATCTGCATAAAGATAACACAGAACCCACATTATCATATCCACCAGAGAGAGAACTTGAATTTCATTATATCTACATACATATCATTATATCCTACATAAAGACGGCCCATTGACCAACATCAACGTATCTGCATAAAGATAACACAGAACCCACATTATCATATCCACCAGAGAGAGAACTTGAATTTCATTATATCTACATACATATCATTATATCCTACATAAAGACAGCCCATTGACCAACATCAACGTATCTGCATAAAGATAACACAGAACCCACATTATCATACCCAGCATAGACAGAACTTGAATTTCATTATATCTACATACATATCATTATATCCTACATAAAGACGGCCCATTGACCAACATCAACGTATCTGCATAAAGATAACACAGAACCCACATTATCATATCCACCATAGAGAGAACTTGAATTTCACTATATCTACATACATATCATTATATCCTACATAAAGACGGCCCATTGACCAACATCAACGTATCTGCATAAAGATAACAGAACCCACATTATCATATCCACCATAAAAAGAACTTGAATTTCATTATATCTACATACATATCATTATATCCTACATAAAGACAGCCCATTGACCAACATCAACGTATCTGCATAAAGATAACACAGAACCCACATTATCATATCCACCATAGAGAGAACTTGAATTTCACTATATCTACATACATATCATTATATCCTACATAAAGACGGCCCATTGACCAACATCAACGTATCTGCATAAAGATAACACAGAACCCACATTATCATATCCACCATAGAGAGAACTTGAATTTCATTATATCTACATATATATCATTATATCCTACATAAAGACGGCCCGTTGACCAACATCAACGTATCTGCATAAAGATAACACAGAACCCACATTATCATATCCACCATAGAGAGAACTTGAATTTCATTATATCTACATATATATCATTATATCCTACATAAAGACAGCCCATTGACCAACATCAACGTATCTGCATAAAGATAACACAGAACCCACATTATCATATCCACCATAGAGAGAACTTGAATTTCATTATATCTACATTTATATCATTATATCCTACATAAAGACGGCCCATTGACCAACATCAACGTATCTGCATAAAGATAACACAGAACCCACATTATCATACCCAGCATAGACAGAACTTGAATTTCATTATATCTACATACATATCATTATATCCTACATAAAGACGGCCCATTGACCAACATCAACGTATCTGCATAAAGATAACACAGAAGCCACATTATCATATCCACCATAGAGAGAACTTGAATTTCATTATATCTACATATATATCATTATATCCTACATAAAGACAGCCCATTGACCAACATCAACGTATCTGCATAAAGATAACACAGAACCCACATTATCATATCCACCATAGAGAGAACTTGAATTTCATTATATCTACATACATATCATTATATCCTACATAAAGACAGCCCATTGACCAACATCAACGTATCTGCATAAAGATAACAGAACCCACATTATCATATCCACCATAAAAAGAACTTGAATTTCATTATATCTACATACATATCATTATATCCTACATAAAGACAGCCCATTGACCAACATCAACGTATCTGCATAAAGATAACACAGAACCCACATTATCATATCCACCAGAGAGAGAACTTGAATTTCATTATATCTACATACATATCATTATATCCTACATAAAGACGGCCCATTGACCAACATCAACGTATCTGCATAAAGATAACACAGAACCCACATTATCATATCCACCATAGAGAGAACTTGAATTTCACTATATCTACATACATATCATTATATCCTACATAAAGACGGCCCATTGACCAACATCAACGTATCTGCATAAAGATAACAGAACCCACATTATCATATCCTCCATAAAAAGAACTTGAATTTCATTATATCTACATACATATCATTATATCCTACATAAAGACAGCCCATTGACCAACATCAACGTATCTGCATAAAGATAACACAGAACCCACATTATCATATCCACCATAGAGAGAACTTGAATTTCACTATATCTACATACATATCATTATATCCTACATAAAGACGGCCCATTGACCAACATCAACGTATCTGCATAAAGATAACACAGAACCCACATTATCATATCCACCATAGAGAGAACTTGAATTTCATTATATCTACATATATATCATTATATCCTACATAAAGACGGCCCGTTGACCAACATCAACGTATCTGCATAAAGATAACACAGAACCCACATTATCATATCCACCATAGAGAGAACTTGAATTTCATTATATCTACATATATATCATTATATCCTACATAAAGACAGCCCATTGACCAACATCAACGTATCTGCATAAAGATAACACAGAACCCACATTATCATATCCACCATAGAGAGAACTTGAATTTCATTATATCTACATATATATCATTATATCCTACATAAAGACGGCCCATTGACCAACATCAACGTATCTGCATAAAGATAACACAGAACCCACATTATCATATCCACCATAGACAGAACTTGAATTTCATTATATCTACATATATATCATTATATCCTACATAAAGACGGCCCATTGACCAACATCAACGTATCTGCATAAAGATAACACAGAACCCACATTATCATATCCACCATAAAAAGAACTTGAATTTCATTATATCTACATACATATCATTATATCCTACATAAAGACAGCCCATTGACCAACATCAACGTATCTGCATAAAGATAACACAGAACCCACATTATCATATCCACCATAGAGAGAACTTGAATTTCATTATATCTACATATATATCATTATATCCTACATAAAGACGGCCCATTGACCAACATCAACGTATCTGCATAAAGATAACACAGAAGCCACATTATCATATCCACCATAGAGAGAACTTGAATTTCATTATATCTACATTTATATCATTATATCCTACATAAAGACGGCCCATTGACCAACATCAACGTATCTGCATAAAGATAACACAGAACCCACATTATCATACCCAGCATAGACAGAACTTGAATTTCATTATATCTACATACATATCATTATATCCTACATAAAGACGGCCCATTGACCAACATCAACGTATCTGCATAAAGATAACACAGAAGCCACATTATCATATCCACCATAGAGAGAACTTGAATTTCATTATATCTACATATATATCATTATATCCTACATAAAGACAGCCCATTGACCAACATCAACGTATCTGCATAAAGATAACACAGAACCCACATTATCATATCCACCATAGAGAGAACTTGAATTTCATTATATCTACATACATATCATTATATCCTACATAAAGACAGCCCATTGACCAACATCAACGTATCTGCATAAAGATAACACAGAACCCACATTATCATATCCACCATAGAGAGAACTTGAATTTCATTATATCTACATACATATCATTATATCCTACATAAAGACGGCCCATTGACCAACATCAACGTATCTGCATAAAGATAACACAGAACCCACATTATCATATCCACCATAGAGAGAACTTGAATTTCACTATATCTACATACATATCATTATATCCTACATAAAGACGGCCCATTGACCAACATCAACGTATCTGCATAAAGATAACACAGAACCCACATTATCATATCCACCATAGAAAGAACTTGAATTTCATTATATCTACATACATATCATTATATCCTACATAAAGACAGCCCATTGACCAACATCAACGTATCTGCATAAAGATAACACAGAACCCACATTATCATATCCACCATAGAGAGAACTTGAATTTCATTATATCTACATACATATCATTATATCCTACATAAAGACAGCCCATTGACCAACATCAACGTATCTGCATAAAGATAACAGAACCCACATTATCATATCCACCATAAAAAGAACTTGAATTTCATTATATCTACATACATATCATTATATCCTACATAAAGACAGCCCATTGACCAACATCAACGTATCTGCATAAAGATAACACAGAACCCACATTATCATATCCACCAGAGAGAGAACTTGAATTTCATTATATCTACATACATATCATTATATCCTACATAAAGACAGCCCATTGACCAACATCAACGTATCTGCATAAAGATAACACAGAACCCACATTATCATATCCACCAGAGAGAGAACTTGAATTTCATTATATCTACATACATATCATTATATCCTACATAAAGACAGCCCATTGACCAACATCAACGTATCTGCATAAAGATAACACAGAACCCACATTATCATACCCAGCATAGACAGAACTTGAATTTCATTATATCTACATACATATCATTATATCCTACATAAAGACGGCCCATTGACCAACATCAACGTATCTGCATAAAGATAACACAGAACCCACATTATCATATCCACCATAGAGAGAACTTGAATTTCACTATATCTACATACATATCATTATATCCTACATAAAGACGGCCCATTGACCAACATCAACGTATCTGCATAAAGATAACAGAACCCACATTATCATATCCACCATAAAAAGAACTTGAATTTCATTATATCTACATACATATCATTATATCCTACATAAAGACAGCCCATTGACCAACATCAACGTATCTGCATAAAGATAACACAGAACCCACATTATCATATCCACCATAGAGAGAACTTGAATTTCACTATATCTACATACATATCATTATATCCTACATAAAGACGGCCCATTGACCAACATCAACGTATCTGCATAAAGATAACACAGAACCCACATTATCATATCCACCATAGAGAGAACTTGAATTTCATTATATCTACATATATATCATTATATCCTACATAAAGACGGCCCGTTGACCAACATCAACGTATCTGCATAAAGATAACACAGAACCCACATTATCATATCCACCATAGAGAGAACTTGAATTTCATTATATCTACATATATATCATTATATCCTACATAAAGACAGCCCATTGACCAACATCAACGTATCTGCATAAAGATAACACAGAACCCACATTATCATATCCACCATAGAAAGAACTTGAATTTCATTATATCTACATTTATATCATTATATCCTACATAAAGACGGCCCATTGACCAACATCAACGTATCTGCATAAAGATAACACAGAACCCACATTATCATACCCAGCATAGACAGAACTTGAATTTCATTATATCTACATACATATCATTATATCCTACATAAAGACGGCCCATTGACCAACATCAACGTATCTGCATAAAGATAACACAGAAGCCACATTATCATATCCACCATAGAGAGAACTTGAATTTCATTATATCTACATATATATCATTATATCCTACATAAAGACAGCCCATTGACCAACATCAACGTATCTGCATAAAGATAACACAGAACCCACATTATCATATCCACCATAGAGAGAACTTGAATTTCACTATATCTACATACATATCATTATATCCTACATAAAGACGGCCCATTGACCAACATCAACGTATCTGCATAAAGATAACACAGAACCCACATTATCATATCCACCATAGAGAGAACTTGAATTTCACTATATCTACATACATATCATTATATCCTACATAAAGACGGCCCATTGACCAACATCAACGTATCTGCATAAAGATAACAGAACCCACATTATCATATCCACCATAAAAAGAACTTGAATTTCATTATATCTACATACATATCATTATATCCTACATAAAGACAGCCCATTGACCAACATCAACGTATCTGCATAAAGATAACACAGAACCCACATTATCATATCCACCATAGAGAGAACTTGAATTTCACTATATCTACATACATATCATTATATCCTACATAAAGACGGCCCATTGACCAACATCAACGTATCTGCATAAAGATAACACAGAACCCACATTATCATATCCACCATAGAGAGAACTTGAATTTCATTATATCTACATATATATCATTATATCCTACATAAAGACGGCCCGTTGACCAACATCAACGTATCTGCATAAAGATAACACAGAACCCACATTATCATATCCACCATAGAGAGAACTTGAATTTCATTATATCTACATATATATCATTATATCCTACATAAAGACAGCCCATTGACCAACATCAACGTATCTGCATAAAGATAACACAGAACCCACATTATCATATCCACCATAGAGAGAACTTGAATTTCATTATATCTACATACATATCATTATATCCTACATAAAGACGGCCCATTGACCAACATCAACGTATCTGCATAAAGATAACACAGAACCCACATTATCATATCCACCATAGAGAGAACTTGAATTTCATTATATCTACATATATATCATTATATCCTACATAAAGACGGCCCATTGACCAACATCAACGTATCTGCATAAAGATAACAGAACCCACATTATCATATCCACCATAAAAAGAACTTGAATTTCATTATATCTACATACATATCATTATATCCTACATAAAGACAGCCCATTGACCAACATCAACGTATCTGCATAAAGATAACACAGAACCCACATTATCATATCCACCATAGAGAGAACTTGAATTTCATTATATCTACATACATATCATTATATCCTACATAAAGACGGCCCATTGACCAACATCAACGTATCTGCATAAAGATAACACAGAACCCACATTATCATATCCACCATAGAGAGAACTTGAATTTCATTATATCTACATTTATATCATTATATCCTACATAAAGACGGCCCATTGACCAACATCAACGTATCTGCATAAAGATAACACAGAACCCACATTATCATACCCAGCATAGACAGAACTTGAATTTCATTATATCTACATACATATCATTATATCCTACATAAAGACGGCCCATTGACCAACATCAACGTATCTGCATAAAGATAACACAGAAGCCACATTATCATATCCACCATAGAGAGAACTTGAATTTCATTATATCTACATACATATCATTATATCCTACATAAAGACAGCCCATTGACCAACATCAACGTATCTGCATAAAGATAACACAGAACCCACATTATCATATCCACCAGAGAGAGAACTTGAATTTCATTATATCTACATACATATCATTATATCCTACATAAAGACGGCCCATTGACCAACATCAACGTATCTGCATAAAGATAACACAGAACCCACATTATCATATCCACCATAGAGAGAACTTGAATTTCACTATATCTACATACATATCATTATATCCTACATAAAGACGGCCCATTGACCAACATCAACGTATCTGCATAAAGATAACAGAACCCACATTATCATATCCACCATAAAAAGAACTTGAATTTCATTATATCTACATACATATCATTATATCCTACATAAAGACAGCCCATTGACCAACATCAACGTATCTGCATAAAGATAACACAGAACCCACATTATCATATCCACCATAGAGAGAACTTGAATTTCACTATATCTACATACATATCATTATATCCTACATAAAGACGGCCCATTGACCAACATCAACGTATCTGCATAAAGATAACACAGAACCCACATTATCATATCCACCATAGAGAGAACTTGAATTTCATTATATCTACATATATATCATTATATCCTACATAAAGACGGCCCGTTGACCAACATCAACGTATCTGCATAAAGATAACACAGAACCCACATTATCATATCCACCATAGAGAGAACTTGAATTTCATTATATCTACATATATATCATTATATCCTACATAAAGACAGCCCATTGACCAACATCAACGTATCTGCATAAAGATAACACAGAACCCACATTATCATATCCACCATAGAGAGAACTTGAATTTCATTATATCTACATACATATCATTATATCCTACATAAAGACGGCCCATTGACCAACATCAACGTATCTGCATAAAGATAACACAGAACCCACATTATCATATCCACCATAGAGAGAACTTGAATTTCACTATATCTACATACATATCATTATATCCTACATAAAGACGGCCCATTGACCAACATCAACGTATCTGCATAAAGATAACAGAACCCACATTATCATATCCACCATAAAAAGAACTTGAATTTCATTATATCTACATACATATCATTATATCCTACATAAAGACAGCCCATTGACCAACATCAACGTATCTGCATAAAGATAACACAGAACCCACATTATCATATCCACCATAGAGAGAACTTGAATTTCACTATATCTACATACATATCATTATATCCTACATAAAGACGGCCCATTGACCAACATCAACGTATCTGCATAAAGATAACACAGAACCCACATTATCATATCCACCATAGAGAGAACTTGAATTTCATTATATCTACATATATATCATTATATCCTACATAAAGACGGCCCGTTGACCAACATCAACGTATCTGCATAAAGATAACACAGAACCCACATTATCATATCCACCATAGAGAGAACTTGAATTTCATTATATCTACATATATATCATTATATCCTACATAAAGACAGCCCATTGACCAACATCAACGTATCTGCATAAAGATAACACAGAACCCACATTATCATATCCACCATAGAGAGAACTTGAATTTCATTATATCTACATATATATCATTATATCCTACATAAAGACGGCCCATTGACCAACATCAACGTATCTGCATAAAGATAACACAGAACCCACATTATCATATCCACCATAGACAGAACTTGAATTTCATTATATCTACATATATATCATTATATCCTACATAAAGACGGCCCATTGACCAACATCAACGTATCTGCATAAAGATAACACAGAAGCCACATTATCATATCCACCATAGAGAGAACTTGAATTTCATTATATCTACATTTATATCATTATATCCTACATAAAGACGGCCCATTGACCAACATCAACGTATCTGCATAAAGATAACACAGAACCCACATTATCATATCCAGCATAGACAGAACTTGAATTTCATTATATCTACATACATATCATTATATCCTACATAAAGACGGCCCATTGACCAACATCAACGTATCTGCATAAAGATAACACAGAAGCCACATTATCATATCCACCATAGAGAGAACTTGAATTTCATTATATCTACATATATATCATTATATCCTACATAAAGACAGCCCATTGACCAACATCAACGTATCTGCATAAAGATAACACAGAACCCACATTATCATATCCACCATAGAGAGAACTTGAATTTCATTATATCTACATATATATCATTATATCCTACATAAAGACAGCCCATTGACCAACATCAACGTATCTGCATAAAGATAACACAGAACCCACATTATCATATCCACCAGAGAGAGAACTTGAATTTCATTATATCTACATACATATCATTATATCCTACATAAAGACGGCCCATTGACCAACATCAACGTATCTGCATAAAGATAACACAGAACCCACATTATCATATCCACCATAGAGAGAACTTGAATTTCACTATATCTACATACATATCATTATATCCTACATAAAGACGGCCCATTGACCAACATCAACGTATCTGCATAAAGATAACAGAACCCACATTATCATATCCACCATAAAAAGAACTTGAATTTCATTATATCTACATACATATCATTATATCCTACATAAAGACAGCCCATTGACCAACATCAACGTATCTGCATAAAGATAACACAGAACCCACATTATCATATCCACCATAGAGAGAACTTGAATTTCACTATATCTACATACATATCATTATATCCTACATAAAGACGGCCCATTGACCAACATCAACGTATCTGCATAAAGATAACACAGAACCCACATTATCATATCCACCATAGAGAGAACTTGAATTTCATTATATCTACATATATATCATTATATCCTACATAAAGACGGCCCATTGACCAACATCAACGTATCTGCATAAAGATAACACAGAACCCACATTATCATATCCACCATAGAGAGAACTTGAATTTCATTATATCTACATATATATCATTATATCCTACATAAAGACAGCCCATTGACCAACATCAACGTATCTGCATAAAGATAACACAGAACCCACATTATCATATCCACCATAGAGAGAACTTGAATTTCATTATATCTACATATATATCATTATATCCTACATAAAGACGGCCCATTGACCAACATCAACGTATCTGCATAAAGATAACACAGAACCCACATTATCATATCCACCATAGAAAGAACTTGAATTTCATTATATCTACATACATATCATTATATCCTACATAAAGACAGCCCATTGACCAACATCAACGTATCTGCATAAAGATAACACAGAACCCACATTATCATATCCACCATAGAGAGAACTTGAATTTCATTATATCTACATACATATCATTATATCCTACATAAAGACGGCCCATTGACCAACATCAACGTATCTGCATAAAGATAACACAGAACCCACATTATCATATCCACCATAGAAAGAACTTGAATTTCATTATATCTACATACATATCATTATATCCTACATAAAGACGGCCCATTGACCAACATCAACGTATCTGCATAAAGATAACACAGAACCCACATTATCATATCCACCATAAAAAGAACTTGAATTTCATTATATCTACATACATATCATTATATCCTACATAAAGACGGCCCATTGACCAACATCAACGTATCTGCATAAAGATAACACAGAACCCACATTATCATATCCACCATAGAGAGAACTTGAATTTCATTATATCTACATACATATCATTATATCCTACATAAAGACGGCCCATTGACCAACATCAACGTATCTGCATAAAGATAACACAGAACCCACATTATCATATCCACCATAGAGAGAACTTGAATTTCATTATATCTACATATATATCATTATATCCTACATAAAGACGGCCCGTTGACCAACATCAACGTATCTGCATAAAGATAACACAGAACCCACATTATCATATCCACCATAGAGAGAACTTGAATTTCATTATATCTACATATATATCATTATATCCTACATAAAGACAGCCCATTGACCAACATCAACGTATCTGCATAAAGATAACACAGAACCCACATTATCATATCCACCATAGAGAGAACTTGAATTTCATTATATCTACATATATATCATTATATCCTACATAAAGACGGCCCATTGACCAACATCAACGTATCTGCATAAAGATAACAGAACCCACATTATCATATCCACCATAAATAGAACTTGAATTTCATTATATCTACATACATATCATTATATCCTACATAAAGACAGCCCATTGACCAACATCAACGTATCTGCATAAAGATAACACAGAACCCACATTATCATATCCACCATAGAGAGAACTTGAATTTCACTATATCTACATACATATCATTATATCCTACATAAAGACGGCCCATTGACCAACATCAACGTATCTGCATAAAGATAACACAGAACCCACATTATCATATCCACCATAGAGAGAACTTGAATTTCATTATATCTACATATATATCATTATATCCTACATAAAGACGGCCCATTGACCAACATCAACGTATCTGCATAAAGATAACACAGAACCCACATTATCATATCCACCATAAAGAGAACTTGAATTTCATTATATCTACATACATATCATTATATCCTACATAAAGACAGCCCATTGACCAACATCAACGTATCTGCATAAAGATAACACAGAACCCACATTATCATATCCACCATAGAGAGAACTTGAATTTCATTATATCTACATACATATCATTATATCCTACATAAAGACGGCCCATTGACCAACATCAACGTATCTGCATAAAGATAACACAGAACCCACATTATCATATCCACCATAGAGAGAACTTGAATTTCATTATATCTACATATATATCATTATATCCTACATAAAGACGGCCCGTTGACCAACATCAACGTATCTGCATAAAGATAACACAGAACCCACATTATCATATCCACCATAGAGAGAACTTGAATTTCATTATATCTACATATATATCATTATATCCTACATAAAGACAGCCCATTGACCAACATCAACGTATCTGCATAAAGATAACACAGAACCCACATTATCATATCCACCATAGAGAGAACTTGAATTTCATTATATCTACATACATATCATTATATCCTACATAAAGACGGCCCATTGACCAACATCAACGTATCTGCATAAAGATAACACAGAACCCACATTATCATATCCACCATAGAGAGAACTTGAATTTCACTATATCTACATACATATCATTATATCCTACATAAAGACGGCCCATTGACCAACATCAACGTATCTGCATAAAGATAACAGAACCCACATTATCATATCCACCATAAAAAGAACTTGAATTTCATTATATCTACATACATATCATTATATCCTACATAAAGACAGCCCATTGACCAACATCAACGTATCTGCATAAAGATAACACAGAACCCACATTATCATATCCACCATAGAGAGAACTTGAATTTCACTATATCTACATACATATCATTATATCCTACATAAAGACGGCCCATTGACCAACATCAACGTATCTGCATAAAGATAACACAGAACCCACATTATCATATCCACCATAGAGAGAACTTGAATTTCATTATATCTACATATATATCATTATATCCTACATAAAGACGGCCCGTTGACCAACATCAACGTATCTGCATAAAGATAACACAGAACCCACATTATCATATCCACCATAGAGAGAACTTGAATTTCATTATATCTACATATATATCATTATATCCTACATAAAGACAGCCCATTGACCAACATCAACGTATCTGCATAAAGATAACACAGAACCCACATTATCATATCCACCATAGAGAGAACTTGAATTTCATTATATCTACATATATATCATTATATCCTACATAAAGACGGCCCATTGACCAACATCAACGTATCTGCATAAAGATAACAGAACCCACATTATCATATCCACCATAAAAAGAACTTGAATTTCATTATATCTACATACATATCATTATATCCTACATAAAGACAGCCCATTGACCAACATCAACGTATCTGCATAAAGATAACACAGAACCCACATTATCATATCCACCATAGAGAGAACTTGAATTTCACTATATCTACATACATATCATTATATCCTACATAAAGACGGCCCATTGACCAACATCAACGTATCTGCATAAAGATAACACAGAACCCACATTATCATATCCACCATAGAGAGAACTTGAATTTCATTATATCTACATATATATCATTATATCCTACATAAAGACGGCCCGTTGACCAACATCAACGTATCTGCATAAAGATAACACAGAACCCACATTATCATATCCACCATAGAGAGAACTTGAATTTCATTATATCTACATATATATCATTATATCCTACATAAAGACAGCCCATTGACCAACATCAACGTATCTGCATAGAGATAACACAGAACCCACATTATCATATCCACCATAGAGAGAACTTGAATTTCATTATATCTACATACATATCATTATATCCTACATAAAGACGGCCCATTGACCAACATCAACGTATCTGCATAAAGATAACACAGAACCCACATTATCATATCCACCATAGAGAGAACTTGAATTTCATTATATCTACATATATATCATTATATCCTACATAAAGACGGCCCGTTGACCACCATCAACGTATCTGCATAAAGATAACACAGAACCCACATTATCATATCCACCATAGAGAGAACTTGAATTTCATTATATCTACATATATATCATTATATCCTACATAAAGACAGCCCATTGACCAACATCAACGTATCTGCATAAAGATAACACAGAACCCACATTATCATATCCACCATAGAGAGAACTTGAATTTCATTATATCTACATATATATCATTATATCCTACATAAAGACGGCTCATTGACCAACATCAACGTATCTGCATAAAGATAACAGAACCCACATTATCATATCCACCATAAATAGAACTTGAATTTCATTATATCTACATACATATCATTATATCCTACATAAAGACAGCCCATTGACCAACATCAACGTATCTGCATAAAGATAACACAGAACCCACATTATCATATCCACCATAGAGAGAACTTGAATTTCACTATATCTACATACATATCATTATATCCTACATAAAGACGGCCCATTGACCAACATCAACGTATCTGCATAAAGATAACACAGAACCCACATTATCATATCCACCATAGAGAGAACTTGAATTTCATTATATCTACATATATATCATTATATCCTACATAAAGACGGCCCATTGACCAACATCAACGTATCTGCATAAAGATAACAGAACCCACATTATCATATCCACCATAAATAGAACTTGAATTTCATTATATCTACATACATATCATTATATCCTACATAAAGACAGCCCATTGACCAACATCAACGTATCTGCATAAAGATAACACAGAACCCACATTATCATATCCACCATAGAGAGAACTTGAATTTCACTATATCTACATACATATCATTATATCCTACATAAAGACGGCCCATTGACCAACATCAACGTATCTGCATAAAGATAACACAGAACCCACATTATCATATCCACCATAGAGAGAACTTGAATTTCATTATATCTACATATATATCATTATATCCTACATAAAGACGGCCCGTTGACCAACATCAACGTATCTGCATAAAGATAACACAGAACCCACATTATCATATCCACCATAGACAGAACTTGAATTTCATTATATCTACATATATATCATTATATCCTACATAAAGACGGCCCATTGACCAACATCAACGTATCTGCATAAAGATAACACAGAACCCACATTATCATATCCACCATAGAGAGAACTTGAATTTCATTATATCTACATATATATCATTATATCCTACATAAAGACGGCCCATTGACCAACATCAACGTATCTGCATAAAGATAACACAGAACCCACATTATCATATCCAGCATAGACAGAACTTGAATTTCATTATATCTACATACATATCATTATATCCTACATAAAGACGGCCCATTGACCAACATCAACGTATCTGCATAAAGATAACAGAACCCACATTATCATATCCACCATAAAAAGAACTTGAATTTCATTATATCTACATACATATCATTATATCCTACATAAAGACGGCCCATTGACCAACATCAACGTATCTGCATAAAGATAACAGAACCCACATTATCATATCCACCATAAAAAGAACTTGAATTTCATTATATCTACATACATATCATTATATCCTACATAAAGACGGCCCATTGACCAACATCAACGTATCTGCATAAAGATAACACAGAACCCACATTATCATATCCAGCATAGACAGAACTTGAATTTCATTATATCTACATACATATCATTATATCCTACATAAAGACGGCCCATTGACCAACATCAACGTATCTGCATAAAGATAACAGAACCCACATTATCATATCCACCATAAAAAGAACTTGAATTTCATTATATCTACATACATATCATTATATCCTACATAAAGACGGCCCATTGACCAACATCAACGTATCTGCATAAAGATAACAGAACCCACATTATCATATCCACCATAAAAAGAACTTGAATTTCATTATATCTACATACATATCATTATATCCTACATAAAGACGGCCCATTGACCAACATCAACGTATCTGCATAAAGATAACACAGAACCCACATTATCATATCCACCATAGAGAGAACTTGAATTTCATTATATCTACATATATATCATTATATCCTACATAAAGACGGCCCGTTGACCAACATCGACGTATCTGCATAAAGATAACACAGAACCCACATTATCATATCCACCATAGAGAGAACTTGAATTTCATTATATCTACATATATATCATTATATCCTACATAAAGACAGCCCATTGACCAACATCGACGTATCTGCATAAAGATAACACAGAACCCACATTATCATATCCACCATAGAGAGAACTTGAATTTTGTTATATCCACATTTAGATAACAATACATCTATATATAGTTTGGTTGTTGGTGGAGTCTCACATCAAACTTTCCACCACCGCAATAGCATCGCGGTTCCTGCTGTCAACCAGCGTATGAGAGTTGGAGTATTCCTGAAAAAACTCCACATCATCTACAGACACAGTAACATTTAATACCGTATGAAATGATCAACTTTCAGACTATAAAATATAAGACTACACTACAGAATATAATAAGTAATTAAAAAAAAATTTCAAATGTGCCACCCTAGCTAGCGTGTGAATAAATAGATCAGAAGCTAGAAAATCATATGATTTTTTTATCCTTTCTAGTTTCATATACCTACCCCCTTTTTGGGGTAAGGAGTAAAAAAAACACCAGTGTGGAATACCAAAAGTATATTTAACTTATCCGGTATTAGACTGGGGTGCGGGTTTGTCGCGCCTCCTGGCGTGCGGCAGCTTCTGGTGTACGGTGCGCGCGTGCAGCTTGAGCGAGTTGGATTGGCTGAAACACTTGGTGCACTGCGTGCAGGCATACGGCTTCACGCCCGAGTGCACCTACAGGCATGAGGAGTGTGTCAGTGAAAGTAATGAATAATGTGCCGGTGGTAATCTGATGGCTGAGACTATACGGCCAGATGAGCAGGGCGTTCACTTAATATTAGGTGATAAACCTGCCTGTATCTAGATAGCGCACATTGTCACATCTATGACATTCCTTTTTATTAATTAAGAGACCAGTCGAGCGGCACTGTCGCCTGATTGTGGTACGCCCGCCCATAATAATATGGCACTAGTTAGGATGATATACACAACACCACATTGTGTTCATTGCTTGAGATACCCCAGTAATTTACATAAGCTACAACTCTCTTCAAACCAGAACACAGTAATGTCTGCACACTGTTTGTCAGCTGCAGTAGGCGCCGCTGTGGCACTTGCCTTGTTGGTCATTGACTACAAAGAGCTACCACCAGTAAATTCAATAGCGACCGGTTCTTCTAGCTGGGTGGCAGGTAGGGGAAATAGCTCTGTCACTTACCCTGTAGTGCCGGTTGAGAGCTGGTTTCTGGCTGAAGCGCTTGTGGCACGCGTGGCAGGCGTACGGGCGCTCGCCCGAGTGCGTGCGCGCATGCACGCGCAGCCGGCCGCGCTCCGCGAACCGCGCCGGGCACTGCGCGCAACCGTACGGCCTCTCGCCGGTGTGACGACGCTGATGGCAGCGCAGCGCCGCCGCCGACTGACGCCACCGTTACGACACGGAAGACCATTTCTATTATTCACAATTACTTCACATAGATCTCACGTGATATGACAACGCGCTCGCGCAGTATACTAAGACATACAATGAAGGTGGAAGATATAAAGGCGGATTTGAAGAACCCCTACTACCAACCAAACTCCTCATGAGGCTTATGTATTTGAATCTGAAACTGCAAAGTTATAATATAAGCACTTAGCCAATGCACACAAGGAGTTACGACTCATACATTACACCAACCTGCAGAAGTATTGCAGGTCGGTTTACTCAGACGCTGGCACTGATTATCTTAGAACGGTATCAGATCATCCATGATTAGGATATAGATGATGATCTATTTACAGCAACAGGAAGTTTTATTTGCATGTTAATAAAATATCAAACTCACCGTGCACTTCTTACCGCACATCTCGCAGACCACATTCTTGTTGTATTTCAAACCCATATGGACCCTTTTCACGTGGGCCTGGAGACGGGACCTGGTCACGAATAGGGCCTCGCACTAAAGACGAAGAGATTTAAAAATTAAGTTTTTTTTTTAAACAATAAATATAAGAAAAAAAGTCCGGAAATATCAAATGAGGTACTACGGGAACAGAAGCGAAAGTTGTGCTGGTCTTCGTTATTGGAGACCATCTAAGTACCTTTCCACCGCCTATTGCAGCCAATAGACAGTGGTGTGCAAACGTTACAATGTATTGCAATGTAAATATCCCAACTTGCACACTACAGGTAGGGCTCTGTATAGGTAGGGTACCACCGCAGCTCCTATTGCAGCCGACCGACAGCCGTGTGCCGAGGTTATTGTAGTTCGATTGTAGCTGGTGAAATGTATATAAAGACGACGAGCGCAATGTGGTACAGTGTATATCATCCTAACTAGCGCCATTGTAGCAAGCATCATCATGAGCCGATAGAAGTCCATTGCTGGACATATGCCTTCCTCAAAGATCTACACGTCGTCGGTCCAGCTCCGCCGGCATCCAGAGGCTTCTCGCGACTTTCAGTCGTTTGGACATGTACATATGGGGGGACTTTAGTCATTTCCCACCACGCTGGCCCAATGCAGGTTGGTGGGAGCCAGAGCCGAGTTTGTTGATTAGAAGGCTGCACCACGAGTAGGTGAGGTTAGCTGGAGTCCCGTGAGTTGTTATGCGGGACCCCTTACACCCATGGCCAAGCATATCATTTACCATCAGGTCAACATCTTGCTCATCTCATCCCTTTGTGGAAAAACTTTTTTTTACAATAGACAAAGCCATGATAAGATCAAGACGTTCCACCCGATGTATGTCCAAAATAATATGGTCTTAACTGAAGTGATCTTTATGGTCCTTCGATCCAGATCATAGCAATATTTACACACTATTGATTAGAAGCAGACCTTAAGATGTCTTGAGCCACAGACTTATAACAAATATGTAGTAATCATATTCACCTGTCCACAGTGAAGAGTGGGCGTGGCCGTGGGCGTGACAGTGGGCGTGGCTGACGGTTGAGGTTGTAGCTCGCGCATATGCTGACGCACATGAGCACCTCTACTTAATGGCGACACTTCCTCTCCACATATATCGCAGCGCGAACTGGAAAAAAAATAATAACACATCAAAGAGCTATGTCGAGCAATGGACTGCCGCAGTCTGATGATGATGATGATGATGGATATATATTATGCAGTAATAGATTACTGGTGATTAGTGCCGAAGATCATATTTTCTTATTTGATGAAATGACCAGACGAGCGGGACATTCACCTGATGATAAGTAATACGCATACCCACAAACGTATGGCTAGCTAGGATGATATACACTATCATCGTAAATAATAAAAAAATGTGTCACGTTCTCATTAAACTTGGGCAAACTTTTTTTTATTTTACGTAAGGAGGAAATGCCTTCGCATATCTGCCCTCTTGGAGGCAAGGACAGGATATATCGGCACCAACTAGAACCCTCACGAGGTTCCACCTGTCACTTTACGGCGGAGCCACGGGAACACTAGCACACCTCGGTGACTCCATCAGGGTTACGAAGGGCAGTTCTGCCCACCGGCACACATCCCAGGTGAGCTCGCGGAGCTTGTCTGGAACGGCAACCTCGTGCCGGCCGGATAGGTTCCTCTTAGCTTCACCGTGGGTGATCAAGCCACGGCTACAGAGCACCACCGCCAGACAAGACAGTAACCTGTCTGAGGGAGGCTAGACTATCCAGACTAATAAATCTTCTGGGTTAGTAAACCCGCAGCTTAGGAGCTGGAATAGGTTTCTGCCTTAGTAGTTATTATTATTAGTAATTAGTAGTGTGCAAACTACTGTTCCGATTTGAAAGGCGCTGTAACTAATGAAATTACTGAGGTAATGGGACTTAAGGTCTGAAAGGGATGAGCACAATGTGATGCAGTGTAAACATCCTTACGAGCGCCACATTGTTATGATCACGCGTGCCACAACAGCATCAAATGAATGCCTCGGTAGCTTCGTTACCTAAGTTCCTAATATTTTTATATTCATCAATATCATCATCACTATGGCCTATTCATCATCATCAGCCGATGGAGGTCCACAGCTGGACATAAGCTGCCCCCAAAGATCTCCATATCGATCAGTCACGCGTTGCTCGCGTCCAGTGGGTTTCCGCCACTCTCACCAGATCATCAGTCCACCTTGTGGGGGGCACATTGCTCTTTCAATATTTTTGTACTATTTAGTTTTTTTATTATTACCGGAATAAATACATGGAACTCCGATCTGGTGAGTCACTGGAAAACTCATTGGCCACCAGGACCTGCGACCCATGGACACCACAGCAAAATAATAAAAAAAAATATCAATAAAGCACTAACGTTGTATTTTGTCTGTGGTACACACCACCAGGGCCATAGTTAGAAAAAAAAACGAAACACACTACCCGCTTCCGTGTTTGTCTGTGTGCTTGAAGGAAGTGAGGACATGTTTCTTCCAAGCGTTGACCGTCAGGAACTGAATGTTGCAATCGCTGCAGTACCTCTCCATTGCACTCTCCCCCGGGTTGTCTGGCTGACGGAGACAAGTTTTACTTTATCAATAATGAGTCACAACTCGGTCCTGATGTTACTCGGTGTTAAGGCACAACGAGGCTGTGGATGATGCTGTTATGGCAGCAGATGTACATCATCATGTCATCCAACAAGTGGAACTTCAGAACAGGACCAGGTACCCTCCGTGTTAAATGACCAGCGCTGTCATTAATCCATTATTATAATAATATACACAATACTAACAAAGCATATGGTCAGGGTAGCGCTGGATCTGTAAGTTAAAAAGTGAGGACCTGGGAGACCACCGACTACTTGGTTGATGATGATCAATAAGGATCTAAAGGATAACAAATTAACTGAAGATATGACTCAAATAGAGATAGATTGAAAATAATGACCAGGAGAGCCGACCCCAAGTGAAGATGGAACAAGGTCTAGTAAGAAGAAGCAAGAAGATAAAATATCTATGAATGACAACCTGTTAACTTCAATCATCACCTCAAACAAATGATGTCCAAGACTGGGAGTCTAGTTATTCCATAAGAGATAATCTTGTGCTCCGAGAGGGTGGAATGAGAGAGGAGCGAGGGACAGAGACCAAGAGTGTGAGAGGGACGGAAAGCTAGAGAAGGTAAGAGAGCGGTAAAGGGAGTACTCGCTATCTCTCGAAGGAGCGCGGGTTCAGTTCTCGCCGAAGCTGAGCTTCCGGTGGAGGAAGACATGTTCCAAGAACAACAATCCTGAACAGTTTCACCGATATGCAATTCTCAGATGGCCTTGACTCTCCTAGTCGGGAGGCTCTGTTCCCCTTAGCAGAAAAACGTTAAACATGTTGATGATCTAAAATCTAGATTTTTTGTAGTTCTCTAAGAAAAAGGTTGTGTCTTTCATCGGGTGATGCTGGAGGTGCAAGAGGTTTTTAGTTAGGAGGTTAGAGATCACTTACCGGTTCGTCCCGCTTGTGGGTCTTGCTGAGGTGCATGAGCAGGCCGTGTCTCCCCACGAAGCTGTCACCGCATCGCTCGCACACGTGCTCCGAGTGGTTCTTGCGCATGTGCGTCAGGTACGAAGTGGGCTTCCTGGGGAAAGTCAGCTCTGTTGTAAAATACCAGAAGCATTTACTGGTGGTAGTTTTATTATTATTACATTTTTTTTTTTATATTATTTATTATTATTATTACAGTACTGTGCGGACATTGCTGTGATCCGGTTTGAAGAGCGCTGTAGCTATTACTGGTGGTAGTGTCTTTGTTGCCGGAGACCGTTTAGGTACCGCCGCAGCGCCTGTTGCAGCCGACACACAGTACTGTGCGGACATTGCTGTGATCCGGTTTGAAGGGCGCTGTAGCTATTACTGGTGGTAGTGTCTTTGTTGCCGGAGACCGTTTAGGTACCACCGCAGCGTCTATTGCAGCCGACACACAGTACTGTGCGGACATTGCTGTGATCCGGTTTGAAGGGCGCTGTAGCTATTACTGGTGGTAGTGTCTTTGTTGCCGGAGACCGTTTAGGTACCACCGCAGCGTCTATTGCAGTCGACACACAGTACTGTGCGGACATTGCTGTGATCCGGTTTGAAGGGCGCTGTAGCTATTACTGGTGATAGTGTCTCTGTTGCCGGAGACCGTCTAGGTACCACCGCAGCGCCTATTGCAGCCGACACACAGTACTGTGCGGACATTGCTGTGATCCGGTTTGAAGGGCGCTGTAGCTATTACTGGTGGTAGTGTCTTTGTTGCCGGAGACCGTTTAGGTACCACCGCAGCGTCTATTGCAGTCGACACACAGTACTGTGCGGACATTGCTGTGATCCGGTTTGAAGGGCGCTGTAGCTATTACTGGTGATAGTGTCTCTGTTGCCGGAGACCGTTTAGGTACCACCGCAGCGTCTATTGCAGTCGACACACAGTACTGTGCGGACATTGCTGTGATCCGGTTTGAAGGGCGCTGTAGCTATTACTGGTGATAGTGTCTCTGTTGCCGGAGACCGTTTAGGTACCACCGCAGCGTCTATTGCAGTCGACACACAGTACTGTGCGGACATTGCTGTGATCCGGTTTGAAGGGCGCTGTAGCTATTACTGGTGGTAGTGTCTTTGTTGCCGGAGACCGTTTAGGTACCGCCGCAGCGCCTGTTGCAGCCGACACACAGTACTGTGCGGACATTGCTGTGATCCGGTTTGAAGGGCGCTGTAGCTATTACTGGTGGTAGTGTCTTTGTTGCCGGAGACCGTTTAGGTACCACCGCAGCGTCTATTGCAGCCGACACACAGTACTGTGCGGACATTGCTGTGATCCGGTTTGAAGGGCGCTGTAGCTATTACTGGTGGTAGTGTCTTTGTTGCCGGAGACCGTTTAGGTACCACCGCAGCGTCTATTGCAGCCGACACACAGTACTGTGCGGACATTGCTGTGATCCGGTTTGAAGGACGCTGTAGCTATTACTGGTGGTAGTGTCTTTGTTGCCGGAGACCGTTTAGGTACCACCGCAGCGTCTATTGCAGTCGACACACAGTACTGTGCGGACATTGCTGTGATCCGGTTTGAAGGGCGCTGTAGCTATTACTGGTGATAGTGTCTCTGTTGCCGGAGACCGTTTAGGTACCACCGCAGCGTCTATTGCAGTCGACACACTGTACTGTGCGGACATTGCTGTGATCCGGTTTGAAGGGCACTGTAGCTATTACTGGTGGTAGTGTCTCTGTTGCCGGAGACCGTCTAGGTACCGCCGCAGCGTCTATTGCAGCCGACACACAGTACTGTGCGGACATTGCTGTGATCCGGTTTGAAGGGCGCTGTAGCTATTACTGGTGGTAGTGTCTCTGTTGCCGGAGACCGTCTAGGTACCACCGCAGCGTCTATTGCAGCCGACACACAGTACTGTGCGGACATTGCTGTGATCCGGTTTGAAGGGCGCTGTAGCTATTACTGGTGGTAGTGTCTCTGATGCCGGAGACCGTCTAGGTACCGCCGCAGCGTCTATTGCAGCTGACACACAGTACTGTGCGGACATTGCTGTGATCCGGTTTGAAGGGCGCTGTAGCTATTACTGGTGATAGTGTCTCTGTTGCCGGAGACCGTCTAGGTACCGCCGCAGCGCCTATTGCAGCCGACACACAGTACTGTGCGGACATTGCTGTGATCCGGTTTGAAGGACGCTGTAGCTATTATTGGTGGTAGTGTCTCTGATGCCGGAGACCGTCTAGGTACCACCGCAGCGCCTATTGCAGCCGACACAAAGTACTGTGCGGACATTGCTGTGATCCGGTTTGAAGGGCGCTGTAGCTATTACTGGTGGTAGTGTCTCTGTTGCCGGAGACCGTCTAGTTACCACCATAGCGCCTATTGCAGTCGACACACAGTACTGTGCGGACATTGCTGTGATCCGGTTTGAAGGATATTCACTGAAATTGTTTGATATGTTATTTCATATCTGAGGACAACAGTGGAATGTGGTGCAGTACATCCTTACTAGACCGTTACTGTTATTGGCAGTCATAATCAGGCATCATCTGATGAACGTCCTGCTTGTCATATTCTTTTGGTGCTCCACCTTCACATTCCTAAACACCTGTTTTATGGACATGCCACATTCACCAACGAACAGAATGATCCTGATGCTCACCCTGAGAGGGAAGAGTCACTGGTCCCAGCAGTGGGATCATAAATATGCTCTCATTTCATACATTAGTGTGTGTCAACTTACTGGAACTTCTGCCCGCAGACCTGACATGGATACGTGTGACCGTTGTGCCATTTCTCGTGGTCCCTCGCCTGGTGCCTGTTGATGAAGGGAGTAGTTAAATAAAATGACATAAGTTTTTTTTTTATTCAATCTAACGCCGAGACGAGCGGAACGTTGACCTGATGGTAAGACATACGCCTCTCCACAGCAACGTGGCGCTAGTTATGATGATGTACACTGCACCGCATTGCGCTCGTCGCCTGAGACAAGATGTCGAGTCTCGTTACCCTAGTAATTACACTAGCTACAGCGCCCTTCAATCCGGATTACAGTAATGCTTGCACAGTACTGTGTGTCGACTGCAATATTCGCTGCGGTGGTACCTAGACGGTCTCCGGCAACAGAGACACTACCGCCAGTAATAGTTACAGCGCCCTTCAAACCGGATCACAGCAATGTCCGCACAGTACTGTGTGTCGACTGCAATATTCGCTGCGGTGGTACCTAGACGGTCTCCGGCAACAGAGACACTACCGCCAGTAATAGTTACAGCGCCCTTCAAACCGGATCACAGCAGTGTCCGCACAGTACTGTGTGTCGACTGCAATATTCGCTGCGGTGGTACCTAGACGGTCTCCGGCAACAGAGACACTACCGCCAGTAATAGTTACAGCGCCCTTCAAACCGGATCACAGCAATGTCCGCACAGTACTGTGTGTCGACTGCAATATTCGCTGCGGTGGTACCTAGACGGTCTCCGGCAACAGAGACAGTACCGCCAGTAATAGTTACAGCGCCCTTCAAACCGGATCACAGCAATGTCCGCACAGTACTGTGTGTCGGCTGCAATAGGCGCTGCGGTGGTACCTAGACGGTCTCCGGCAACAGAGACACTACCGCCAGTAATAGTTACAGCGCCCTTCAAACCGGATCACAGCAATGTCCGCACAGTACTGTGTGTCGGCTGCAATAGGCGCTGCGGTGGTACCTAGACGGTCTCCGGCAACAGAGACACTACCGCCAGTAATAGTTACAGCGCCCTTCAAACCGGATCACAGCAATGTCCGCACAGTACTGTGTGTCGACTGCAATATTCGCTGCGGTGGTACCTAGACGGTCTCCGGCAACAGAGACACTACCGCCAGTAATAGTTACAGCGCCCTTCAAACCGGATCACAGCAATGTCCGCACAGTACTGTGTGTCGACTGCAATATTCGCTGCGGTGGTACCTAGACGGTCTCCGGCAACAGAGACACTACCGCCAGTAATAGTTACAGCGCCCTTCAAACCGGATCACAGCAATGTCCGCACAGTACTGTGTGTCGACTGCAATATTCGCTGCGGTGGTACCTAGACGGTCTCCGGCAACAGAGACACTACCGCCAGTAATAGTTACAGCGCCCTTCAAACCGGATCACAGCAATGTCCGCACAGTACTGTGTGTCGGCTGCAATATTCGCTGCGGTGGTACCTAGACGGTCTCCGACAACAGAGACACTACCACCAGCAATAGCTAATTTAATGTTTTTGTTGTCATTGTTATTAAAGCGAGGAGTTGACAGACCTGGTGTGCGAGCGGTGCGGACACTTGACGCAGGCGTACCTACGCGCATGCGCCGACGCGACATGCGCGCGCAGCTGCCGCGCGCCGCCGTAGCGCAGCCGACACACGCCGCACTCGTGCGGCCCACTACTCTGCGGACGTACACCAATTTACACATGTACTGACGGTAGATCCCATCAACAGGATACCGTCTACGTACCCCCACAGCCGCGAAGCATATATGTGGGAACGTTGCTGTTATCCGGCGCGAAGGACCCGCAGCTTGGAAAATCATATAGGCGCAGTGTATATCGACTCAACTAGTGCTGTATTGTTACGATCAGACAGCATCATCATCATGAGTTTTAAGGACACATGATAGTGTTTGCAAGCTACCACTCACCAGCAGGAGGATGGTCAGGATATTCTTTACTGGTGGTAGGTCTCATTTGTCGGAGACTGTATAGGTAGATACCAATGCAGTGCCTTTACCTACCCGCAAACGATTGTGTACAAACATTGTTCCGGTTTGAAGGATGTTGTAGCTATTGTAATTATTGGGGTAACGAGACAACATCTTATGCCGTCAGGTGATGAGGGCAATGTGGTGTAGTGTATGCGATCCTAACTAGCGCCACGTTGTTATGGGCGTGTCACTTACTATCAAGTGTAGGGACTGGCTCAAGTCTTCGCTTCGTTGAATAAAAAAATATTAAAGATGCATGAAGCTCATCACCCTTGCGAAATAACTTTTAGCATTATCCTCAGTGCTGAAGCGCATCATTGTCTTCCACCGTCCTGCACCATCTTTTGCCCATTAACTCCTATCATCCACCAACATCCTTAGCATCTTCCATAGGTCACTACCTCCTGCCATCCATCCATCACCAATGCCTCCTATGATCGATCACCTTCCACAGACCATAAACTCTTAGCTTTCACCGGTCTACCACCCACCTGGTCGTGCTTCTCCATGTGGTTGCTGAACGCCTGCGGATGGACGAAGCCCTTGTAACACTTCTCACATTTGTATGGCGAGTTCAAATAGTTCTCCGAGCTGGCCCTACTAAGTAGTTCCAGCCGTTGCTCCTCCTCCGTCAACTCAATCTCTTTTGCGTCCACTTTGAAATCTGGTAAAATAAGTTATAATTAGTGATAAGTACTTGTCTGGAGAGTTGGGATACCCTGGATGAGTACAATTCAACACATTTTTTTTTTGGAATTAGAGTTTGATGAAGGTAGGGAATATCCAACTTCAGGGGATGTTAGGGTTATGTCCCACAATAACTAACCACTGGAACACCTTTACTATAGGTATCTGTTGCCAGAGACCATCTAGGTATGTACCGCCGTCCAGGGCTGTTCCGAACACAGATCCCGTGACTTCTCCAGACACCGAAGTTGACCACCGAAGTTTTAGTGGGTAAAAATCACCACATAACTCTAACTTCCCCCGAGAAGACGGTAGCTTTTCGAAGATTTCACTCCGAAAAAAAAAAGTAGGTACCACCGCAGCTTCTAATGCTCTCGAGAAACAAGTGTGAATGTACTGTGATCCGGTTTGAAGGGCGCTGCAGCTAGTGTAATTACTGGGGTAACAAGATTTAATATCTCATGTCTCAAGGCAACAAGCACAATCCGGTGCAGCGTATAAAATCCTAACTAGCTCCACATTGCTTTGTGTGAGCATATCTTATTACCACCAGGTGAACGTCCAGGTCCAAAATCAAGGAAACGGATTTTGCAGCGGGATGGTTCATAACACAGTTCTTACAGATTACCAAGAAAATTAATATTAGGTTACCTACATCAATGATAAGGCGGTATACGTTGAGACCTACCATCCTCATTTTTATCCTTCCGCTGTTTCTTTGCATTGGTTGCAGCTTTTTTCTTTTTAGCGTTCGAACCAATAGCAATGAGAGGTAGGTCATCATCAGAATCTGATTGTTCACCTTGAAGGGTCCTCATAAATTCTGTGTTAACTGGTGAACCTAGAACAAATGGAAATAGATCAGTTAAATATAGCTGCCATAGTTATATTTTAATAATAACAATCCTCTCCATATTTCCACTGATGGTACTCATGAGTTTCCTCTCATAAGGTGAATCGTTTATCAGCTGCGCAGGTTGTTGTATCTGTTATTTTTGATACATTGTGGTCTCCTTTCAACCAATTTCTTCATCAAGTTAATATGAATTTAACCGTTCACCACATTCATAACTCTACCGTCAAGGCCTCACAGTATTCTGTTAGTCATACAACCTAGGTGACTGTTTTACCATTGACAGCCAAATTCCACTAAAGAACTTTATGATCTTCAGTGAAATTAGGCAATCAAGTATTAGCTCATTCATCAGCATCCAATAGACATCCACTGCTGGACATAGGCCTCTCCCAAAGATCACATCGATCATGCTTCCTGCAATTCTCACCAGCTCGCCAATCCACCTTGTGGGAGACCTCCCAACACTACGTCTACATCTTTTTGGATAAATAAAAATTATCTAATATTAAGTCTCATACATTCATACCTTGTGCTCCCGGCACCTCATCGTCATCGTTTTCATCCTCTTCCTTAGGAGCCGTTCGAAAAATAATGTCTTCAGTTTTACAGTCAATCTCCATTTCAACTTCATGAACTGGATCCAGATGGAGATGGTAGATGGGTGTGGTCTGGTATGTCTGACCAGTGACCAATGTATTGTTCGGAGTTTGAGAAGTTTGTACAAACTACAATATAAAAGATGATAGTTTATTTAACATACCAAGTTCCTGCTTGAGGGATCTGTCCCAAATGAAATTACCGAAGTAACATGTGTTCAGACAAAGAGCGCTATGTGGTGCAGTGTATACATGCAGACTAATGTCACGAAGTTGGTGTATCGGTATGTTATGATAACACAATGTTTTTTCTATATATATTGTTAAATATATTCCGCTAGATAGTGAAGTACAAATGAAGTGCGAATGACATAAATATTTTGATACTACCCTCAATTAAAAAAAAATCTAACAATATAATTTAGAAGGGTATATTGAAAGGTTAGCAAGGTATGGGCATGTTATGCGGAGGGATGAAGGACATATAACTAAAAAAGTAATGAGAATGAATGTGGATGGTTATAAGGGTAGGGGAAGATTGAAGAAAGTGTGGATGGATTGTGTGAAACATGACATGTGTAAGACGAGTGTGAATTTAGATATGGCGGCTGATAGAGAGATGTAGAAGAGAAGTACATACTGTGCCGACCCCATATACCTAGGAAACGAGCAGGAGGAAGAATAAGAGAAGGGTATATTAAAATATACAATACAATACTTATCAAGGGAATGTCTTTCTCGTCTCATATTGTAGGAGAAAAAAATATTACCGCAGCATCTTTGTCTGAATAAATGTTGCCATAGGGATAAAAATTTGACAAAGATCTACCACCAGTAGCACACAGAAGATATAGATTGCATAATGCAGGACAAGCATTGTAAATTTTAAAAGCAAAGTACCAAGTATTAGATCAAGAGAATATATAATACCGTTCCACCTCTAACCAGCTGATGGAGGATCTCATTGGATTTGATAGCCTGTTGCTGTAGATGAGAGCATCTTTTTAATCTTGCAAAGCACATGAAACAGGCCATCACTGGCTCACCGTCACCATTCATCTGTAATAAAAGCCAACAATAATTTAGAAACATGCAACCACATAAATTAAAATCACACAAACGTTAAACATCACCATTACAAATTATAGAAATCTACTGCTACTCATGGCATACATATTGAATAGCGCATTATGGAGTTGTTCTCTTTTAGCTCCTTCTATAACACACCGATGGCAAAGTCACAATAGAATATTTTTACTAGTAACCCGCATAGGAAACATAAACATGATATTTTATTAATATTCTAGAATACTGTCAAGAGATAGCAAATCGGATTATTTTCATACAACTGTACATTTTACTTACAAATATGAACAATCAAAATTTGTTTTATAACAATGTTCTTTTGTTAGAAAATGAATGTAGGTAGGTAGATATATTTATAACAATAATTTTTATTGGTACTAAGCTATACCACCTAGAAGAAAAATAATTGTCAATACTGTGTTATTGATCAATAAATTTTATTTTACAGGAACAGTGAAGGATTCCAGGAGCAATCTTGGTGTTCCAAGATAATGAATAGATATACTTAAATTTACTCCCATAAACATAGGCACACTATTACAAAGATTTGTAACAAAAATTAAATCAAATTATAGGTAAAAATAACAGCTTGCTTCAAGCTAGTGAAGTAAACTAATACAAAACCAAAAGATAGAAACATTAAAACTTTAAATCTCTTGCTCTATTAAAATAAATTTGTAAGTAAAAAGTAAAAACATATAATAAAACTCTTGAAGAAGAAAAATCAAAAAAATTTTAACAACTACCCATCACACAACTTTTGTACCATTCGTCACAGTAACCTTCAACATATTAATACATACAAATAAAAGAAAAGAAGAAAAATTATAATACAAATATACATACTAAATTATGCACCTATTGATGTTCATACCAACATTATTTTACAATATTAATGAACGCGGTTAATTAAATAAGGCGGTAGACAAAAAAAATCTTGAACCACCTAGTCACTATACAAGACACTGCACGGAGGCTTTCCGTAAAGTGGAGCATAGCTTGTAGATAAAAGATTACAAAAAGACAATTCTAAGTGAGAATGGTCATAAATTATAACTAGGTAACGGTTAAAAACCAAAATCTTAAGGACGGCCATTTGTACAAAAAATATGCAATAAATTAATGTATATGTAGTAAATAAATTAATAATAATGTTTTAGTATCAAATACTTACACAACCGTCGTATCCTCCCATTAGTAATTCGTATAAATTTTGAAGAACAGTATTTTTCAAAGTAAACATACGCACATTCATATTTAAACAAATTCTACAAATGTCGTTGGACATTGCCGTAGTATGACTAAATCTTTCTATCACAAAATTTTACTAATTCAACTTAATGGCGATTTAACGAAGCTAAGTTATTCTGGAAATCTTAATCAAAATTTGCAAACCGGCGCCATATTACCGTAATACAAATGCGAATGAGAGAATCCATAGATTGTAGACCATAAATGTCATAGTTAATTCAGTTGTTTTTGATAAATATGCACTCCTATATTCAAGTTTTCTACTAACTGTTCCCATCCACGTTGACAGCCGTAACACCGCCGCAACTCCTTTCGGGGAATGAATTTTGTAAAATCCATTTTTAGCTGACTTCTTCTTCTGAATGATGGAAGAAATCTTTACCAAGTTTTGATTCTCTACATCTAATAGTTAGGCTCTCGAACGCCATCTCGTTATTATTGTCCCCGCAACCCTTTTTGAAGGTAAAATTTTGGTAAAACCCATTCGTTATTGAGCTACACTCGGTAAAATAAAAATTCATATTAAATTTTATATATCTAGACCTTATAGTTCCAGAGCCTTAGCATGATGAGTCTACATAAATATCTCTGTATATATAAATAAACTTATGAAATAATACAGGAAATTTATAATTATTGATTTTCGAAAACTCTTTTTCATATCGTTTACATTTTCTAGTTTAATGCTGTTAAAAATAATGAGTTAATTTTTTTTGTGTAAATTCGATATCATTCTATTTATTCAATGTTGTACAAAATATAGAGACAACACCTGATTTCAGTTTATTGTAAGAATATAAAAAAAATTAATACTCCATTCAGTCTGTCAAGAAAGTAAAATAAAAGGTATATTAAAGACTACTCCTGTTAAGTTTATAAAATTTATTTATTTACTTTTAATATATTTACATCATGAAACTATTATTATAAACCTGTTAATATTTCCTATTAACAATGAAAGAAAAACCCTAGGTCATATATACTGCTCTCTCTGCTATTCTATATCTAATATAAGATTTAGTCTATGGATACAGCCCAAGCCAACCCTAGGTCTTCGGCAAACTGACAGTCAAACGTGACATTTACGCTTGTGAAAAATAATATTTTGTTATAAATAAATAATAAAAAACAAAATAATGTACGTAACAAAAATAATTACAAAACACTTTATTTATTCAGAATATGAAGAATAGATCATTTTGTTTTAAATCGAACTGTAATGGCAATATGAAGTAAAGTTACATATTAATGTAAGTAGATATTAATGTATTGTAGCAGGTACATTATTTAATACATATTTTATAACATATTTTTGAGTTTACTTTCATCGGCACAAAATCTTGTTATAGCTTACGGGTATATTTATCCAGAACGAGAAGTATGATAATATTGATTTTGAATTTTAAAGTTCCGCTGACCGCACCTATGCCGGAATATTTACATGCTAACGTAATGCATACAGCTAAGAACTGATAACAGTCATACAATAAAATAAAAAAAACACGTGTAAAAGAAATTTAAATTTAATGGCTTTAGATTAAATTTCCAATATATTTCGTGTATAGAATATTTTATATATTTTTAAAATAAATACTAACATTGCGCCCAAAACGAATAATTTTTATGTCTTAAAATCATTATCATCATCAGGCGATAGATGTTCACTGCTGGACTTAGGCTTCACCGAAAAATCTCCACTTCGATCGGTCACAGTTTTAAAGTCTAATATTAATTTGCTTTTTAAAACCTTTTCTCTGGCACACTATTTCTTCTGACTAGAGTGAGAGTTTATGTAAACAATTAACTATTTAATCTTATTTATAATTTTATATTCTTAGTAAATCAGTTTAATTTTTTGATTCTAAATACTGATAACTATTATTGTTGCAAAAAACACTTAGATTAACTCATTAGGAAATTAAAACTATAGAGTGCAATGATTTTGTTAAGTTGCTAATCTGTTGTAAATTTCTAGCAATAAATGCTATCTTTATCTTTATTATTGTTGCAAATATTCATTGATAATGGAAATATATATTCCATTTTCCATGTAACAGTATGTATTTTGTTTTAGGATTGATAATAAAAGAATAATCAAATACAATGTATATATATACATTAATTCCAACTATAACATGATGTACATTTAGAAGTCTTCGTATGAGCATTCCAGTAAAACATGCTCATGCGACATTTGCAATGTATTATGTATAAATGATTTACATTTAACATTTCTCTTTAAAGGGGCTCCAAGTCATACTAAGAACAAAATCTTATAAGTTTTTTTACGGGGTGTAAGGGGTACCGCATTATGTCCAGCAGTAGCTCGCCTGCCTAATGGTTAGAGCATGTGGCTTTCATTCCGAAGGTTGCGGGCTAGAATCTCAGCATGTACCAATGACTTTAATATTTAAGTTATGTCCATTTGTGAACTTAAGTAACAACAGCGAAATACAAACTGTGAAGGAAAACGTCGCGAGGAAACCTGCACATGAACTAGAATCTATTCTAAGGTGTGTGTGAAGTTACCAAATTTGCCATTAGGTCCGCACAGTGATTATGGCCCCATCATTCTCATATTGACGGTAGGTCTGTTCCCCAACAGTAGGGACGTAAATTGGCTGAGGATGATGATAATAAAATTATTCTAGTATACAAGGGAAAACATGTTATATGAGAGATTTGTAAATATGTTATAAGAGAACCGTGTTATAGATAGGATTGTTGTATCTGTTGGAGATGGAATGTTACCGAGTTCAGCTAATCAAGGTGGCGTAAGTCAAGATGTTTGTATTACACCATACATCACTCAACAGTATGAAACTATCTATTCTGTTTCATCTTTGCAGTGCCCATCTTCAGACATAGGCCTTCTGTTAACTTTTCCATGCCTGTTGATCCCTTGCCATCTTGATCCTTCCTCTATACCACCGATCTGCACAGCAATCAACATCATAAAACTAAACATATTGAATGCTATAATCAGTGATGTTCTAATTATGCCGATAATTGTTTTATAATAGCTCTAGTGCTTTTCACTCTTGAAATCTTGTTTTGATATAAAATCCTGATTTGTCAAAACAAGCGGTGCATTCGCCTGATGGTAAATTTTCAATGTAGCGGTAACACTTCCGACTCCTCAAATCCATAGTTTCAGATCTTTCTGTTAATTGAATCCAACATTCACAAAATAGTAATATGAAAATGTCTTTCATTTCAATTCTTCAATATAGATAATAGTAGTGAGATATGTTTCTTCTCCGGAAGAAGGTTTACCAGCTGGTCAAAGAACCATTACTTTTTTTAATAATTTATTGAGCCGTCTACACGATTCCACCTGATCATATGCAGAGGATGTAATCTAGGTAGTAATGTGCTTCTGGGAGTTGCCTATTCTCAAGAAGACTCCCATATTACACTTAGACGGAAATACTGGCATTGAGATACTGGTTCCATTCCATCAATGTTCTCATAAAGGTTGCAGTTGAAAATACTTTGTCCGAATGAGCAGAATATTGTCAACGAAGAGTTGAACACCTGCTGTATGTCATCATGATGGTAAACGGCAGAAGACAGTATTAAATCAAGCAATTCTTAAGCACACTCACTATAATATGTGTGCACTGTTACGAGCTATCCGGTTTATTTGACAGCTTCTGGTCACTGACTGATCAGACAGCTGATATTTATTTAAATGGATGATTAATTTGAATTTTTATCAAATAGTTTGCTGGAGCTGGATGCAGTTCCTCGATACAACAGTATTTTCTGTCCTCATGCCGCGGCCGGTTGTTTGAAGATGACCATGTCATAGCTTTTCATGGTAAACATTATCATAATGTTAGCTTAGTAAGAAATTAATAGACAGCCCTCTTATTGTTCCCACTGCTGGGATATAGAGCCTCCTTCCACAAGGTGAGGGTCAGGGTGTTTTATTAATCTCATGGGCTAAGAGGAGATCGGTGGATATCACATGTCTAAGAATGCTATTGTTTACAGGTTGGAGATATGTTTCAAGGTCAAACGGTGTTCGTGTGTGATTACTGCAACCGCAACTTCACGAGGAAGTACAACCTTCAGGCCCACATAGAGAACTACCACCTGAACACGTCGTGCTACTGCGAAATATGCGACCAGAGGTTCGGCAGCCCGGCCGGCCTGCAGCTGCACCTCAGCCGCGGCCACAACAGGCACGGGCAGCCCTTGCCCGAGTGCGACCTGTGCGGCAGGATATTCACGAGGAAGCAGAACGTCTCCTCGCATATGATCACCGTGCACCTGCAAGGCGCTAGGCCCGATATCAGGTGTAAAATATGCGAGAAGACGTTCACCACGGAGAGGAACCTCAAGAGGCACACGAACCAGCTCCACAATCCGCACGCGGTGTACCCAACCTGCGATGAGTGCAAAAGGATGTTCAAGGGGAAACAGTCGCTCATCGCCCACATCCTGTCCACCCACCAGCTGACGGAGAAGGGTATGATCAAATGCAAACTCTGCGACAAAGTCTACACGAACAACAGGAACTTGAAACGTCACGTGGAGATGTACCACGGGGAGAGGGGCCAGTACAGGTGCGGCTCCTGCCCCAAGGTGTACACTTCGAACCAGAGCCTGAGGAGGCACGAGAAAACCCGCCACAACTCGAAGAGTCCACCGCGGCTCAATTGCCAAAACTGTGACGAAACAGTGTTTGGCAATGATAGAATAAACCATCACATCGCCAACTGCCGCAGTCAGGGGAACCACGGTCCAGTAGACTCCTTGCCCAACCTGAAGTTAACACCAGTGTTCTCTTGCAGCAAATGTGACAAAACCTTCAGCCAGGAGCCACTACTGCGCCAGCATATTAAACTGGATCACACCTTCCAAGATTTCTACGAGTACTGCAGGAGATCACTACTTAAGATTATGAGGGGCTCACAGAGCAGGAGGAACTTCATCAGCTGCGAGTTCTGCAGGGACTCATTTTCCAGTGCATGCGAACTCAAGGATCACATGCGGGTGAGTCACGACAGAGATTACAACTTGTCCAACTGCAACGTCTGCTACAACAAGTTCTACAGCAGAGAGGCGATGACGGAGCACAGGAAGATCTGCCTACCCCCGCCGGATGTGAACTCCTGCCCCTATTGCAGCAAGCTGTTCACCGACATCTCCAGCCTGCAGTTCCACACGAGGATATTCCATCCGCAGACGCAAGGCGGCGGTTCCGTGCTCTCCTGCACCAACATCGAGGACCCATCCACGGAGCTCGGCTGCTACAAATGTGGCCACTGCAGCCGCGTGTACTACAGCGACAGGTCCTTGAAGCACCACATGAAGCTGAAACACTCCGCCGAGCAGACGGTCGAGTGCCAGTTCTGCGGCAAGGTCTGCGGCAACAAGTACTACCTCGCCTCCCACATCAAGATCGTGCACACGGCAACCACCTGGTCCAAGTGCGACTACTGCGACAAACAGTTCAAGTCCAAGAGGAACATCCGGAGACACATCGAGTACACCCACCTGGGGATGCAGCGCTACAGGTGCATAGAGTGCGAGACGCTCTTCAAGGAGAAACGGAGCCTCCGGAAGCACGTCAGGATCAAACATCCGGACTCGAACCTGTTCCCCGAGTGCCACATCTGCCACAAGCGCTTCGAGTCCGCCAAGTCCTGCAAGATACACCTCAAACTCGTCCACTCCTTCAACATGAACACCCATCCCTGCGATCTCTGCTCCGACTCCTTCGATTCCATGGACGCCCTCAACACTCACCTCCAGACCAACCACCTGGCCGAAGACGAAATATACAAGTGCGAGGAGTGCAACCTGGTCTTCAAGGGTCACGAGAAGTTCGACCGTCACAACGAAACGATGCATTTCAACCTGGTGTCGAACACGAGGCACAAGACGCTGCCGCGCTGCGTGGTCTGCATCAAGGACTTCAGTTCACGGAAGACACTGAAGCGGCACATCAGGAAGTTCCACGAGGAGTTCGACGTGGAGGAGCTGGCTAACTACGGCTGGCTAGTCAGGGCGACAAGTGTGGAATGCGCCGAATGCATAAAGACCTTCAACGATGACGTGAAGCACAGCACCTTCCAGGAGCTGAAGCAGACGAGAGAGACCATAATATTCACGTGCACCGCTTGCTTCACCTCCTACAACGCTCTGGAGTACGCAGTTCTAAGGTACAAGCTGGTGGACGCTTGCAGGAGTAAGATGATGCTGAGCGAGTTCTGCACGGCGGTGATGAGCGACTGCGAACTGGATGCGGCGGACGGCATGGACCCGGAGACCACCGCCATCAGCATCAAGATCGAACCGTCGGATCTTCTGTATGACATAAAGACTGAACCAATGTCTCCGTAACTCTTGGATCTCATCGCTTAGTACTTTAACTAGTATATGTGAAGTTAACCGCTCGAGCCGTGCGAGATGGACTGGACCTTCGGCTGAACCGATCGCTGCGGAGACCTTCGGAAACCGTCTCACGGTCCAGCCGCTCGGGAGCCTATCAGTAACAGTTCAATAGCATAGAGTCATAAGTCAACGTTTCTTTTGTATGGAAAGTCAAGTTACTCTATGGCGCAGCGGTTAACGGCCGTAGCAACGGGGAAGTCCCGACGACATATGTATACCATGACACATCGCTCGAAGGACTGGCAGCCGATGAGGCACCAAGGTCCACCATGGCGTCCAGGGAAGACTCGGTGTTTGCAGCCGCCCCACTAGGTGGTCCGACGATCTGAAGGATGACGGATCGATGTTGACACCTTCGCGGCTGGCCTACGTCCAGCAGTGGACGTCGGTGCTGATGACGATGAGATATGTACGCCGGTGGCTCAGTGGTTGGCACGCTTTGTAACATGAAAGTTCCGGGTTACTAGAATGCAAGCGGCTAATTGCTGCGCCATAGGGGTACTTTATGTCTGTCTAATCGAATTCGCGTAGTTGTATAAAAATAAAATCGCGTCGGAATTGAACCTGGGACTTCCGTGTTACAGAGCCGCCCGCTACTGCGCCATAGGGGAATTATTTTTTAAAGCGATTGTAATTTTTTAATGTAGCATTTGGACGATAGTGTTATAATTATATGGGCAATTGTTTGGGTTGGGCCTATGTCCAGTTGTGGGCATCTGTGATGATGATTTATCTGACGAAGGATACAATGAAGGTCGCGGGGAACGGCTGAATCTCGAGTAGTTAGTACTGTGTAGAATATTGGAGTGGGTCTGTGCCCAGCTGTGGGCGTTTATGGGCTAGCGATGATTTTGTGGCGAGCGACGTTGCAAAGTTCGTGGGGAACTGGTCGGTGGGAGTAGTTAGTAGTGTGTTGAAATGAGAGGTCGGTTTGCCCAGCTGTGGGCATCCATATTTTGATATATCTGTCGACCAATGTTATGAAGGTCGTGGGGAACCATTGGATATGGTATGTATATGGGTATGTAGAAATCTATAGAGTGGGCTTATGTTCAGTTGTGGGCATCCATAGGTTGATGTTGATTTATCTGGCGGCTGATATTATTAATGTCGCGAGGAATCATTAGATGTGGGATAATAGGATTGTGTGTAGAAATCTCTAGGATGGGCCTATGTCCAGCAGTGGGCATGTGTTGATCTATCCGTCGGCCGAACAGCTTGCGGTGTAATTAAACACCAGCTCGGTGTGAACCGACCTCTGGTTTTAACTCTTCAGCAGCAGATGGGGAAAGTCGCCGCCACCACCACTCAACTAAGGGTGGCCAATTATGTTATGTAATAATATTAATAATAAATATATAATCGATATTTTAATCAAATTTTTCAAATGAATGATTTGATTCAATCATGATTATTTTTAATCTGTGTGCAAATAAAATTGCTGATTATTTTATTTTATTTATTTATCGTTGAACGGAACCCTTAAGAGTGATTGATTTGCGTTTTTATTAAATCACACGGAGGCATATTCTTCGTTTCCATGGCAACGTTTCTTGTGTTCATGATGGTAGGGTTTTGGCCGGAGTATCCAGCCGCCGCCATTTTGTAAATCTGCCACCATGTTGTGTTCAGATGTCAACGCATGGGAATTTTCGGAGTCTGGGTATTTGTCGGAGATTGTTTATATAGGTACCACCGCAGAGACTATTTTTGCAGCCAAACAATAGTGTGTAAATATTACTGTGATCCGGTTTGAAGGGCGCTGTATATATCAATGGTAGTAGTGTCTCTGTTGCCGGAGATTTAGGTAGATGATACCACCGCAGCGCCTATTGCAGCCGACACACAGTACTGTGCGGACATTGCTGTGATCCGGTTTGAAGGGCGCTGTAGCTATTACTGGTGGTAGTGTCTCTGTCGCCGGAGACCGTCTAGGTACCACCGCAGCGCCTATTGCAGCCGACACAGTATTGTACGGACATTGCTGTGATCCGGTTTGAAGGGCGCTGCAGCTATTACTGGTGGTAGTGTCTCTGTAGCCGGAGACCGTCTAGGTACCACCGCAGCGCCTATTGCAGCCGACACACAGTACTGTGCGGACATTGCTGTGATCCGGTTTGAAGGACGCTGTAGCTATTACTGGTGGTAGTGTCTCTGTTGCCGGAGACCGTCTAGGTACCGCCGCAGCGCCTATTGCAGCCGACACAGTATTGTACGGACATTGCTGTGATCCGGTTTGAAGGGCGCTGCAGCTATTACTGGTGGTAGTGTCTCTGTTGCCGGAGACCGTCTAGGTACCGCCGCAGCGCCTATTGCAGCCGGCACACAGTACCGTGCGGACATTGCTGTGATCCGGTTTGAAGGACGCTGTAGCTATTACTGGTGGTAGTGTCTCTGTTGCCGGAGACCGTCTAGGTACCGCCGCAGCGCCTATTGCAGCCGACACAGTATTGTACGGACATTGCTGTGATCCGGTTTGAAGGGCGCTGCAGCTATTACTGGTGGTAGTGTCTCTGTTGCCGGAGACCGTCTAGGTACCGCCGCAGCGCCTATTGCAGCCGACACACAGTACTGTGCGGACATTGCTGTGATCCGGTTTGAAGGGCGCTGCAGCTATTACTGGTGGTAGTGTCTCTGTTGCCGGAGACCGTCTAGGTACCGCCGCAGCGCCTATTGCAGCCGACACACAGTACTGTGCGGACATTGCTGTGATCCGGTTTGAAGGGCGCTGCAGCTATTACTGGTGGTAGTGTCTCTGTTGCCGGAGACCGTCTAGGTACCGCCGCAGCGCCTATTGCAGCCGACACACAGTACTGTGCGGACATTGCTGTGATCCGGTTTGAAGGGCGCTGTAGCTATTACTGGTGGTAGTGTCTCTGTTGCCGGAGACCGTCTAGGTACCGCCGCAGCGCCTATTGCAGCCGACACACAGTACTGTGCGGACATTGCTGTGATCCGGTTTGAAGGACGCTGTAGCTATTACTGGTGGTAGTGTCTCTGTTGCCGGAGACCGTCTAGGTACCACCGCAGCGCCTATTGCAGCCGACACACAGTACTGTGCGGACATTGCTGTGATCCGGTTTGAAGGACGCTGTAGCTATTACTGGTGGTAGTGTCTCTGTTGCCGGAGACCGTCTAGGTACCACCGCAGCGCCTATTGCAGCCGACACACAGTACTGTGCGGACATTGCTGTGATCCGGTTTGAAGGACGCTGTAGCTATTACTGGTGGTAGTGTCTCTGTTGCCGGAGACCGTCTAGGTACCACCGCAGCGCCTATTGCAGCCGACACACAGTACTGTGCGGACATTGCTGTGATCCGGTTTGAAGGGCGCTGTAGCTATTACTGGTGGTAGTGTCTCTGTTGCCGGAGACCGTCTAGGTACCACCGCAGCGCCTATTGCAGCCGACACACAGTACTGTGCGGACATTGCTGTGATCCGGTTTGAAGGACGCTGCAGCTATTACTGGTGGTAGTGTCTCTGTTGCCGGAGACCGTCTAGGTACCGCCGCAGCGCCTATTGCAGCCGACACACAGTACTGTGCGGACATTGCTGTGATCCGGTTTGAAGGGCGCTGCAGCTATTACTGGTGGTAGTGTCTCTGTTGCCGGAGACCGTCTAGGTACCGCCGCAGCGCCTATTGCAGCCGACACACAGTACTGTGCGGACATTGCTGTGATCCGGTTTGAAGGACGCTGTAGCTATTACTGGTGGTAGTGTCTCTGTTGCCGGAGACCGTCTAGGTACCACCGCAGCGCCTATTGCAGCCGACACACAGTACTGTGCGGACATTGCTGTGATCCGGTTTGAAGGACGCTGTAGCTATTACTGGTGGTAGTGTCTCTGTTGCCGGAGACCGTCTAGGTACCACCGCAGCGCCTATTGCAGCCGACACACAGTACTGTGCGGACATTGCTGTGATCCGGTTTGAAGGACGCTGCAGATATTACTGGTCGTACTTTCGGTTGCCGCAGACCAGCACAGCGCCTATTGCAGCCGACAACCACACTATCTTCTTTTTTCTGTTTCACTCTGGCTCCGTCTCCAATTTTATCTAACTCCCTCTCTCTCTTTTTTATCACTATTCATTCAATAAAAAATTATCCACAAATTGCTCTCTCTCTCTCTCTCTTCAATACCTCCACAGTGTATCCATTTCACTCTCACAAATTAATTACAACCACTTCCTCTCATTGTTAATTCATTAATTAAATATCAATAGTTTTTTTTTTATATTATTTTCTTTTCATTGATTAAAAAAAAAATTTATTGAACACCAGACTTTAAGTGTGCGTTATATATAATAGAAACAAACAGATACAAAACTTATGTAACGACCAGGCCCACTCGGCACTCCATTAGAACTTGGCACTCTTCCTCCGAAACACTGTTTTAGTCCTCAATGGTATTTTCAATTGTATCTTCTTCTTGCTACCGACCGTCACTACAGAAGCACCCGTCACCCTCAACTTGGTCGATGCTGTGTTAGGTGTCAACTTGATGCCTTGGCACAGAGCATCCATGTCCAGAGAGAGATTATTTATCAGCAGCAGGAACACTATAGCATGACACAACGCCTTATCTTTGTACTGAGCTGGACGAGTACGTTTCCCGTTCGAGGTTAGGAGGAAGTTGGATAGTATAATATTGTTGAGGGTCGGTGAGAATTTGCAAACTGTGAACATCTTCTTATTTATCTCTCGCACCATCGTCAGGTAGAGTTTAATTAATGCGCCTGCATACACACCTAACACCACATGCCTCTCGTTTCTCTTCGAGGTGATCATGCCGTTAACCCACGCAGGAATGTCGGAGCTGTAATCTTTATCAACCAGTTCCGAATAAATCTGCTCGTATTCCTTCTCAGTTAATATCTTGTCAAGTGCATAGACAAGTTCTGGTTTCTGTGCTTCTCTATCTATAGGAGGTACGTAGAAGTCGTCTGAATCCGTCTTCTCGTACGAGGTGAGATCTAATGTGTCTTCAGTAATATCTTGGGTCACATTTTGCATTTGTTCATTAACTATTTGCACGTTCAGTTTCAATTTCTCCCTCTGCTCCACTTGCTGCTTCTGTTTCTTCGATCCGAACTTCCTGCTCAACTCCAAATTGCTAGTTTCCAACAGTTCTGATGCCCCTGTATCGGCTTTTATTACAGGTTTCAATTCCGCCGTTCCCACTTCAATCAGTCGCACTTTACCGGATGTCTTATTGCGTGCCAACAATATCGTCTTTCCCAGATCCTCCTTTTCCTCTTCACCGGCGTAAATGAAATCGTTCAACTGTGTAGCAATGGTTGTTCTAGAACTATCACGTAACAGCATACACTCGGTCGGTGGGAACTCGTTAGTCGTGTATCCATTTTGGAAATTGATGATCATCGGATGCATATCATTTTTTGTGTACACTTCATCTATTTGCATTTTAGGCATTATTACTCTCTTAAAACTACATAAACACGTGTAGAAAGGTTATAAAGTTTATAAACAAATGATTTACATTGACATTTTTAAATAATTAATTAATGAAAAAAGACAAAGGAATTTATTCTATAAAGCCAGTAAAGTTTTTGTACTCGTAGTTTATTGAAATATTCAAATAATAAATAATAAAAACATGAAAATATTTAAAATACATAAATTAGTTAAGACAATATTGAATTAAAATAAGTATACCTTAATAATCTTAATATTGGTGAGTACCGTACGAACCCACTGGATGCGAGCCACTCGAGACCAATCGACGTGGAAATCTTTGGACGAGGCCTATGTGCAGCAGTGTACCTCTATCGGCTGATGATGATAACGATATCTTAATAATAAGTATACAAATTTAAACTCAATGTTTTCGTAACATTTTTTTTTATTTCTTCGGAAAACATTTAGTTACGTTAATTTTCGTAAGAAATGAATTTAAAATAGTTATCTATTTCAGTTTTTTTTAATTTTATTGTGACTTTGTGACCGGTGGTAACATTACCAGCGCTGTTTATGTTATATATAATGTTATTTAAAAATTCAAACTAGATCAGTATATATACAGAAACACAAAATAATGAAATGATGCAAAATAAAAAATCCGTACATAAAAAATTTATGTACTTTTTTTGCCATAAAATGCACATTATTTCTACTACAAAAATTATATATATTATGATTTTAAAATTCAGAGAAATAAATTATAATTAGATAAGTTAATAATAAATGTTTAGTAATAAAGACAAAAAATTAAAAATGATAGTAAATTTGATAAGTAGAATGGTAACGTTTGATTCAAAATTCGAAACATGAACAAAACATAAATATTATTCATACAAGATGCTATATACCAAAAATGAGGCTGTATGGTCTTCAAACTTTAACCTGTTCCCACGAGAGGGACGAACAGAAAAAAGAACATGACATCAGCGAAATATTTTACGAGAATCCATTACGCATAAAGAAGAAAAAAATAAACCATTAGCATATAATTGAAGAAATAAGGTCGTTGGTATAGCTTAAAAATTTGCTGAACTTGTGTGGCAATGCGTAGTGTACATTTTTCGAGGAAATGCTGGCCGATGGGGCAATATGATGTTTGGCGTCGTTGCCGGCGTGTAACAGTACAGGTTAGAAGATTTATGACGAACCTATGATTTGGTAAAGTTTGATGGAAAAATCTGAACGCAACCAGCCCCATACCGGATTATGGAAATCTTTGGGGAGATCTATGTCGAGTAGAGGTCATCTGTGAACTGACAACAATTTTTAGCGTTTGTATCGTCGAGGTTTTGCGCAGTTTGTGGACGGAAGAATTGAAGAACAAATGTTTCATGGGCTTGTTTTTAATATTGTAAAGGTTAGCAACACAGATTAGACTAATGGTTAGTAGTTACAATAAAAAGAATATAATTTCTTATGTTACAACTGCAACCATGCATGAGAGCTGAGCAGATTTAAAAAATCAACCAAATGTTATCTGAGGATATCCTGATGGCAGAGGGTTCCCATCCTTAACATATATAAATTATGTTGCAGACAGGTCGAAACTTAAAGAATAATGTACATTTAGATAATAAAAGCAGAACACCACAAATTAAACAAAAAGAAAAACAGTAAAACATCAAAATTTTAATATAAATTATGAGATTACAAGTGTCCTAGAGAAGAATTTTGTTATAAAAAGATGCAGAGGTCTTTGATTCTTTGTGAAGAGTACTCTTGTAATAAATATTTGCGACAGCCAAGCTCTGCTTGGTTTATATATATCCAGCTGTATCTGAATCATGTGGGATAGAAGAATCTGATGATAAACCTGAAATAAATTAAGTCTTCAAGAGTACAATAATTTTATATCCTAAATTCTTAAGCAAGGCAAGAATGTGTTGAAAGCATGAACATCAAGCAAAACTAACCTAATCTAAACTATAAATTGTCTTAAAGACTACCATAATGTGATAACTATCTTCAATGCTATCATATTTAGTATGATTAGAGTATCGGATGTTTACTGAATCAGAAGCATCTATTGTGTGTAGATTGGCCTAAGCAACTATGAAAAGTGATATGGACTTGGTTAGATCATTTTGTACCACACATCTTCAAAGATCACTCATGAAATATGGTAATGAAATGGTATATGAAAACTAAAGTCGGTATCAAGGTACAGTGGAGTTCACATTGTTGTATGTGTATATATATTTACGTAAGAATCAAATTGAGGTTAAATAATTTTTGGAAGTAACATCTGAACATTTTTAAACTAAGGGAATGTATCAAACTGTATCTGAATAACTCAACCGTTCTCTTGTAATGGTTTTGCTTCTTGATTGTTACGCTAGTGGCTGAGTGGTTGTGGTTGTCATGTTATTAGGTTTTGTTAGATGTTACAAAATATTTACTGTGGTTTCTTACTTGGTTGAATAATGTCATCGGATAGATAGCTTGTGTCTAGTATGTTGTTAACAGGTGTTTGTTTTCTTGTTCACAAGGTTATCAAACTATTGTTTTTTTATTATGTTTTGATAATAGTTTGACAGTCATATGTGCCCAAAATGAATCTGAGGTATGGTAACGACAGATGTTCTATGGTTTATTCATAAGTATTATTGCAGACAAAATGGATGCGATCAGTATGATTGGTAAAGATAACACTTGATATGGTTGTTTCCAATTAAAACTTGATAGCCAAAGTCCAAGTGATCGATCCACCTGAAGATTTCATAAGCTACTTTACTTTTTTGGAAGAACACTTTTATTGTTGCTTCTTTGTCAACAGATTTTTTTTTAATGTTTACAATCAATAACTTTAATCAGATATGATGTTTGTAATGACATGACACACTCTTCAACGAGATATTACACTTACAGTTCATAAGTTGCTTGATACGAGGGAAGGTCAATAAGTTTGCAGAACAAGGGGGAAGTGGGAAGGAAGAGGGTTGAAATTAAACATGAAACTAATTTTCCTTTTCAATATATTCTTTCTTACCCTAATACATTTTTCCGATCCCTCAAACTATTTATTTATACCATCGAAAAAAAAGTATATTTTTGCTATCATATTAGCATAGGCTGACACCGCAGACTTCTTCATTGTCTCTTTCAGTTTTGGTAATAAATAGTAGTCATTGTGGGCCAAGTCTGGGCTGTGAGGTGGGTGGTCTAATCGGTCAAACCTGCATCGGTGGATGGCAGCCATCGAGACATGGCTAGTGTGGATGGGAGCGTTGTGCAAAAGGCGTACACCTTTTCATAAATATTTAGTTTTGTGACTCCTTGATAAGACACGCCCCACCATCACTGACACAGGATGATAACCATGACCACATACCTTTCCAACCACTTGAACACCTTTAGAACTGTGAGCGTACACTTCATCATTTTGTTTATTGTAGTGTTCTTCAATCGTGATTTTTTTTATCAGTAAAGAGGATGTTTCTGTGCTTTTCACCTGCATCTCGCGACTGAAGGTTTGTCGGTTATGATGGATCCACTCCATCCATCTTTAATTGTAAAGATTGATTTAGGACCATGTCCTGTATATCGACGATAAGCACCGAGCTTCAGCTCTTGTCTTATATTAGGTTGGGGAAAAGTTTTTATATATTTTAATATAGTTTATATATATTTAACTAAAGTATGTAGGAACCATTTTATTTGATAACTTTTGGACATCTTGTGGGTAGGGACGGGGACATGATCCCATTGCTATAGATATTTTCGGAGTCCTGATCGAAATACCGCGACAAGTGGTTTTGGCAGCCCTCTCGTGATGTTAAACTGACACTGCCTAAAGAATTCTGAACAGACCGAAACAGGTGGAAATCTGAAGGTGCAAGGTCAGGAGTATACGGCGGATGCATTAACACCTCCCAGCCAAACTCCTAATTCTTGCCGAGTGGCTAAAGATGTGTGAGGTCTAGCGTTACCATGATGAACTGTTGATTAATAGGAGTCGATAATATTTTATCTGCCTCGTCTTCGGCCGCCATCTCCGTTGCTGATTCTCCACACTTTTGTTTGCCAATTCGCGACAGCAGCCCGTGCGATGCCAAGAGCTTCAGCAACACTATTGCACCCTTGCTCCGATGGTAATGGATTTAAATTTTCTTCGGATCTCTATAAGATTTTGGACATGGCCGGCCGTAATTTTCTTTAATCGAGCTCTCTCACAAAACTTGGTCGAGCGGCAATAATTTCCAGAACCAGGCTTTCTAGCAGTGATTTTCTTCGAGGTAAGGAAGCCGAAATATTGTAAATGGTGCTCCGGCACTCATCCATTTGCACAAAATGTTCTACCAGATTTGATTTCGGCCATAGCGGATGTGTACCATAGGAAGTCAAACACCTGATCTTTATGAAAATTACCAAACCGATTGATAGATTATATTGATCGTACATTTACCGACATTTTTTTTATTCAGATTTTAGTTTTTTTATACGTGTGACCCTCGGAACGTTTTGAGAAACTAAAAAACTAATTTTTATGAAAAAAATATTTTTTACTAAATCTGTTCAAAGAACTCCTCGCCAGCCTCTGTACAAAGTTTCATGGGTCTGAACCAATTTAAAAAAAATTTGTTCCAGTCCTCCGCAGACACCTCCTCCGCGGCCTTCTCAAAAGCTGCTGGCGCGTCTTCCAACGATGAAAGCTATATCCCTTTGAGCTGATTTTTAATTTTAGGGAATAGAAAGAAGTCACACGAAGCCAAATCTGGACTGTAATGAGGGTGTCCCAAGATTGACGGATGTGGAGTCCAGGCATTTTGTGCTGTACCATTCGGCGTTGATGCTGCTTTGGTCTCGAAGTGAATTGAAATTAGGTACCCCGTCAACGTGACGAATGAGCTCCTCGATCGCTTCACTTTCGCAAGCGTTGGTTCATTTTGGAACAGCTAAACTGTCGACTGACTCTCTGTTTCTGGATCGTATTGATAAATCCAGGATTGGTCACCTGTCACATTGTCGTAAACGCGCCGTGACGAGCCAGCATCAAATGGGAAACACCCAGCGGGAAACTATCCCCCTTACGCGAAGGTGCTTCTACAAGATCTTGTGAACAATTCCTGATCCAATCTGCAGAGTATGCTGATCTCTTCGTACGTAATTCGTCTGTTTTCTTCAATTACATTTTTTACTGCCAGCACACTTCCTTCGGTGACCCGCGTTTGAACTCGCTATACCAATGGTAGATGGTTGCTTATGAAGGTCCTTCATCCATAAAATCAATTCGAAGTCGATCAAATGGCTCATCAGGTTGCAATTCGAAGTCGATCAAATGGCTCATCAGGTTGCAATTCGAAGTCGATCAAATGGCTCATCAGGTTGCAATTCGAAGTCGATCAAATGGCTCATCAGGTTGCAATTCGAAGTCGATCAAACGGCTCATCAGGTTGCAATTCGACGTCGATCAAATGGCTCATCAGGTTGCAATTCGAAGTCGATCAAACGGCTCATCAGGTTGCAATTCGACGTCGATCAAATGGCTCATCAGGTTGCAATTCGAAGTCGATCAAACGGCTCATCAGGTTGTAATTCGAAGTCGATCAAACGGCTCATCAGGTTGGAATTCGAAGTCGATCAAATGGCTCATCAGGTTGCAATTCGAAGTCGATCAAACGGCTCATCACGTTGCAATTCGAAGTCGATCAAATGGCTCATCAGGTTGCAATTCGAAGTTGATTAAACGGCTCATCAGGTTGCAATTCGAAGTCGATGAAATGGCTCATCAGGTTGCAATTCGAAGTCGATCAAATGGCTCATCAGGTTGCAATTCGACGTCGATCAAATGGCTCATCAGGTTGCAATTCGAAGTCGATCAAATGGCTCATCAGGTTGCAATTCGACGTCGATCAAATGGCTCATCAGGTTGTAATTCGAAGTCGATCAAACGGCTCATCAGGTTGGAATTCGAAGTCGATCAAATGGCTCATCAGGTTGCAATTCGAAGTCGATCAAATGGCTCATCAGGTTGCAATTCGAAGTCGATCAAGTGGCTCATCAGGTTTTAAGTTTTAAGTAAATCGTAAAAACTCGAGGCGCGAAAATGTTCTCGGCGCAGATCCATTTTTTAATGAGTCGAGAAAATTTGAATTGGCTCTCGAAAAATTGGGGAGGGAAATTTGAAAATCGAACAGTGGTATTTTTACTTTTAAATAATCAAAGTTTTCAAAATAACAAGTGGCCAGTGAAACACACTCACTCACACTCGGCCTTATGGTGCTGACCACCGCAATGGCTGCACCGGTCTTCAGATTCGGTGCACAACCTCTTGCTGTGCCATAGCCTAAACACCAAGTGCATTGCACGAGTGGGGAGTGATCCAGCACCCGTACACGCTGCAGATCCACGTGCAACATGCCCCCGGCTGTGAAGCGGCCCCAGAGTATCGGCGATACTCACATGACCACGTGGGAGATGTGCGGGTTCCGCGCTCTCCGCCTGAACCTGTCCTCCATCCTCTGGTCCTTCTCAGGGCCGCCTACCAAAAGGTCCTTATTTTGGTTGCGGATGGCAGTGACTATTTCCGCGTCCTTATTATAAGACATTACGTCCCTGAGAATGACGAGCGGATCCTTACGCCGTACCTCTTCCAGGTTCAGGCCCCTTCCCGCTTTCGTCAGCCTCTCGCGCACTCGAGTCAGTTCTGCCTGCGTGCCACACTCTATGATTACCTTGCCGTCCCGTCGTGCCACACCCTATGATTACCTTGCCGTCCCGTCGTGCCACACCCTATGATTAATTACCTTGCCGTCCCGTCGTGCCACACCCTATGATTACCTTGCCGTCCCGTCGTGCCACACCCTATGATTAATTACCTTGCCGTCCCGTCGTGCCACACCCTATGATTACCTTGCCGTCCCGTCGTGCCACACCCTATGATTACCTTGCCGTCCCGTCGTGCCACACCCTATGATTAATTACCTTGCCGTCCCGTCGTGACACACCCTATGATTAATTACCTTGCCGTCCCGTCGTGACACACCCTATGATTACCTTGCCGTCCCGTCGTGCCACACCCTATGATTAATTACCTTGCCGTCCCGTCGTGCCACACCCTATGATTACCTTGCCGTCCCGTCGTGACACACCCTATGATTACCTTGCCGTCCCGTCGTGCCACACCCTATGATTACCTTGCCGTCCCGTCGTGACACACCCTATGATTAATTACCTTGCCGTCCCGTCGTGACACACCCTATGATTACCTTGCCGTCCCGTCGTGCCACACCCTATGATTACCTTGCCGTCCCGTCGTGACACACCCTACGATTAATTACCTTGCCGTCCCGTCGTGACACACTATGATTACCTTGCCGTCCCGTCGTGCCACACCCTATGATTAATTACCTTGCCGTCCCGTCGTGACACACCCTATGATTACCTTGCCGTCCCGTCGTGCCACACCCTATGATTACCTTGCCGTCCCGTCGTGCCACACCCTATGATTACCTTGCCGTCCCGTCGTGCCACACCATATGATTACCTTGCCGTCCCGTCGTGCCACACCCTATGATTAATTACCTTGCCGTCCCGTCGTGCCACACCCTATGATTAATTACCTTGCCGTCCCGTCGTGACACACCCTATGATTACCTTGCCGTCCCGTCGTGACACACCCTATGATTACCTTGCCGTCCCGTCGTGGCACACCCTATGATTAATTACCTTGCCGTCCCGTCGTGCCACACCCTATGATTACCTTGCCGTCCCGTCGTGCCACACCCTATGATTAATTACCTTGCCGTCCCGTCGTGCCACACCCTATGATTACCTTGCCGTCCCGTCGTGCCACACCCTATGATTACCTTGCCGTCCCGTCGTGCCACACCCTATGATTAATTACCTTGCCGTCCCGTCGTGCCACACCCTATGATTAATTACCTTGCCGTCCCGTCGTGGCACACCCTATGATTAATTACCTTGCCGTCCCGTCGTGCCACACCCTATGATTACCTTGCCGTCCCGTCGTGCCACACCCTATGATTACCTTGCCGTCCCGTCGTGCCACACCCTATGATTACCTTGCCGTCCCGTCGTGCCACACCCTATGATTACCTTGCCGTCCCGTCGTGCCACACCCTATGATTACCTTGCCGTCCCGTCGTGCCACACCCTATGATTACCTTGCCGTCCCGTCGTGCCACACCCTATGATTACCTTGCCGTCCCGTCGTGCCACACCCTATGATTAATTACCTTGCCGTCCCGTCGTGACACACCCTATGATTAATTACCTTGCCGTCCCGTCGTGCCACACCCTATGATTACCTTGCCGTCCCGTCGTGCCACACCCTATGATTAATTACCTTGCCGTCCCGTCGTGACACACCCTATGATTAATTACCTTGCCGTCCCGTCGTGCCACACCCTATGATTACCTTGCCGTCCCGTCGTGCCACACCCTATGATTACCTTGCCGTCCCGTCGTGCCACACCCTATGATTACCTTGCCGTCCCGTCGTGCCACACCCTATGATTACCTTGCCGTCCCGTCGTGCCACACCCTATGATTACCTTGCCGTCCCGTCGTGCCACACCCTATGATTACCTTGCCGTCCCGTCGTGCCACACCCTATGATTACCTTGCCGTCCCGTCGTGCCACACCCTATGATTACCTTGCCGTCCCGTCGTGCCACACCCTATGATTACCTTGCCGTCCCGTCGTGCCACACCCTATGATTACCTTGCCGTCCCGTCGTGCCACACCCTATGATTACCTTGCCGTCCCGTCGTGCCACACCCTATGATTACCTTGCCGTCCCGTCGTGCCACACCCTATGATTACCTTGCCGTCCCGTCGTGCCACACCCTATGATTACCTTGCCGTCCCGTCGTGCCACACCCTATGATTACCTTGCCGTCCCGTCGTGCCACACCCTATGATTACCTTGCCGTCCCGTCGTGCCACACCCTATGATTACCTTGCCGTCCCGTCGTGCCACACCCTATGATTACCTTGCCGTCCCGTCGTGCCACACCCTATGATTACCTTGCCGTCCCGTCGTGCCACACCCTATGATTACCTTGCCGTCCCGTCGTGCCACACCCTATGATTACCTTGCCGTCCCGTCGTGCCACACCCTATGATTACCTTGCCGTCCCGTCGTGCCACACCCTATGATTACCTTGCCGTCCCGTCGTGCCACACCCTATGATTACCTTGCCGTCCCGTCGTGCCACACCCTATGATTAATTACCTTGCCGTCCCATCGTGACACACCCTATGATTACCTTGCCGTCCCGTCGTGCCACGCCCTATGATTAATTACCTTGCCGTCCCGTCGTGACACACCCTATGATTACCTTGCCGTCCCGTCGTGCCACACCCTATGATTACCTTGCCGTCCCGTCGTGACACACCCTATGATTACCTTGCCGTCCCGTCGTGCCACACCCTATGATTACCTTGCCGTCCCGTCGTGCCACACCCTATGATTACTTTGCCGTCCCGTCGTGCCACACCCTATGATTACCTTGCCGTCCCGTCGTGCCACACCCTATGATTACCTTGCCGTCCCGTCGTGCCACACCCTATGATTACCTTGCCGTCCCGTCGTGCCACACCCTATGATTACCTTGCCGTCCCGTCGTGCCACACCCTATGATTACCTTGCCGTCCCGTCGTGACACACCCTATGATTACCTTGCCGTCCCGTCGTGCCACACCCTATGATTACCTTGCCGTCCCGTCGTGCCACACCCTATGATTACCTTGCCGTCCCGTATTTTCCGGATCATGTCTATCATTTAGGGCCTCTCTTATTCTACACAGGACCTGGTCTCTGGAGTCGGTCCCCGACGAGACCGCCACCGAGTGCGTCACGTCGCTCCCCGGTAGCGGCCTTTTTACCGGTGCGGCGGCTGCGCCTGCGTATGTGCCGGGTCGCTCGAGCTTCTCCTTCTCCCTCTTTTCCTTCCATGCGTTGAGAGACTCCTTGAGACCCTCCATCTCCTTGGTATTGGTCTCAAGGAGTTTCGCATGCTCCCTCAATTTCATTAACATTACTCCATATTCCCTTCCCGGCTGCTTGACCCCTGGGGGGACAGCGAGGGGTGCTTCTTCATCCCCTTTCCCCTCGCTTTCCCTGCCAAGTTGTCCGGACGCCGGGCCCCATCTTTAGGTCTTTTGGTCCCCGGTTCTCTTCCTCTTCGACTAGAGCTCCCCCTCCTTCACAAACTGGTAGAGCCTTTCCACCGCCTGTGTCACCCCCTCTTTTATCTCCGTTTTCAGGTTGCGCGAGTTCCCCTGGTACAGCTTAGCCTTGCTCAGGCAAGCTCGCGCCTCCTTAACCCGGTCTACGGGAGCTGGCATACCTCCTTTCGGAGATTCTGCGCCCCCCGCTGCTGAGGTCGACACCCTATATTTGGTACCAATGCGGTGACATGCGAGCGAAATGGTTGAGTTGAGTGAAGAGTTTCAACATTTGTTAGGCATGCCACCTTAGCCTTTAGAGAGACGAAAGTCACGATGGATTCTTTTGACATTCCGCCTACCGCATCCACCGGAAGGACTGATCGCTTGCCAGTAGCTTCTACGGCCTCGGCAATAGATGCATCGACCAACGTAGAAGTGGAGCCATCATTTAAAAGCGCATTAGTGTTCACGGTACAGCGACGACCTGATAGTCTAACAGGCACCATCTTCAGAAGAGAACGTCGTCACGGCTCTGAGGTGTTGTTATAGTACAATATTCTCTGGCATAACGTTATCAAGACTACTCTGGTGAGAGACATCATCATTGTTGTTCCTATCGATTGATATGAGACACGGTTGCTTACGGCACCTCTTTATGTAGCTAGGAGTAATGGCATTTTCGTCGATCACTTTCTCATTATGCACCTATCTAAGATAATGTTGCAGGGCGGGAATCAAAACTTGACGCGCCTAACACCTAATATATAGATCCCACTACTTATAGATTTTCCGGGATCCCACTTTTGACACCAAAATTTATAAGGATGGCGCTCTGTGCGTCTTTTAAAAAAAAAGCAATTTTATTTAGGCTGTAAACGAGAGTACAGAAGTTGACTGCTTCAAATTAGCTAAACGAATATTTTTATATAAATCAAGATTACTGAGATACGCAGAGGCTGGATACAATGAATTGTGCATAGCAGGACGTTTCTTCAGCGATTTCAATTGGATGTGATCCTTTCAGAGTCTGTGAGTAAAGCGTGTAAGGGCGCTGAATCTTGGCTGCATTGAGAATGAGTTTTATATAAAAATTCAGCATCCCAAGAAATCGCCGAAGTTCTTTTTGTAATCTCCGCATGGTCGTCATCCATTTTCCTTTTTAGATGCAGAGTGCAGTGGAGATGACCAAGGGCTTTCGGAAGGTTGTGTTGTTCCATTCTTGAGCATAGCATTTTTTTTTTCTATAACGTCTCGTGCATGTGGCCGGTCAAGGCCATGATTGTGCCTTTATTTCTTTCTAATTCCTGTTCTACTTCTCTCTTTCATTGCGCTGGGGCCCGCTCACTAAGGTCCCCGGTTCGCTTCCTTTCCAGTTCTGCTTCTTTGGTAAAGCCTGTTAGACCAAATAGCAGACGCTCCTAGCCAAAATGGTGGCAGTTGGACTCCCGATTAGATATAAATCAGAATGTGCAGATAGCACCGTTTCCCCGACTACCGTAGGAGGAGTAGGTCCACTGTCTTTGCCCAAGGTGTTCGCCGTTTCAAATTTAAATTATACGTGGGACATTCAGAAAGCTTTGAGGATCAAAAAAACTAACTTCTCTGAAAAAAATATTTATATTCATAGAATTATAAAAAAAAGATTTATCTGTTCAAAGAACTCTCCATCTGCCTCTATACAAAGTTTCATGCGTCTGAACCAATCTTTAAAACATTTCTCCAGTCCTCCGCAGACACTTCTTCCACGGCCTTCTCAAACGCTGCTGTATCCCTTGACGAGCCTGCATCAAATGTTTGTATCATATCACGGCACCAATCCACACGAGCCTGCTTCTGAGCTTCGGTGCTAGGGTAGGTAGGTAGAGCCTGTCTACCGCAGCGGTCACCTCCACCTTAATCTCGTTTTGAGGTTGCGCGAGTTGCCTAGGTGGAGCTTGGATTTGCTTAGGCAAGCTCGCGCCTCCTTCACGCGGTCGGCGGGCGCCGGTTTTCCCTCTTTCGAGGGTCCTGCGGCACCCGCCGTCGCCGGCGACCGCTCCTCCACCAGCTTGTCCTATGGTGTAGGGGCTCTTACCTTTGGCTTCGTGGCGGGGGCAACTTTACGGGGAGAGGTCTTCCTCTTCTCCCTCGTCTTCTCCCACATTCCTCCGGACGCTTCCTCTTTTGCTCTCTATAATGGGCGACGTACTCTCTCTAGTCGTGTCTCCTGCCTGACTAGGCAGGGTCACGTCGTCCGCGTCCGCCTTAGGGGAGTGCGGATCATGGCGCGGGGAGAGGGAATGACGTAGGGGGAACTCGTCTAATACTATAACAAAAAACTTAATCCTAGTGCAATAAGGCGTTAAAGCTTAAGAACTAGTGCAATAGGGCAATGTCAATATGTTTAAAATCTTAAATCTAGTGCAACGGCAACAAGTCAATCTATAAAACTTAAAACTAAATGCAAAAGCAACAGTATTCTTAAATCTATTGCAATAAGGACGGCCCTTAAAACTCCTGGGTCCAGTTGGATCCCTGCAATCGGATTCAGTAGTCAATTTTAAAATTTAAAATTAAAATAAATAGATAATTTTTATATATAAATACACTTATTAATATATACTATGTAAATAAATAAATACATAAATTATATAATAGATAAATATTTTTAATTAATATTAAATTAAAATATTATAGTGGCCAATACAGCGTTTCGCCACTATAATATTTTTATAAAATCCGATTGGAATTATCCAACCGGATAATTAATCCCCCCTTCTTGAGCAGGACCAGTTTCCTCGTCTTCCAAAGGGGCGGAAACTGACCCTGCTTCAAGGACGCCGTGAACAGCGCCCGCGTCCAGGGCTCCAGGGGACCCAAAGCTAGAGCCCTCGCGCGGCCGGGTATACCGTCGGGCCCAGGAGCGGTGTCTCTGACACGCATCCTTTTGACGGCTTTGACGGCCGCCAACAGTTCCCCTTCGCTGACACCCGGGGCGTCGTCCGGTTGGAAGGAGTCTTCTTCCCCCCCCCCCTCGGCCGACGCGGGACTGAGTCGCAGTCGATGGCGACTCCTCGACGTCCCGCCGTGGGAACAGGAACAGGGTGCAGATCGTCCGATCGAGAAGTTCCGGTCGGAGGCTGCGAGTCAGAGGGGGTCTCCAAGGGCGCAGCTTTTGCCGCACCCTCCTATATGGCTTCCCGAAAGGGTCGCCGTCCAATGACTCGAGCATCTGGACTTCGGAAGCCTTCTTCGCCTTGGCGATCGCGACCACCAGCTCCTTCACGTTGGCCCTGTGCGCCGCATACAGCCGCTCCTCCTCGGCCGTATCGCGCCTCCGTCGACGTCGGCACCTGTGGTACCGTCGCCAGCTCGCCACGCACGCCTTACGAAGCCGCGCTAGGTCCGCCGACCACCAGTACACACCGCGCCTAGGAGGCAGGGAGCGCACTCGCGACAACCGTGCCGCCTGTTTTTTTTTTTTTGTTTTACGTGGGGGGAAGTATCTACGCATACCCGTCCTCGCGGGGGCGAAGACGGGTTATGTCGGACTTGCACCGACTAAAACCCCCACGATGTTCCACCTCATCGCTATGATGGCAGGGTCACGGGAACGCATGCACTCAACCGCCACCCTGCCGGCGCTGGCCCCTTGCGCAGCCCCACCTCGGGAGGGAGGGATGAACCCTCCCTTTCCAGGACGCACCGGAACATGCAACGCGCCCCTTCCTCGACCTCATGCGTGTGCGGGCGACCGGTTCCCCCGAACCTGTTGCGCAGAGGCCATGAGAGCCACTGGCGAAAACCTCTCCCGGCTCCCCGCGGCAGAGAGATGTTAGGCCCGCCGCTACCTGTCAACGGCTGCGGAGGATAGGGAGAGCGGCGCATCTCAATACCGGCACTCCTCTTCCCTCGCGGCCCCACCGCCGCCGCATCGCCGGTGCGACACCGGTTGGCCGCAGAGAGTACTCCCTCCGCGACCCCACCTCGGCTGCAGGGGCGGTGTGAAACCGCCCCTGCAGCCGGCCGCTAGGGCAGCACACAGCCGCCCCTGCGGCCCCCGACCGTGCCGCCTGTTGCGCTATGCGAAACCAGGTAGCGGTACTATGTCCGATTTATTTTCTTTTGTAATATAATTTTTTAAAACAATAAAAAAAAAAAAATTTAAAACCTATTATTTCTGTACCGCTACCTAGTTTCACTGGGAGACGCCACTAGTATATCGGGGCCGGATATCAGCCTTCCCCGCACAGCTGTTATTTCCCCGTAGCAATTTGCGCTCCGTATTTTTGCACCGTATTTTTTAACTATTTAAAAAAAGAAAAAACTGGGAAAAGGTCTTATAACAGCCGTACCGAGTACGACTGGTATGGGAAAACCACGATAACCGCGCTTATTTGCGGTCCGTGGCTACCCTTGTTTTCCGTGTAACTTCCCCTTTTGAATTTTACAACTGTATTTTGTTTATTGTCCAAAAAGTATTCCAAAAGTTTAATAATTTTTTTATATGTTTAGAGTGGGGGGAAATTTGTCCAAATACTTTTTAACCCACCTGTGCTCCCTCGATGCCCCCAGGGGTGGCACTAGGCCCCGACACAGCGTCTCCCACTAATTAATTTTTAAACCCACTTTTCTTGCATTAACCCCCCGCTTGTGGGGTATCGTTGGATTGGTCCTTCCCTGCTGCTTCCAACGAGCCCAAAAAAGTGAGAGGTCGTCGCTTCAGGTGGCGAGCTAGCCGTCTCCGAAGTTAGGGGTAGTTTTCCAATTTTCTACCTCTAATAACTCGCTTCTGAGGGGGCGGAGCGATGACCCCGAGATATCAGCGAGCTCGTCTCTTCGTCCTCTTTCCATCAGTACCTTTTTCTTTTCTGCACTCCGTCAGGATCACGGACCACGTGTTTTTTTTTAAAATGTCTATTATCTCCGCAACCCCTATCCAGAAAAAATCTGGTTTTTGGACGGTTGACGGAGACCAGTGGGCGGCACCTTAGAACCGTCGAAAAATAGGGGGGTCGCCGATCCTGTTTCGGCGGCGTTCTCGGTCAAACGAACTTAACCTCACTTTTTTCGTTTGCAGGTCAATAACTTTTTATCCACTGGCCGGATTTTCCCGGTTTTTCCACCACTGCACTGCACTTCACGAGACGAATCCAGTGATATGTCACACTCGTAATATCACGCTAACTTTTTCCGAAATGGCATTACGTAACTTCGCGTACTCGGGAGCTCGGTCAAACAGCGTCTGCACTCAACAGCGGTCAGTCCACGACTGGCTATACCCCTTTTGGCGTCGTAGAGTGCAGCCGCTCCTCTGATCCTGAGGTCTATCGGTATCAACCCCGAAAGTATTAAAGCCGAGTTAAAGGCTACAGTTCTGTAGGCTTTAACTATCTTTTGTGCGAAACCTCGTTTATTAATTTAATCAATTTTTTTATTAATTTAATATTAATCATAGGGTGTGGCACGACGGGACGGCAAGATAATCATAGGGTGTGGCACGACGGGACGGCAAGGTAATCATAGGGTGTGGCACGACGGGACGGCAAGGTAATCATAGGGTGTGGCACGACGGGACGGCAAGGTAATCATAGAGTGTGGCACGACGGGACAGCAAGGTAATCATAGGGTGTGGCACGACGGGACGGCAAGGTAATCATAGGGTGTGGCACGACGGGACGGCAAGGTAATCATAGGGTGTGGCACGACGGGACGGCAAGGTAATCATAGGGTGTGGCACGACGGGACGGCAAGGTAATCATAGGGTGTGGCACGACGGGACGGCAAGGTAATCATAGGGTGTGGCACGACGGGACGGCAAGGTAATCATAGGGTGTGGCACGACGGGACGGCAAGGTAATCATAGGGTGTGGCACGACGGGACGGCAAGGTAATCATAGGGTGTGGCACGACGGGACGGCAAGGTAATCATAGGGTGTGGCACGACGGGACGGCAAGGTAATCATAGGGTGTGGCACGACGGGACGGCAAGGTAATCATAGGGTGTGGCACGACGGGACGGCAAGGTAATCATAGGGTGTGGCACGACGGGACGGCAAGGTAATCATAGGGTGTGGCACGACGGGACGGCAAGGTAATCATAGGGTGTGGCACGACGGGACGGCAAGGTAATCATAGGGTGTGGCACGACGGGACGGCAAGGTAATCATAGGGTGTGGCACGACGGGACGGCAAGGTAATCATAGGGTGTGGCACGACGGGACGGCAAGGTAATCATAGGGTGTGGCACGACGGGACGGCAAGGTAATCATAGGGTGTGGCACGACGGGACGGCAAGGTAATCATAGGGTGTGGCACGACGGGACGGCAAGGTAATCATAGGGTGTGGCACGACGGGACGGCAAGGTAATCATAGCAAGGTAATCATAGGGTGTGGCACGACGGGACGGCAAGGTAATCATAGGGTGTGGCACGACGGGACGGCAAGGTAATCATAGGGTGTGGCACGACGGGACGGCAAGGTAATCATAGGGTGTGGCACGACGGGACGGCAAGGTAATCATAGGGTGTGGCACGACGGGACGGCAAGGTAATCATAGGGTGTGGCACGACGGGACGGCAAGGTAATCATAGGGTGTGGCACGACGGGACGGCAAGGTAATCATAGGGTGTGGCACGACGGGACGGCAAGGTAATCATAGGGTGTGGCACGACGGGACGGCAAGGTAATCATAGGGTGTGGCACGACGGGACGGCAAGGTAATCATAGGGTGTGGCACGACGGGACGGCAAGGTAATCATAGGGTGTGGCACGACGGGACGGCAAGGTAATCATAGGGTGTGGCACGACGGGACGGCAAGGTAATTAATCATAGGGTGTGGCACGACGGGACGGCAAGGTAATCATAGGGTGTGGCACGACGGGACGGCAAGGTAATCATAGGGTGTGTCACGACGGGACGGCAAGGTAATTAATCATAGGGTGTGGCACGACGGGACGGCAAGGTAATCATAGGGTGTGGCACGACGGGACGGCAAGGTAATCATAGGGTGTGGCACGACGGGACGGCAAGGTAATCATAGGGTGTGTCACGACGGGACGGCAAGGTAATTAATCATAGGGTGTGGCACGACGGGACGGCAAGGTAATCATAGGGTGTGGCACGACGGGACGGCAAGGTAATCATAGGGTGTGGCACGACGGGACGGCAAGGTAATCATAGGGTGTGGCACGACGGGACGGCAAGGTAATCATAGGGTGTGGCACGACGGGACGGCAAGGTAATCATAGGGTGTGGCACGACGGGACGGCAAGGTAATCATAGGGTGTGGCACGACGGGACGGCAAGGTAATCATAGGGTGTGGCACGACGGGACGGCAAGGTAATCATAGGGTGTGGCACGACGGGACGGCAAGGTAATCATAGGGTGTGGCACGACGGGACGGCAAGGTAATCATAGGGTGTGGCACGACGGGACGGCAAGGTAATCATAGGGTGTGGCACGACGGGACGGCAAGGTAATCATAGGGTGTGGCACGACGGGACGGCAAGGTAATCATAGGGTGTGGCACGACGGGACGGCAAGGTAATCATAGGGTGTGGCACGACGGGACGGCAAGGTAATTAATCATAGGGTGTGGCACGACGGGACGGCAAGGTAATCATAGGGTGTGGCACGACGGGACGGCAAGGTAATCATAGGGTGTGGCACGACGGGACGGCAAGGTAATCATAGGGTGTGGCACGACGGGACGGCAAGGTAATCATAGGGTGTGGCACGACGGGACGGCAAGGTAATCATAGGGTGTGGCACGACGGGACGGCAAGGTAATCATAGGGTGTGGCACGACGGGACGGCAAGGTAATCATAGGGTGTGGCACGACGGGACGGCAAGGTAATCATAGGGTGTGGCACGACGGGACGGCAAGGTAATTAATCATAGGGTGTGGCACGACGGGACGGCAAGGTAATTAATCATAGGGTGTGGCACGACGGGACGGCAAGGTAATCATAGGGTGTGGCACGACGGGACGGCAAGGTAATCATAGGGTGTGGCACGACGGGACGGCAAGGTAATCATAGGGTGTGGCACGACGGGACGGCAAGGTAATCATAGGGTGTGGCACGACGGGACGGCAAGGTAATCATAGGGTGTGGCACGACGGGACGGCAAGGTAATCATAGGGTGTGGCACGACGGGACGGCAAGGTAATCATAGGGTGTGGCACGACGGGACGGCAAGGTAATCATAGGGTGTGGCACGACGGGACGGCAAGGTAATCATAGGGTGTGGCACGACGGGACGGCAAGGTAATTAATCATAGGGTGTGTCACGACGGGACGGCAAGGTAATTAATCATAGGGTGTGGCACGACGGGACGGCAAGGTAATCATAGGGTGTGGCACGACGGGACGGCAAGGTAATCATAGGGTGTGGCACGACGGGACGGCAAGGTAATCATAGGGTGTGGCACGACGGGACGGCAAGGTAATCATAGGGTGTGGCACGACGGGACGGCAAGGTAATTAATCATAGGGTGTGGCACGACGGGACGGCAAGGATAATCATAGGGTGTGGCACGACGGGACGGCAAGGTAATCATAGGGTGTGGCACGACGGGACGGCAAGGTAATCATAGGGTGTGGCACGACGGGACGGCAAGGTAATCATAGGGTGTGGCACGACGGGACGGCAAGGTAATCATAGGGTGTGGCACGACGGGACGGCAAGGTAATCATAGGGTGTGGCACGACGGGACGGCAAGGTAATCATAGGGTGTGGCACGACGGGACGGCAAGGTAATCATAGGGTGTGGCACGACGGGACGGCAAGGTAATCATAGGGTGTGGCACGACGGGACGGCAAGGTAATCATAGGGTGTGGCACGACGGGACGGCAAGGTAATCATAGGGTGTGGCACGACGGGACGGCAAGGTAATCATAGGGTGTGGCACGACGGGACGGCAAGGTAATCATAGGGTGTGGCACGACGGGACGGCAAGGTAATCATAGGGTGTGGCACGACGGGACGGCAAGGTAATCATAGGGTGTGGCACGACGGGACGGCAAGGTAATCATAGGGTGTGGCACGACGGGACGGCAAGGTAATCATAGGGTGTGGCACGACGGGACGGCAAGGTAATCATAGGGTGTGGCACGACGGGACGGCAAGGTAATCATAGGGTGTGGCACGACGGGACGGCTCTGACTGCACCTCCGGTTCGGTTGATCCGGTACCTACCTGGTATTACTTATTCTTTATGATAATTAACAAAACAATTATTATTCTTATTAAGACACAAATTGAGTCCATATTTACTACAAGAAATTGTAGAATACTCTTTACATTTAGGATATTTGCACCGGGGTGGCTCACTCACTGTTGGCCAATGTTCAACACCATCTATCCTTATATCTTTTGGAGATGGAGGAGCTGGAGAAGCCTTTTTTTTTTTTTTTGATTGCAGTTCATCCTTAAGGGTGTTGGTGCTTGGGCGCACTAGTTCGGACTTGAGGTTTTTTGACTTGCTGACGATCGTCGCAATCAGCTCAGTATCGTCGAAGACAACTGCAGCATTGCAGTCATATTGTCATCTGGAGCCATTCTTGACTCCAGCACGGGAGACTGTGAGAGTCTCCTCTCCCGGCTGCGGCGGAACCTTGCCGCTGTAGCGACGAGTTCCTCCTCAGCCTGGAGTTTCAACTCCTGACGCGTGATAACTGAGCAAATAATTAGATTCCTGATCATTTATCTCCTCCTGAACAAGAGGACAATTAGTGTCAAGAGTTTTATCTACCATATAAGCAACTATAGTTTCCTCAACTTCAATATCTTCGTCATTTTCTTACTCTAAGTATCTTCTTAGTTCATCGGTTTCGTGCATCTCGTCAACAAATCTTCGTCATCAAGGCCAACTTCTGATAGCCAGCCGTCTTTCATCCGAGTCAAATAAGCTTCGATTTCCTTCTCATCTTTGGGTTTCTCGAATAATAACAAATAATTTATTTATTTATTGATTTATACACCAACAGCATCATATATATATATATATATATATGTATGCCTATTGTAGGCGCACACAGCTTTGGCCATAGTTTGAACTTAAAAATATTAAAACTTATAGTCTACAATTAATTAAAATATACAATTGAATTTTGAACAAGTATCAGTTTCCAAACAATCAGCAGTTAGGTACAGCATGGTGTCTACATTCAGCACAGTGACATCTCGCAGAAACCACATTCAATAAATAAGCATTAAATATCAGCGAGGTGATGTAGCAACTTATCTTTGAAAACATTTCTAGAATCGCTGAAAATGTCTAATTCGGGTATCTTGGCATTAAATGTATTATAAGCACTGCACATTCTGGCTGTCGGGTGGTATATTCCAAGATTTGTTCTGTACTGTGGAAGACTAAAAATGTTGGTTATTGGACGACGAGGGTAATTGCGGGTAGTCGAATGTTGATACTCCCAAGTATAGGAGGTGATTTAATTTTTCCGTTTAGAACCTTGTGGTGGAACATTAGGTCAGAAATTATCCGACGATTGTGTAGTCATTTTAAGTGTTTTTGTATGAAAATCCGGTTTTCTTGTTGGCTAAGTATCTGGTGTATTCGCAACCTAAAAGCGGCGGCAGGAGAACTTGAGCCATGAGCAGCAAGCGTTCACAAAGTTGTAAGACTTGAAAGGGAGAATGGAGAGATACGATCACTCGTAAACGATCTTGCAACTAAGTTGGACAAGCTGACTGAAGAAATGAAACTCCTTCGGAAGCAGACAAGTGGATCGACGGAGTCTAAGAAAAGAAAGGCTACGTCTGCTCCGAGTACATTAAGTAAGGAAGGCGTGACCAGGAGAGGAGAAAAAAACCTCATGCTGCAAATAGGTTGTCTTGTAGATGAAAAGCTAGCTGCCTTTGAGACCAGAATGTTTCCTAACAGAGCTCTAAGGCAAAGGTTGTCGAACAATCCGAGATTCACAAGTGGTCAGAGGCCAATAGCGGCTGATGCTGATCAATCTTTGTTACCGCGTGCACCTGCTCCGGCTTCTGAGCCGATTGCTGCGGAGCTCAGGTCAGCAGCGGATACCTGGTCGGCTGTAGTGAGCCGCAAAGCTAACTACTGCGACGGCTGGAGGAGCGCGCGCGCCACGTCTCTCTGCTGTATTTTATACGTAACTAAGTGAAGTTGTTGGTTTTCTCATCGCCCGTCGGTTCGAGCCTGCAGTAAGGACTAACGATCTCTGGGTGAAGGCCCCAACTGACTTTCGCAGCTGTGGTCAATTGTTTTTTGGTCAATTGTCAATTGTGTAGCGACGTTTGCTGCTTTCTGGCAAGTCTCTGCCACATGCTGATTGAATGTTAACTTGCTGTCTATATGCAATCCAAGCACTTTGATGGATTCGGACAGACCGATTTCTGTCCGTCCCATTTTCAGGATTGGGGTGTCGTATTTTAATTTTCTAGTGAAAAGTATTGCCTTTGTTTTAGCAGCCGGGAGAGGAGACTCTCACAGTCTCCCGTGCTGGAGTCAAGAATGGCTCCAGATGACAATATGACTGCAATGCTGCAGTTGTCTTCGACGATACTGAGCTGATCGCGACGATCGTCAGCAAGTCAAAAAACCTCAAGTCCGAACTAGTGCGCCCAAGCACCAACACCCTTAAGGATGAACTGCAATCAAAAAAAAAAAAAAAAGGCTTCTCCAGCTCCTCCATCTCCAAAAGATATAAGGATAGATGGTGTTGAACATTGGCCAACAGTGAGTGGGCCACCCCGGTGCAAATATCCTAAATGTAAAGAGTATTCTACAATTTCTTGTAGTAAATATGGACTCAATTTGTGTCTTAATAAGAATAATAATTGTTTTGTTAATTATCATAAAGAATAAGTAATACCAGGTAGGTACCGGATCAACCGAACCGGAGGTGCAGTCAGAGCTCACCACGACCCAGGCGCAGTTTAGCGCCTGGCGAGAAGGGTCTCCCATGCGTGTCCCTCTGACTAGCAGAGGGCACAGTGGGGAGGCGACGGCGGGCTCGGTGTGGAGTTGTCAGATCTCCCATCCGGCGCGTCCCCAGGTTGCGGATAGGAAGAAAACCTCTCTAAAAAATTACCCTAATCCTTGGTTTCTTGTGCCCGGCCTTGGGATGCATGGCGAGCAGGCGGCTCGTCCCGAGGGCACTAGGGCAGAATCTCCCTTCAAAGATCACAACAAACATGACAGATCGCGCTTTGGAAAATATTCCCCGGGTGGGTCCCAGCAATGGGGAATCCCACACTTCCGCTACGACGGGAGTCAGGTCCATGTACACGGGGGGACCGCAAATCGCGAGGGAGGAGGAGAATAGAAAGTACATTGACGACATTAGGCTAGGAAATAGGATACCGATAGTGCAAATTGAAAGGTTAGACGAAGCGGGAATAATGTCGCGGTCGACAACGCCCGCGTCACCAACATCGAGCAGGTTCTTCGTGAAGGGGGGGGAAAGAACCTCTGACGAGAGCGAGAGCGGCAACGAGACTGCCGCCTCCCAGTCCCATGATAAGGAAACGGACAAAATAAGTAGACGGTTCCGCAAGAGGCGCGGCAGTGAACCCGAAGAAGGCTCCGACTCTAATGCCACCAACACCAAGGGCACTAAACGCGGAAGACCACCGACCACCGGTGAGTACGTCGGTCTGGCCAAGGCCAAAAAGGACTACCTCGCACTCCAGCGGGAAGCCCTTAAAGTCCAGGCTGAAAAGGAGATCATGGAGGAGACCAAGAGGCTCCAGTTGACACGCTCTCATCGGCTGTCGCAGCCCTCGACATCGGACGCGGTAATGGACGAAGGCGTAGTCACGGCGACGAAACTGGGCTCACGGATAACCGAGGGTCTGGAAATCATCAACAAAGTCGCCAAAACGTCCTAAAACCTAAGCGGGCCCTATGTGAAGGCTCTGAAAGACTCGATCAGCCTCATAAGAGAGTCATGCGCGGCACTCCTCGAAAAGTCATCATCGGAGGAAACGCGAGCCCTGGAGGCGATCAACACACGCCTTTCCAAGGAGCTCGCAGAAGTTAGAACTGTGCTCACGAGCATCAAGCGCGGGCTCTCAGAGATAAGACCACAGACCGCCCCCGCATCCCCTTCGCTCAACATCGAAGAGCTGCTGCAGAGGGCGGTCCGCGAAGCGGTTTCCCTGTCGAGCGCTCGACTCGACGCTCGTCTGGAGGCCCTACAAGACTGGCTTCTCCCCGAGACGCGTCTGCGCCCTCCACTGGCCGCCGACAAGAGAATAGAACGTGCCAAAGACACACAAGAGACGCAAGATACGGGCCCGGCGGTGTCAAACCTGACACCCCCGGCTAACCCTGGCCCGGCACCAGAGAGGCCCAAGAAGTGCGCCGAGCTACGCATCACCGGGCTAGACGACTCAGCCACCGCGACCGAGGTCGCGGAAGCGATAGCCGCAACAGGAAACTGTCCATCCGTCGACGTCAAAGTTGGCGAAATTCGGTGGCAGAGAGGTCTCGGCACGGCCTGGGTAAAATGCCCAGTGGAGGCCGCCAAAAAAGTGACAGCACCAAACACCATGGTGCGCATCGGATGGGTAGTCGTGCGCGTCGTGCTTCTTCCCATGTGCGCGTCCCATGCGATGTTTTAAGTGCCATGAGACCGGGCACACAAGGGCGACCTGCACCAGTAAGGACGACCGCGGCGGACTCTGTTTCCGATGCGGCCAGCCGGATCACTCCTCCGCTACCTGCTCCAACGCGCCACACTGCGCGCTGTGCGCAGCGAAAGGGAAGTCGACGGACCACAGCGTTGGTAGCAAGATCTGCAACAAACCAGCACCAGCACCACCAAAAGAGAGGACCGCTAAAAAGTCAGTTTTTTTACTTTTGGGAATATGTATTATTACGACGTTTTTGCGAATATTGTACATATTTTTTATAAGTGATTTTTATTGTTATAGGCCACGACCAAAAGAATACAATGACGTCACAAATTGATATAGGCGATGCAGAAATCGGTCGGTTGTTGCATGAAACGTGCGATGAAGAAATTCAGGGGTCGGACAGTGAAACTGAAGATAATTTATTAGAAGACGAAGTACAGAGTGATGCCGAAGACTGTGAGGTGAGTGCTCCACCAGCAGTTTCTGAAGATGCGTCTGAAAATAACACTGAAACTCCTGAAAGTGCTTCGATTATTATGCCACAGCGTCAGATTCTCAAAGACAAAAACGATCATCGTTGGACGGCTACTTAAGGGAGAACAAGTGGCAGAGTGTCACCTGCTTATATTATACGGACATCTAGGGGCCCCACTCGAACAAATAAAGGCCTTTATGAGCCTTTAGAATGTTTCAATATATTTATTACTGATGACATCGTCGAGGAGATAACAAAATGGACCAATGTTTTGCAACGGACAAAATGGTGTTTGTTCTATCATCCTACGACCGGCAAGCCAAATATGATTCATTTTATAATGAAACAAAGGGGGGAGTCGACACTTTCGACCAAATGTGCTCGTCAATGTCCTGTAGCCGCAAGACAAACAGGTGGCCCATGGCCATGTTTTATGGGATCTTGAATATGGCATTTATAAATTCATACATTATCTACTGTGATAATGTCATATCCAAGAAAGAAAAACCGCCGAGACGTAGAGATTTCACGAAAAAGCTCAGCAATAGCTTGATGATCCCATGGATGGAGACGAGGCAGCAAATGCTTACCTTGCCTACCAATATAAAAGAAAAAATTAGTAGTATATTACCAAAAAGACAAGCTGAACCTCCCACACAATATGAAGGTATACCTGAGCCAAAGAAAAGAAAATATTGTGCCTATTGTCCATCAAAACTTAGAAGGACGACAAAGACTATTTGCGATAGGTGCAAAAATCCCATCTGTGGAGAGCACAAGTTCAGCGCCTGCCCTAAGTGCCTATGAGGCCAAAATTACTAAAGATTTATATTTACTAAGTTTTTTCATATTATAGAGAGTACAAAAAGTTGATTTTGAAAAGTTTTTATGGTAAATTGTAAGACTGACGAAGAGATTCGTTATCTTTAAGTTTCTTGATTTGTTCCTTATTGTTTTTTCGTAATGAAATTTAAATAAATACTTATGTTGTTTTATGTACTCGGCACTCGATTACATACATTAACACATATTATTACATTTATAAACCTAGTATACACTTGATCGAAAATATGCTCACTCAAACATTCGCACGTCGAGTCGACGTGTGGTTATCTTTAGTGTATAGTGAAATATGGTTATCTGTCTAGGATTAAGATGATGGAGTTTTTGTACATCGTCCAAACTAGAGTTATTGTGAACGAGAGACACGAACAGGTCTCTAAAACTGGTCCACTCGACTTTCCCGATATAGTTGGGATCAATCTTCGGTAGGCGCACACGGGAACCTTTGGCTTCGTTGTTCGAAGATTGCGTAGTCAACGTGGTCGCTCGCAATTTTGCCAAAGCACCTTTTAATTTCGATTTGAAGTCAACACAAATCTCCTCAACTTCATCGAAACAATCCGATTTATAATGATCAGAAGATTCAAACTCTGTGCCTCCCGATTCAACGATGATCTTCTGATGAATCTCTTTGAACGATGTCCAACACTCCTCTAAATTATCCAAACGCGTTTATCTTATCCTTCGACTGCTCGACAAAATTTGTTTTGTTTTTGAGTGTCCTAGTTTTAAGATTCTCCTGATATTTAATCAAACGATCCATAAATGAAATGATGTAAAGTTTTAATATGTCGATAAGAGAGATAGATCAGAATTTAAGGTTTTACTGAAGCTGGTTTTTTTATGCCATACACCTTACAGGTTAAGCCGGCTACTACATAAACAACCATTAACTTTAGAGAAACTATAAACGAGGAAACTTAAGATTCTTCTGCTGTCGTTACATGTAAACTGTGAACTAGCAGAGAGGTATACTAGCGATAACTGGAATGAATGAGTATAGATTAAATAGGCTCTAAGTCAGAGGAATTGATTTCAAAAAAAAAAAAATCGTGTCTACTTCATATAATATTATAAATAACATTTGCTCATTCTGGTTCGTTCCGCCCACGCTCCATTAAAGTATGATATAAATCTTCTTTCACATTTTGACAAGTATCACAATATGGATTATTTCTATTGTCCATAAAAAATTTGAACACATTGAGTGTGACGTGTCCGGAGCGCAGTCTCATGCAGACAATAACTTATCTACGGTTAAGTTTACATTTGTAATGGTATTTTAAGTGGCTCGGACATAAGCGTCTTGTACCATATTTCTTTTTTTAAACCACGTTTTTCAAATATCAATTATAGTTTTTCCAATTTGTCCCAGACAGTCAGTGTGATGAGAAGGTACCTTCAATTCTACATCTTCACTTAAGGCTGGTTATGCAATTGTATCAGCCAGCTCGTTACCGTCAGTTCCTGCATGTGAAGGAAGCCGCTGTATTCTAACTTGAACACCATTACTTAATAAATTCCAAATACATTTAATAATGGTGAAAGCTTCCCCTTCTTTCTTTCTTCTTTCATAAGAATCCATACAGATGGGTCTAAAATGGTAATTTTGCAATAAATTAAATAGTAGATTTACAGGCAAAATTTTCCATCAGTGAAGGTGTGCCAATAAATATATTACCCCCCCCCCCCTTTTAGCGAATATATTGAGACAATAAAATTGTATTGTTACACAAGCTGGAGTGAATACTTTGACTTAAGATCCAGAGAGAAATGAATGTGGTATAGAACGATCCAGGCACACCCTTTACGTTCGCTATGGATTACCAAATGTGTACTAAGTCGACTAAATACTATAATCGCGTTGAGGGATGCGCCGTGTAACAAGTTTGCATATTTGATGCGCAGGGCGTCTTCACCGTTGTGCTCTAACTGCAGTAGAATCGATGATGTTCATCACATCCTCATAGAATCTTTGAAAAATGAAGCTTATGGAGACGCTTCAGATTCTAGGGATTTGCTTCAAATTGGTAGAGTTAATACAATCTTGACTAAACCAATATCCAATGAAGCCGAACTTTACAAAATAGCTGTTAGGGGCGGCATCATCGCATTAGTGATGAAGCCCTGTAAAATGATGAGAAAAAAAAAACAAATGTTATCATGACATATCAACCAGTGAGTGTTATTTCCTGTCCAATAATTTTAACAACACTTAAAGCCAGATCACGGAGGACACCACTCTCGAACCTGATCGAAACATTTCGAAGAATTGAGCAAGTCCTCCAGCATGCCAACTTCCACAGTCACTACCTCTTGCCGCCGATTTCGTTCCATTTAAAACTTTCATTGGACAAGCTTTGAGCAATCTTCGAAAGCAAGTAGAATATCCAGCTCGTAATGCTGATGACAGGGAGATGAGGAGCCGCAGGAAAATATTATAACTGCGTGGACTTCTCGAACAAACAAAGGAAGACACCTCATCTGTTATAGTCGAAGTGATGCACCAAAAAGTGAAGGTTGGTGATTTTACCATTGGTGTCAGAATGGGGCGGTCAGCAGCTACACATAAACCCCGACCGATCCTAATGAAGTTTCGAGCAAGTTAGCAGCTGGACAAGTGGCTGTGCTATATACCAAGGCGGGAACTTAATGACTTAGTATTCTAGAAAGCGAACATGTACCGACCTGTCAACAGCTGAAGCCGAGTATGTAGCTGGAGCGCGCTCGTGAGTGAACTGGTCTACATCAAAGGAATACTTTCTGATATATTAAAGGAAGAAAATGAAGATAATGGAAGTTGAGGAAACTGTAGTTGCTGATATGGTAGATGAAACTGTTGACACTGATCCTCCTCTTGTACAAGGGGAAATAAATGATCAGGGAATCTGATTATTTGCTCAGTTATCTCATCGACAAAAGAAAATTGATATGGCAAAAGTAACATGGTATATGTTACGGACAAAACTAATCTCTTCGGTAATGCTGCTTCTCCTGATGAGATAACTCAACTAGAAACCACATACCAGTGTTCCCACCCATTTTATTGCAAAGGATTTTGTCAATAGCAAACAAACCTGTATATGGATAATACAAGTTAACACCAGCTCATCTACATCTGTTACTGAATCTGACATAAACAAGTTAGGCATCCTTTTATACGTGTCAGTGCAGAAATTTTCTGGCACTAGATCATACTGGTCTCCAAAGTTTGGATATGAACCGATTGCTTCAACGATGCCGATGAATAAATTTGAAGAAATTTAGTTATCGTTACATTTCAATAATAATCTTCATAAATCCGTAGGACACCCAGAACAGGACAGACTCCAAATCCGACCCATACAGCACCTCAATGAAGGATTGGATACAGTACCAATGGACCAAACACTGTGTAGATGAACAGATGTGAGCTACAAAACTCGGACACTTCCTAAAGCAATATCCGCCCAATTAGCCCCACAAATGGGGCTTCAAATTATATCTGTTATGTAATCTGATGGGATGTGTCCACACATTTGAAATTTACTCACGATAAGAAAATTTAGAAAAGCTTCCAGGTGGACCAGATCTTGGTGCTATAGGAACTGTGTGCACACCTCTAGTAGACTATTGAGCAATGGAGCTCCATCCTGTTCGAGAGAAAATGTGTCTCCATGGCAACGACAGAAGAGGCCGAGTATACAGGCGTCGAGGGGAACGGTTCTCGCAATGCTGTTTCGCTGAAAGGGTATCATATGGCGGCGGTTCAGTCATGATGTGGGCTGGAATATCATATGAAGGGAAGACCGAGCTTGTTTTCGTGCCTGGTGGCGGTCGGAGAGGTGGTCTGACAGCTCAAAAGTACGTGGAAGACACTCTCCTCGATCATGTTGCACCTTATGCAGGGTACATAGGAGAAGATCTTGTATTGATGCATGATAATGCTCGGTGCTGTACAGCAAGTGTTACTCGACAGTTTCTTGAAGAAGTGGAAATTGAGACGATGATGTGGCCAGCTCTCAGTGCAAGACCTGAACCCCATTGAGCATTTATGGGACAAGCTCAGAAGGTTCGAGCTAGAGATACGGCTCCATCAAAACACCGTCGAGCTCAAAACTGCGCTAGAGGAAGAATGGAGCATGATACCTCGAGCTTTTATCAAAAAATTTACAAGTCCATGAACAATCGCATGCAAGCCGTTATAAAAGTAGGGGGGGGGGGGGAATACAAAGTAATTGTTTTATACATTATGTTGTTGTTTTAATTTTCTTAATTTTTTATGCATTTCTCTCCAAATTAAATTTGATCAATAAATACTCAACCTATTTTTTTCTATAGGATAGAATTTTTTCGAGAAAAGATTAGCCTTATAGACAAAAAAAAAAGCAAGAAAATCGAATAAGCCATTTTCTGAGAAATCAACGATTTTATACCAATATACGGCTTGAGTAGATTCAGTTGCACGCGAGTGTAGTTGACGGTACCACTGGTTAACCAACACAACGCTCGAAAGTATCCAGACACAGCACGGCGCACGGCTCCCCTCGGTACTATCGGCCGACCAACTCCCCGAGGTGATGCCGAACCCGGTGAACCTAAAGTGGTGACCCGTCGACTGAACACCAAGAAAGACTTCACCTCAAGAAGATAGCACACAACCTAACCGAAATCGGCACCCAGAAGCTTCAAGATCCTGTGCTACCAACGCCACATTCATCGAGCCAAGAAGTCTTCGGACTATCTCCCTCCGCGTCCCTCCATTCTAACGCGATCAGCCACTGATCTGGTTTTGTACCCACCGCTGAATTCAAGCGAAGCCAAACGTAGCTCGCCCAGATGATGATCGCGCAACTCGAAAAGCAGGATATACAAAATATGGCCGATATCATCAGCACGCCGCCGAAACAAAATGATTACCAGGTCATCAAAGATCGATCGACTTTCCTTTACGACGAAGCGAACAGCGGGTAGACAAAGAAGCTACTATCATAACCGAACAGAACATGAAATATCGGTACATTTATAAGTTCTACCGTGGCACCAGGACCAGTGCTGCAGGAACAGCTCGAAGGATTGATGACGTGTACGGCGCTGGTGTCGCAAAAGAAAGCACGGTACGTTTTCGGTTTCAACGTTTTCCTTCTGGAAATTTCGATCTTCAGAACTAACCCCGTGGACGGCCGGAGACCAAAGTGGAAAATGAAGAATTAAAGACTATTGTGGAAGCGGATCCATCACAAAGCACTTCAGAGATAGCTGCAGGCTTCGGGGTAAGTGACAAAACTGCATTAATATCCACTTGAAGCAAATCGGTAAAATAAAAAAACTTGTACGACGGGTACCTCATGCATCGAGTGAATGGAACTTGCGAACACGCGTCCACTGCTGCTGCTGCTGTGTTACCAGCGCCGGTGTCGTTCACTACAGCTTTCTAGAATCCGGCCAAACGATTACGGCAGATATCTACTGTCAGCAACAGACCATGAAGGAAGAACTAGCTGCTAAACAACCGAGATCGATCAATCGCTCTAGGCCACTGCTGCTTCACGACAACGCAACACCACCACCACACACTGCACAACAAACAACCACCGTACTCCCGGACCTTGTTTCCCGGAGACATTGTTTTCCGGAATTTGGACATTTCTTACAAGGAAATAAATTCAACTCTGATGCGGCAGTCCAAAACGCCTCCAAAGAGTTTATTGATTCTCCATGGTTTTTTAGTAAAGGGATCAATGAACTACCTATGAGATGGCAAAAGTGCATAGATAACAACGCGGTGCATACTTTGATTAATTAAATATATTTTACTAAAAAAAATTGACTTTATGTTCCTCCCGTACATAACGCCAATTTCATATGGAAGGAGCTAATATTATTGTAATTGTAACTACTCTAACCACTTCTTAGATCTTTCTAACCTTTGCAATATTAATTAAGAACGAGACAGTGAAACATATTTATTCTTTAATTCCTAAGTCAACAAACTACGCGATATCAGACTGTTCTGGATACAGCGTTGCACTGATAAGTGATTGTGAAAGTGACGACACCATAGTTCCCATACGGCAAAGTAATCGTGGGATACTTGTGAACGAACTGGAAGATGATGCCTCCGTTGACATGGAAGACATTATTAACGATGTCGATGATTGGACGGAGAATGATGCAATAGTTCAACTAGAGCCATATGGTAGGACTTCAAGCATTAACACGATACATCAAGATCAGGAAAACGAATGGGAAGCGGTACATTTGTTTCTTGGCGATGATCTCTTCCAATTATTGGTAATCATACAGATATCAGTTTACTGGTTCACTCTACCATATATAGAAACCCCAGTCTTCCCCAAAACAATGAGCCGGAATAAATTTATGCAGATCTGGAGACAGCGGCATTCTTGCAATGACATATTGCATTATAGTTCGAGACCGTGTATGCACCAAAGAGGGAATAATCATTGGATGAAGGCGTAATACCTTGGTAGGGTAGATTTATTTTTTCGCGCGTAAATTCATGTAAATTTGGTAAAATATGGGATTCTGGTGCGGATGCCCTGCGAAACGGAATCTGGATATATAATTTCAAAACATATTTAGGCCCAAAAGTGACGCTAGGAAATACGGTCCTAACGATTTTAGATCGTTAAGTGGGATTCCATCACCAGGTATATATGGACAATTAATACAATAGCATATATACAGCGGAACTGCTCCAACAGAATAAAACCAGAGTTTGCGAAACAAAGTAAATAAAGGAGTTCCGAAGAATTTAAGTGACGTTACATTGAAAGAACATGAAGCGAAATTCGCAGAAAAGGTTAAGTCCTTTTACAGTCTAGAAAACTGGGAAGAAGCGAACCGTTAGAACCATTTCGACAATGCATTTGGCCAGGATGGTCAACGTTCCACATTGGCCAGGGATGATAACAAAACCGAAATCTGACGTGGGATACGATAAATATATGAAAGAACTGAATCGTGCAGATCAACACGTCATATTACAATATTCTTCAGAAAAGCACCAAGTGGACCAAAATCCGCAATACTTTATTTTCTTAACGCTGCTCTGGTTTCTAGTCCACAAAGCAACAAGTCATAAAACGGGCAATAAAACATTTTTACTCGAACTGGCAATTGCGTTGTTGGAAGCCGAGGAGGGAACTCAAGATATTGACACCGAACCGGCAAGACCATCCAGCGCAGTTGAACCAACGAGTCGAGCACCGAGACCATGATCCACGAGGACATTTATCACATTTAAAAATCACAGATTAGTACCGATTATAACAAACGGAAAGAGTAAATATCCTCACCGGAGATGAAGAGCCCTGCAAATAAAAAAATTTGATATGTGCCAAACTTCAACGTTTTGATACCACACAGAAGAACAATATTAGAATATATTACGGTTTTTCTATTCTTTGTTTGATTCATCTTATTTACGAGGCTTGTTATCCTTCGTACGTTTGGCTACTTCGGGTAGTTCAGTTTTATTTCCTGTAATAGTTCCAACCGGTGTTGCTTTTTGTGACTAGTGAGAAAGTTATCGATCGTGATGTTCCTTTCCACAGTTTGCATATGGCCCGACCAGTTCCAAAACAGCATGCTCACTGAGAAGCATCGACGGTTCTATCCAAATAAGAACAACCATTCAAAACGTACTTGTTACTAACATCTGATGCAAGCCAGAATTCGATGCCAAATTTGTTGGGTTTATTGAGCATATGGTCTATAAACTTACACCTGGTTGATAGTAAACTATTTTCAATAAATTTTCAATAAACTTGACCCATATTTCCGAAACCAAGATAAATTTATTTGTTTGGGGGCATCTCCTTTCTGTTCTGTGGTCAAAACAAATAAGCTGTAGGACTTCCTTGAACCTATCTCTGGGTATAGTTCTTCTAAAAATTGATAATCCCACTTTCCTGACCATAAATAACTCAGTTTTAATTTTTTTTTGTAGTTACCACAAGCATATTAAATCCCAGTTCTTCTTCTGTGCAATTTTTTATGTTTGTTAACATGGTTATTATATCAACGAGAATACACTGCCAAGATTATCTGCCGCAATGTTCCTTTTTGCGTAGCCTGTTGGCCCTTTCACACCCTTGATAACACAAGTAACCTTCCAGGAATACCATGTTTAGAAAATTTTGTTCACACAATAATATCGGCAGCTGTTGCAGTTTCAGGAAAGGTGTTTTCAGTTTCTTGATCAGAATCTAGAGCTGGCTGTTATCTCCAAGTTGTCCTGTGGTTAGAGTATAATTGGTGTTCTTTTGTTTGCAGTTATCTGTAGATTCGGTTAAAAAAAATGATACATTACAATCAGTGTACCTCTTTCAGGTATCCTAAATACTTGCTGCTGAATCTTAAACTTATCTAATGTCCCTAATGAATCCACAAACAGTAAGTATTTACTTATAATTCTTGTGCATTGAAGTCAAAGGTCTATATGATATGTTGATAGCGGGACTTCTCTCCCTCCCATCTTCCTTATCTGTCGGATGTAGTAATCCCTCTTTCCTACATATCTTGTGAGAAATCGAGACGCATTCAACAAAGTTATCAATAACCATTCAAATCTTAACTTTAAAGTTTTCCGTTTAATATTCTCTATTAATTAATTCTTCAGTTTTTGTTATATCAAAATGTCCGTTCTCATGATTCCTACTTATTATCTGCATCATGTCAACAATCTATTTCTACACTGCTACTTATATAGTATATTAATTTGTGATTCATCATCTTGGTTGGTTTCTAAAATTTTCTTTAACAGGTTAATATGGTCATCTTAATTTTGAGCTTTTTTCAAGTGTACAGCAACTCCATTGACTCCATACAAACAGGATGCTGACTTCGAATATTGGCATGTTTCAATCTAGTACTTAGTCTGTGCTCAATTTCGTGATCATATTCATCTAAGAGCAACACCCATCAAGTTACAGATGGAAGTGAATATTTTTTTACAAAGTCATAGTTCGATCGGAGCAATTAGTTACTTTCTTAAAATGGATGCCTTGTTAGTAAACTCCTAAAATTTTTTATAGCCTCGGCAAGAGTTAAAATCTCTATATAGTAGCTGTGATATTTTCTCAGTCTGTGGTCTTTTACTTATGTAATGAAAGAGATGCTACTGGTTGTTTGGTGCTTCTTTGTAGTAAAACAGCTTCATATCCTTCAGTACTTGCACTAGCATGTACGTCAAAATCAGGGTTATAGATTTGAAGAACAGATGAGCTACATAATATATTCTTCAGTTGTATAAAATCTCCTTCACATTTGTCATCAAGTATAAACACAAAATTTTTCTTTAGTCTGTCATTAGTTTCACAATAGTTCTGTATAAGCTTTCCGAAGTAACCAATCAGTCCAAGGAATAAATATAAAGACTTGATGTTATTTGGCTTCTTAAACTTAACATTGTTTTTTTATTGCCTGACTTAATTATCACGAACAACATAGCCTAATTATCCGAGCTCTTTCTTCATAAAATGATATTTTTCCCAATTAAATTTCAAACCAAACTCTTCAGCAGTTATTAATACTTTGAATATTTAACTATAATCTTGTCTTATGTCTTTGCTGGTGTGATCATGTCATTTATGTAAGTTAATACTGTAACATCAGAAATAAAATCATAGAAAATGCCCATGATGAATATTTGAAGTACTGAAGGTGTTATATACAACTCAAATTGTCAACATGTAGAAAGCCATTCTTTAAATCTAGACATGTAAATATAGTTGCTTCTTTGATTCAGTCTAGTTCATCTTCAATTAAGGGAAATGTTTCTTTGATAACCTTTTGTTTTCAGACTTAAACCATTTTTCTAAGCCAAGACTGCAGTACGAGCAAACTCAGAATTACATGGTTTAATGATTTTCTTATGTAGCCAGTCTTTATTTCTTAATAATATTAGTTTCTATGAGAGAGGGACATCTTGAGGTTAGATATATTGGTTTTTCAACAGTTAGTAAGTCTTAATTTAAGAATATTTTTTACTTCTTCTTTTAATCATAATCTGATTTGAACACTGTAAGTGTGAAATGTATCTTTTCCATGATATTGCCTTTAAAGGTGTTAAATTAAAAATTTTTAGAAATACTAATCATTATCATTTTCTATATTAAACTTAATATCAATATAATGATTGTTAATTTATAAAAACTTCTAGTCTCTACTTTTCTTATAAGTTTCATTGTGAAATTCTGGATTGTGTCCGAAATACTTGGTTTTATTTTTACAAATTTGGTCTTTATAATAAGGTAGACATCACTGCCCAAATCCATTAATAATATTTGGTCAAATCCATTTATACTGATCTTCTTGTAAGAAACTCTCTTCTCTCTTATTTTTAATATTTAATGTCTTTCTAATTTTGTTCCGACAATTAGGTGCTTTGTGACCAGACTCATTGCATTTAATTCATTTAATACATTTGGTGTATAATGATGCATTTACCACAGTTAAAACATTCTGACAATGGCAGTCTTCTTTTGAGTTTGTAGTTGACTGGAACACAGAACTGTATGCATAAGTTGTGAACAATTTTTTTTCCTAAAATCAGCATATACTTTGAACTTCTTGAGAAACTCATCCAACTTAGAAGCACCATAGAAAATTACTTTGTTGGTCTCATTCAAATCCCATTGAACTTACTCCATCAATGTAGAATTTTTCATTTAACCATGCAGTGCAATCTCTTCAAAAGTTAGGAAATATTGTTGAAACATCTTTCTATTCACAAATTTATTATGAATTGTAACACTATTTACTTTTAGACCAAGTTCTTTCTTTAAAGCCTTCTTAATACTGGCATAATCATTGATTCTGCCCATACTTAAAAACAGTTTTACAGTACTGCTAAACAGTATTTTACAATAAATAAGCTTTTCAACATGGACCATTTCATCAAATCTACATCTTCAAATTCATCGAAGAACTCGCTTATTAATGTGTCGTGGCCGGTAGGAAAGGTCAGTTTTCTAGATCCTTAAATGAGATATGTACATCTTCGCCCCAGTTATTTTTAGGGTTTACTTTCGGAGGCATCTTAGTTTAATCTTAGTGCAAAAGCATGTTCTTTTTCTAGAAATCATGAAAATGGCGTCGTAGCTATGATTTTTTTCTTGATAGCGTCTTACATCATAATTTTTTTCACATTCTTCTTTATATTTCAGTCGCAAATTCGCCTTAGTTCAATACTTGTTCAAATCCCGGATGAGCTCTCAAAAGTTGTGGAATTACGAGATGAAAATGCATCTTTATTCTTTTACTACGTTTCCCGTATTTATGACATCTCTCATCAAAAAGTAACGATAGACAAGAAACAAAAGTAACATAATATTCAGCCTCATCCACTACCAGCAACATATATATATTTAATTTATTATTAAAACTGTAAATAGCATAACATTCAGCGGTATAAATGCTGCACTGGTTATGTAATCTAAAACATTGGGTTTATTTTGTTTGTGAATCTTAATATGTTGATGTTACTGTGCTTGAAGACTTTGAAGTATCTGTAGTGAAACAAATCTTATACTTCCCTTTTTCGTTTGCCGTTGTGATCTCCTTGTATTTTCTTTTACTTTCCACTGTCGAAGGTGTGCCCTCCCCACCGCTTTGCGTCTCCACTTTGAAAGATGGGGAAAATTCCTAAAGTTAATTTAATTTAACTTAGCTTTAAATAATGGTATTATTCAAATAGAATACACGAAAGAATATTTTAAGCACCCACTCAGATTGACTTCCGCGAGTCTGCGCAACCAAGTGAACACAGGTGATACCGGTTGTAAAAAAAATTCTAACTTTTGACTTTTAGAATATATATAAAAATCCTCCACATCAGGTTGTTTATTTTAAAATAACGTACTAATATTACTAATCCGCTAATAGGTCCACATCCAGCGAAATCCCACGACTCTGATCAGATCGTAGGTCCACCTGCCAGCACTATGTTTTCCGGTACGCGTTCGCCCTTCCTAGTAGTCTTTCGAGCAATGTGTAAAATAGCATAAAGAAGTATTAAATACTGAAGGTTTTTCCTGGCAGACCTAGTATGCGTACTTATTAGTAAATACTTGATTTTGAAACTTGTTTATGTAAATACGTCTTTTGTTTTTAGTCTGCTGTCAAATTTGATTTGACAGAATCTATGTATATAAACACCGACTACGAAAACGAGAAAATATTATTTTCCTGTGCTTATTGGTCCGAATTACTTCTGTATTCACAAAGAAATGTCGAACTGTAGTGTTAAAGGTTGTAAGACACGCAAAAGGGCTGGTGATGACAATGTTTCGTTTCACAGGTATTTGTATATTTATTTTGTTATATGAATAATACATTAATTATAAACATAATTATTATTAAAATAAATTTCTCTTCATTACATAATCAATTATTTTTCAAATAGTATGATTCTAATGTAAAAAAAATCGGATATTTTATTAAAAAAAATCTTCCAATTATTGATGATATAATACTTAAAATGTATCATTTTATTTTATTTGGAGATTCTTGACTCCACTCTCTTTAAGTTATAATTTGTAGCAGAAAGGATTAAGTTATGGAAAAGTCTAAAACCAAACAATCCTTGTTGTGATTAAGATGAACAAAAAGAAATTAAACTGTATTTGACTTAATATTACTTGTTATAAGGCAAGCATTTAACCATTACACTAAAAAGGCAACTTTAATAGATCATTTGTTAAAGTTATGATAATATACTGTTGTTAATTTCAGGTTTCCAAATAGTGAGCCATATTTTAGTCAGTGGTTGCAGGCTTGTGGGAGGGGTGACTGGAAGCCTCCATCTGTTCACTCCAGGGTCTGTTCAAAACATTTCAATAAAGACTTGCTTATAAAGTCGGAAAGTGTAACATTTTTGGTAACAGGCGCAGTTCCAACAAAGTTTGTCCATGTAAGAATTTTGAAAAGTTATTTATTTAGCTTTACTATGTCTCTACTGGAGAATGAAGTTTTACTACAGCATTCAATTTGGTACCATCACAATGGGTCCGATATATTATGTTCAACATCCTATTGATGTACGGAAATGTAATACTCCCTTTTGAATGTTCATTAATGCCCACTTATTGTTTGTAATATAGAAAAGAGGAAGAATTAGATCATTGTGACAGTTGTAAGTGTTACACAGTTTCAGAGTCCTGGATATAAGTGAGTGTGCTTCACTGTCTAAGCCCTCATAGTCATGATCATCATCAACTGATAAATTCCCACTGCTGAACATAGGCTGTTATATTTGTGGGTATTTGACTTGTAAGTGTTATTGACATATAATATGAACTAAGCGAGTACTTCATAATATATTCACATAATGTCACATTACAACATGGCTCCGTACATAACAGGCTTTCCCAAAAAATCTCTGGTCTGATTGGTTCTTTGCTGCTCTCGCTTTTCTGTGACTTTCATTGAACTGTTACTTAAGTTTCTTGATTAATGAGTCAATATTCAGCAGCAATTTTTGACATTCCCCATGTTTTTTTTGTATTCTACTAAATAATGAGACTAGCTGTATGTTCACCTGATGGTAAGTGATACGCCCGCCCATGACAAAGTGGCGTTGTTTAGGATTGTATACACTGCATCACATTGTACTAGTCGCTTTGAATCAAAATGCTAGGTCTAGTTACCTCGGTAATTTCATTACCTACAATGCCCCAACTGGGATACAGTAATGACTGCATACTACTGTTTGTCCGCTGCAATAAGTAAGAAAGCAGAACCTGTCATGAGGCGAAGAGGAATAGACAACAGCAACCTACCACCAGTGAACATATCGGAAGCTCAAAAAGCTTCCTTTATAACATTTATCCATCTGGTTCTATGCCAGATCTGTACATTGTGGACTCCGTTTGTGGGGTGGCTTTTTGGAATTTGTCCAACTGGTAATCCAGGTCTTTTCCAAAGGTCTAACCTTATCAAAGTTAGTTCAAGTATATAAATATAAAAATATAACAAACGGATAATCTTCTTTATGTTTATATCTGCATGATCAAATCGGAAATGAGGAGTTATGCAGAAGAACCAGGGGTTACATAGTTCGTAGAACCTAGAGAGCTGGAATGGCAAGCTTGTGCCGGAGAGTGTAGTCTTAGCAAACTCTCCACTAGGTGAAGAGATGGCATTGTAAGAACACTAGACCCTGTTTTGTGGAATCCACCCGGAGATAGATCTCCATTAGTTGATGATAATAAACACTGATGACTAGTCCTTGTCTTCCAGGTGCAATCCGGAGTGAAGGATGAAATGACAAATCTTAATAAATCACTGGAAAAGATACCTGATGCTATTAATATATCACCAACTCCAAGTGAAATTATTCGTGTATGTATTACATTATCATATATATATATGTGTGTAGTGAAAGGGGTCCCACACAACTTGCAGGACCTAAGCCAACCTCACCAGCTCGTGGCCAAGCTACTGATCAACAAATGAGGCTCTGGTTCCTACCAATTGATGTTAGATCAAACATGGTGAGAAATTACCCAAATCCCGATCAACCTCTACAAACGGCAGTCCTTAGTGCCCGGCGGTATCGGGGACCATGCCGACTGTCGAAGGTCGAAGGAAGCTGATGGATGTGGGCAGCTCATGATTGATTGATACGTTCATTTTTTAATATTCCAGGTGTGCAGAGTTTGTTTGCGGACAGACAGAAAGGTGTTCAACTTGCTCCACAACAATCTAAACAGCACCTTTGAACATGTCACAAACTTGAAGGTATGTTGATATTTTCGGAGGAGACGAGCAGGGTGTCCAGCTGGTGGTAAAAAATACTTTCGCTATCAATAATGTGGCAATGGTTAAAATTTTGACATAACACGATATTGTGATCATCACATTGAAAAATCTCCCCCAACAATTTGAATAGCTATTGATCCTTCAAGCCGGATAACATTAACCTTAGATGGAGCTTTGGTAAAATATATTGAACAACACCAGCCTGTACCAATATGGCACTAGTTAGGATGATATACACAGCATCCCATTGTGATCACCGTGGGACATAAGACGTAAAGTCTTGTTATCCTATTAACATCGTTATGTAGCGGTCCTTCGAGCCGGAACATGGTAATGTTTGCACGCTGCCGTTTGGCGGAAGGAATAGGTGCTGCACATACCATCACAAGAAACTGACAAGTCTTGATATTTCCTAGTTAAATCCCCACCACCAATCAAGTCCGATGAACCGGATTCGAACCGGGCCGGTCTGAACTGGTGTCGGTCTGATTTCGAGTATACCCTAAGGTCGGAACATTCTAGATCGGCGATGACCTAAGGCCGAAGACGCTGTGCTGGGAGTGCGCACACCGATTGAGCTCGTGTAACAAGTTCATCCATCTCGCTAGGCACACGGATTCCTTACTGGCTACCTTACTCGCCGACGGGCTTCAGGTATGTTATGCTTATCATTCTACAGTAATACGTCATTAAAGATTGTTTAAGTACCCCCGCTGCTATAATATCGCAAAAACGGTATCAGTGAAATCCGGATCGAAGGACTATGCAACATTTTTTTTTGTCGAAGCGACGACATAATTAAGACAGCCCGATAGTAAAGGTCTGTTTACAACAATGTTTAGGATATTTACACTGCAATATCGTGCTCGTCGCTTTGAGATATAAATTAAGAATCGTTACTCCAGTAATTTAACTAGCCACGGGTCTCTCGAACCGGATTAGGGATAGGAGCTGCGGTGGTACCCACACAAACGATCGGATAACGTTTTCTATTTTCCAGCTGACAACAGAAAATCTAAATAAATTGAAGACGGACAAAATATATACATGGGAGTTAAGTAAGAAATCTTACTCGTCAAATTATATTGACTTGGCGACAGTAAGCGATGATAATGTAGAAACTGAACATGCAGATGCACAAACAGATCCAATGCAGGAAGATGCAGAAGCTGAAACGGAAGTTAAAGTCAAAGAGGAAATGGACGATGAACTAGACGACTCTTTGTTCCGTAGTTACGATACTGAAAAATTCGATTCCGATGAGAGGATATTCACCCATCGATTGAAGATCACTAGCACCAACGGGAAGGTGAAGAGGAAGCATAGACAACCGGAAAAGCTCGATCCGGACACGTTCGCGACGACGAGCTTGTCTATTGAGGAGCAAATGAAGGAGATAGCTTCGAGGAAAGAGTCTGAGAATTACAAGAATTCGCCGTTTAAATGCGACGAATGCTACAAAGGCTTTCTGGATGAAAGTGTCTATGGTAGTCATATGGTGCGGCATTCCGATGTGAGTATTCCGGAAGTTGTGTGTAGTCGGCGGAAGTCTAGACTTCTCCGTTTTACCTAAGTATTATTGTCCGATGATGGAAATAATCTCTGTGATTAGTATCTCATTGAAGAGGACTAGAAAAGCTGCTAGCACGGAGCCGCTGGTAGGACTGTAGAGTATTTCTGCTGAGTAATACTCTGCAAATATTACTGTGATCCGGTTCGAAGGACTTGTCCACTGGTGGTAAATCTTTTGCCAGGGACCGTCTGGGTAGACACTGTCGCAGTTTTCTAGTATTCTAGTATTTCTCCCGCCAAATAGTAATGTGCAAACATTACTGTTCCGGTTTGAAGGGTTATCGGGTGAACGTCCTCCTCGTTTGGTCGCTTCGTAGAATAAAAAAAAACTTAAAGCTAGTGAAAGTACTGGGGTAATGAGGAGTAACACCCTGCCTCAAGGAAGTCAGTGTGGTATTGTATAGTAAATGTAGTAAAGTTTCAACAGAATGAGTTGTGTCGCAGTGTAAACATCCTAACTGCCGACATATTGTTGTAGAATAGCATTGCACTTATCGTCAAGTGATCGTCTCATAAACTCCGAAGATTTTGGAAGATTCGATTTGATTTGGGCTTAAAGGATGTTTACACTGCGCAGGAGTGCGGCAGCTTCATATGCGACGTTTGCAAGCTCCACTTCCACAGTGTGCGCGCGCTGCGCCATCACCACACTTCGCACATGCACAGGTTCAGCTGCAAGCGGTGCCCGTTCGTAACGCCGCGACGGTGAGTTACACTCGATTCTCGGTGACTGCACGCGATTCGTCATAATCATCATCATCAGCCTTTATTTAACCGCTGCTGGATATAGGCCTTCTCCAATGTCTTCCACCAAATGAGATCCTCGGATTCTCGTATTCACCCACTTCCGATCGCTCTGATGATGTCGTCGGTCCATTTGGAGGGATGGCGTCCTACACTTGTGCTTCCACTGCAAGACTTTTCTCCCCCCATCAGCCTTCACTGACACGACAGACACGGCCGGCTCGCTGCCACTTCAGCTCGCAGATTTTGAGAGCTACGTCTACGACTTCAGCTCTCCTTCAAATTTCTTCGTTTCGGATCTTGTCGCTGGACCAGCTCGATGGTCAGGTGCCATGTCACTGCGCCACAAACTCCCTCCCCCCACCAGCTTCCAAGTATTTGTATGATTTTATTTTGTTCACGAGCTTGCTCATAACAACATGACGACAGTTAGGATGGTATACACTGCACCACATAGCACGCTCGTCGCGTTGAGACTTAAGAATTTGAATCTCATTACTGCAGTAATATCACTAGCTGCAGCGCCCTCCGAATGGTTCCTTACACCACCCTAGATCGAGAATCGAATCTTGCTTTTAGCGGTGGCGGTTGAATGAACGGTTAACTGGCAGGATTGTTATACGGCCAAATTAAAAAGTCGCAATGTTCATATATACTAACAGCGGTACGACTACGCATACATTTGTTCGGTTAATACAGTCCATTTGGTTAATGATATTATTATATTTTTTTTATCGTGGAAAATTCTTGCATTGGATACCCTTCTGCTGTCGGGGCAACAGAAGAGTTAAGCCAGACTCTTACCGGCTGAAACCCCACGGTTCCTCACTCCTCGCGTTTGACCGGAACCGCGAGAACGCACACAACCGTGGTTCCGACAGGGAGAAGTCTTAATAAGACCACATCTCGGGCTGGAGCTACTGCTCTCCAACCCCTATAAAAGTGTTAGGCGGAGCTACCGCACGCACCACCTCGACGCCTTTCATATTTGGTGGCATATTACCCCCGAATCCGCCACCCGTGGATTGAGAGATGGATGTATATTTCTCGCTGCCTCTCATTAGACTCTTTCTGCAGCACCTCCTCACAGAAGGCCACCTCGGCATCCCATGACCTCTCGCTATTGGTACTATATCCCCAACAGGGCGGAGTTTATTTAAAAAAGCGCTTTGTGTATTCGAGTGTACCGCGGACCCGGCTTCAAGGGGATTTCGTCTTTACCTTCAACGCGACAGAGTCGACATTGGTATGGCCGCGCGGCGCGGTGACGTCACGCCTAAGTAAATGTACCCACTGCCCGTCTCCGCTTGCTTTCAGGTACGCAGCGAAACTACACAACGAGTACCACAACGGCACCAGGTACAACTGTCCAAAGTGCAGCGAAACCTTTGGGTTTGTATTTATATATATATACCCACATATGGGGGAGGGGTGTCGACATTCGAGCATTTTAAGACCCCAACGTCCATTGGTTCTACGTGCTATATTTTTCCATCCTCGTCCATTGCTACTTCATCCTCGCAAGGTTTTGTCGGTGAACATGGTTCCTCTGCGGATCTCCTCGCGGCGTTTTCAGACCCTTCACTAGATGGACAGAGGTCCAGCCCTGTAGTCTAACCCTAGTAATAATAGCACTAAGGTAAGCCCTGCCTGTCGTAGAAGGCGACTAAAAGGGACTAGAAGTTTCGCGGGCCTTGAGGGTGCAGAGGAAGGCCCTTATCACTACACAAGCGAACCTGCGTTGGACAGCGTATGGGTCAGTGATGGTGCTTAGGAGGGTTGGGCTGCTCATCAGAGACGTGCAACACTAATTGTAGAGATCCAAGAGTCTCTCCGAATGCCCTGATGCAGACCACCGGTTTTAGTGAGTATGAATCTCGCATAACCCTGACTTCCTCCCAAAACAGGGTATTTCTCGAAGATTTCCCCCCCCCCCTCTCCCCCCTCTGAAATCAAAAAATAGGTGGACAGAGGACATAAAATTAACCGCTGGAAGCCACTGGATTCGAACGTCAAGACCTATATCCAGCTGTTGATGACAATCGGTAAAAATGATGATGTATTCAATATTGTGGTGAAGTGGTGATAAGGCTGATGGTGAACCGTCGCTCATGTATTGGCAGCCGACAGCGATGCTGTCATGGCGGCAGGTTTGCAATGAAGTCATGGAAGGTACCTAGGCAGTAACACGATCCAAACTCCTGAACCTGAGACTCCCGTGTTACTGGTACATCCATTGGCTACGAAGTCGGTCGAGTATCAGACTTCTCTTTCATTATATTTCTTTCCCACTCCCTTCTACTTTCTCGCTTTATTTGAAATAAAAGCAGTAAGGATACATAATGGTTATAATATTTAGGACTGAAAGAGACAGACAGATAAATAGAGATAGAGAAAGAGAGAGAGAGACTCTGTTGTGGAAGACTGTGTCTAAGTACCACCGTAGCTCGTGTTCCTGCCACCAAACAATCTGTGAAGATATTACCGTGATCCGGCTCGACGGCAGTAATATAAATAAATTACTGCGGTAACGAGACTTTGTAATCTTACATCTAAATCTGCCGACACCATGGTGCAGTTGAAACATCCTTACTACCCGCACAGTAATGATGCACTGTCTCAAACATATAGCCTTAAGCGGAGCCTTACATTACACGGTATTAACTCCGGCGAAACGGCGATCTAATGATCTCGTCTGTCATCTTTACTTCGATCCGGCTCGGAGGACGTTGTTGTATCAACATGAACCGTTTTATCGTTGAAAGCGATAAGCGTATCACTGTAATTATCTTTACTACTATTTTTTTGTTTTTGTGGGGGGGGAGGTATATTAAACGTTGCTATAATAACACCGCGATCGGACACACCGGTGGCGCCATCTATTGGAGATTGATCAAACTAAATGATAAATGTTTGTTCCCAGGAAATTCTCTACCTACCTGAGCCACCTGCGTATAAAGCACCCGTCGGACTACGTGTGCGCGCTGTGCGGTCACTCGTTCGTGAGTGACAAGGGCCTGGCGCTGCACAGGAGCTTGAAGCACCGCTTCGACCAGCGGACGGTAATGACTCGACGCGTGCTCGGTTATTCCGCGCTTCCGTCTCATCATCATCATCATCACCGCGACGGCGTTCCATCTTTGAGGGTAGAAATGAATTTCCGTATGAACTCGCCCATGAACATTTTTGTACGATGTTAGGTGATCACCCATAACATGGTGTTAGTTAAGATGTTTCGTTACCCTAGTAATTTCACTAACTACAGGATGACAGCAATGTTCGCACACAGTACTGTGCGTACATTGCTGTGATCCGGTTTGAAGGACGCTGCAGTTAGTGTAAGTATTGGGGTAACGGGACTCGATATATAAGGTCTCGAGGCGACGAGCACAAAGTGGTGCAGTATAACATCCTAACTAGCGCAAGGTTATTATGAGCATGCGTATCACTTACCATCAGGTGAACGTCACGCACTGTGACGGACTGGGAGAGAATGCCAAACGCCATTACGTCCGCCATTTTGTATAATTTGTGTTCGCATATAAAGATTATAAATAAATAAATAAAACTCGTCTCCATTTGTGCAGGTCACAGGCGACGGTCCAAAGTGCGCCGAGTGCGACATCAGTTTCGTGTCTGATGATGCACTGGAGCAGCATTACAAGGTGTCTTCAAAACACGAGGACAGGTAAGGCTTCCATCCTCCTCGCCTCCTCTTACTCCTTCCATCTCACTTTCGCCGATTATCGTTAAGCTAATTACAACCGTGGCTCCTATTATTACCCCCGAACAAAAGTGACCAAGCCGCGTTGATCCGGTTTGAAGGACCATAATGTAGTAAAATGTTGGTGGTAGTGTCTCTGTTGCCGGAAACCGTGTGGGTAAGTACCACTCCCGCGCATTTTGCAGCCGACTATATAGTGATATATCACTGTGTTCCGGTTTGAAGGACGTTGTTGCTATTGGGATAACATGACTTAAATGTCTCAACTCAACGAGCGCAATGTAGTGCTGTGTATATCATCTTAACACCTCATTGTTATAGGCAGGGGTATCACTTACTATCAGGTGAACATCTCATCGCTTCGTAAAATGAAAACAAAAAAACATTAATAAATTAATGGCTTTGACTCTCCTAAAATAAAGCGAGAGTCCCATCAGTGGGAATATTGAATTGGTTGCCCACGGCACCAAAAAAAGCAGACGGAATAAATTACGCACAAAATTTAAAACATGTCCTGTTAAAAGGATTCAGACTTTACTAGTGCTAGTGTCCCTTCCGGTTTGCAGGACGCTGTAGGTAGTGAAATTACTGGAGTAAAGAGACTCGACATCTTATGTCTCAAGGCGACGAGCGCAATGCGGTGCAGTGTATATAATCCTAACTAGCGCCACGTATTTTTGGGCGGGCGTGTAATAATCACACTGACTGTTGGTCCTCCGAGCCGGATTACGGTAATGGAAGTGGGTACCGCGCTAGCTCGGATTTCTGTTGTTAAACATCATTGTACTGTATCCGGCTCTAAGGACCTGTAGCTACAAGTTACTGAAGTAATAAGACATGACTGTATGTCTCAAGGGAACGATTGAGATAATCGAATGTTCTAGAACTATCGATTATCGAACATCGATAATCGAATGTATCGATGTTGCAGGCGTGCGAGTAGGAAGGATGGGGCGCGCGGCCGCGCTCCGGAGCCGGTACAGCGGAAACCGGCGAAGGAAGACCTCGTGAAGTCAATGAGGAGGATCGGCAGACACAGAGTGAAGGGACCGATAACTTGCGAGCAGGTAGTATAGAAAGAGAAAGAGAGAGAGAGCATAAGTACAGATAAAAGTCAGACAATATATTTTTACGGAACAAAATGAGGGTAGATAACATTTTTTATTATTATTATGAAGTAACGCGACGAGCGGAACGTTCACTTGATGGTAAGTGATACGCCCGCTCGTAACAACGCGGCGCTACTAAGGGTGTTTCCACAGTACTGTGTGTCGGCTGCAATAGGCGCTGCGGCGGTACCTAGACGGTCTCCGGCAACAGAGACACTACCACCAGTGATAGCTGCAGCGCCCTTCAAACCGGATCACAGCAATGTCCGCACAGTACTGTGTGTCGGCTGCAATAGGCGCTGCGGCGGTATCTAGACGGTCTCCGGCAACAGAGACACTACCACCAGTGATAGCTGCAGCGCCCTTCAAACCGGATCACAGCAATGTCCGCACAGTACTGTGTGTCGGCTGCAACAGGCGCTGCGGTGGTACCTAGACGGTCTCCGGCAACAGAGACACTACCACCAGTGATAGCTGCAGCGCCCTTCAAACCGGATCACAGCAATGTCCGCACAGTACTGTGTGTCGGCTGCAATAGGCGCTGCGGTGGTACCTAGACGGTCTCCGGCAACAGAGACACTACCACCAGTGATAGCTGCAGCGCCCTTCAAACCGGATCACAGCAATGTTCGCACAGTACTGTGTGTCGGCTGCAATAGGCGCTGCGGTGGTACCTAGACGGTCTCCGGCAACAGAGACACTACCACCAGTGATAGCTGCAGCGCCCTTCAAACCGGATCACAGCAATGTCCGCACAGTACTGTGTGTCGGCTGCAATAGGCGCTGCGGTGGTACCTAGACGGTCTCCGGCAACAGAGACACTACCACCAGTGATAGCTGCAGCGCCCTTCAAACCGGATCACAGCAATGTCCGCACAGTACTGTGTGTCGGCTGCAATAGGCGCTGCGGTGGTACCTAGACGGTCTCCGGCAACAGAGACACTACCACCAGTGATAGCTGCAGCGCCCTTCAAACCGGATCACAGCAATGTCCGCACAGTACTGTGTGTCGGCTGCAATAGGCGCTGCGGTGGTACCTAGACGGTCTCCGGCAACAGAGACACTACCACCAGTGATAGCTGCAGCGCCCTTCAAACCGGATCACAGCAATGTCCGCACAGTACTGTGTGTCGGCTGCAATAGGCGCTGCGGCGGTACCTAGACGGTCTCCGGCAACAGAGACACTACCACCAGTGATAGCTGCAGCGCCCTTCAAACCGGATCACAGCAATGTCCGCACAGTACTGTGTGTCGGCTGCAATAGGCGCTGCGGTGGTACCTAGACGGTCTCCGGCAACAGAGACACTACCATCAGTAATAGCTGCAGCGCCCTTCAAACCGGATCACAGCAATGTCCGCACAGTACTGTGTGTCGGCTGCAATAGGCGCTGCGGTGGTACCTAGACGGTCTCCGGCAACAGAGACACTACCACCAGTAATAGCTGCAGCGCCCTTCAAACCGGATCACAGCAATGTCCGCACAGTAGTGTGTCGGCTGCAATAGGCGCTGCGGTGGTACCTAGACGGACTGCGGCAACAGAGACACTACCACCAGTGATAGCTGCAGCGCCCTTCAAACCGGATCACAGCAATGTCCGCACAGTACGTGTGTCGGCTGCAATAGGCGCTGCGGCGGTACCTAGACGGTCTCCGGCAACAGAGACACTACCACCAGTGATAGCTGCAGCGCCCTTCAAACCGGATCACAGCAATGTCCGCACAGTAGTGTGTCGGCTGCAATAGGCGCTGCGGTGGTACCTAGACGGTCTCCGGCAACAGAGACACTACCATCAGTAATAGCTGCAGCGCCCTTCAAACCGGATCACAGCAATGTCCGCACAGTACTGTGTGTCGGCTGCAATAGGCGCTGCGGTGGTACCTAGACGGTCTGCAGCAACAGAGACACTACCACCAGTGATAGCTGCAGCGCCCTTCAAACCGGATCACAGCAATGTCCGCACAGTACGTGTGTCGGCTGCAATAGGCGCTGCGGTGGTACCTAGACGGTCTCCGGCAACAGAGACACTACCACCAGTGATAGCTGCAGCGCCCTTCAAACCGGATCACAGCAATGTCCGCACAGTACTGTGTGTCGGCTGCAATAGGCGCTGCGGTGGTACCTAGACGGTCTGCAGCAACAGAGACACTACCACCAGTGATAGCTGCAGCGCCCTTCAAACCGGATCACAGCAATGTCCGCACAGTACTGTGTGTCGGCTGCAATAGGCGCTGCGGTGGTACCTAGACGGTCTCCGGCAACAGAGACACTACCATCAGTAATAGCTGCAGCGCCCTTCAAACCGGATCACAGCAATATCCGCACAGTACTGTGTGTCGGCTGCAATAGGCGCTGCGGTGGTACCTAGACGGTCTGCAGCAACAGAGACACTACCACCAGTGATAGCTGCAGCGCCCTTCAAACCGGATCACAGCAATATCCGCACAGTACTGTGTCGGCTGCAATAGGAGCTGCGGTGGTACCTAGACGGTCTCCGGCAACAGAGACACTACCATCAGTAATAGCTGCAGCGCCCTTCAAACCGGATCACAGCAATGTCCGCACAGTACTGTGTGTCGGCTGCAATAGGCGCTGCGATGGTACCTAGACGGTCTCCGGCAACAGACTGCCACCAATAATAGCTACAGCGTCCTTCAAACCGGATCACAGCAATGTCTTCACAGTACTGTGTCGGCTGCAATAGGCGCTGTGGTGGTACCTAGACGGTCTCCGGCAACAGAGACACTACCACCAGTAATAGCTGCAGCGCCCTTCAAACCGGATCACAGCAATGTCCGCACAGTACTGTGTGTCGGCTGCAATAGGCGCTGCGATGGTACCTAGACGGTCTCCGGCAACAGAGACACTACCACCAGTAATAGCTGCTGCAGCGCCCTTCGAACCGGAACTGGAATATTTGTTTACTGTTTCAAGCTGCAGTAGTACCTAGACGGTAACCAGCCATAGAGACATACTAGCAGTAAATCAAAACAAAAAAACAACATTATATATAAATAAATAATTTACTAATTTTACCAGCTAATTGGTCCTTCGAGCCGGATCTCGGCGACTCGTTAAAAAAACTCCCGACGTCCGGATTATACATAGACGGTTGCCTTATAGGCTTTAGAACGTTCTATTAATTTCATCACTCGATATTCAGTGCGACAAGCAGCTGCCGAACTCGCTGGCATACCACTGGCACTTCCGCAACTCGCACCCGGATAAGAACCGGACCAACTACCCCGCGATGCCGCACCGCTGCATGTGCGAGGTCTGCGGCAAGATGTTCCAGGTTAGTGCGACCACTGTCACTGTAGACTTGCGCGAAATCATTTAAAAATCAATCCCAACCATACGGTCATATACTTATTTGCTTGGTTGGGAATGCGATTTCAATACTGTTTGTTCCCACTGCTGGGACTCATACTTTTCTACTTGGGCATTTCGCCATGTCCATGTCGGTTTTCTCGCACTGTCTTACTGAAGCTCAAGTTGGCGGGAATCGAACCCGCGCCTTTTTAAAACCTTCACCTCACTGAACCATCACAGCTCGATCACCATATCGTTACCGTCAAACCGGAAGTTATAATTTTTTGGCGCGAAAAAAATTATTGGTAATCGTCCCCTGTTACCAGAGACCAAGTAACATCGTAGTGTTTCTTTTTACCTCCGAAGAGTAGTGTGCGAACATTACTATGATCCGGTTTGAAGGGCGCTGTAACTAGTCTTACTGGAAACTTAAGATCTTATATCGAAGTGTGCTGTGTATACCATCCTAATTAACGTTATGTTAAGGGGGAGAGTATCACTTACTATCAAGTGAATGTCCCTCTCGTCAAAAAAAAATGGCGGCTAAGAGACCATTCGTGTGAGTGGTTGCTATGAAGTAAACTCCATAGTGTTCAGTGCAGGAAGAAAAGAGACAGCATGGTGGTAGTCCGTCCTCCTTCGCACTAAACGAGTATGTGTGTTCGTTTCGCGCCCGCGCATGCGCAGAGCTTGGCCCTGCTGCAGGACCACAGCACTTGCCACGCGGGCACGAAGCAGTTCGAGTGCGCGCAGTGCGGCAAGCGGTTCGCGCGCCGCTACCGGCTGGTGGCGCACCGGCGGCTGCACGGCGGCGCGCGGCCGCGGCACGCATGCGCGCGCTGCGCCCGCGCGTTCAGCACGCTGAGCAACCTGCAGCGGCACGCGGCGGTGAGTCGGCACCCGGTACATGTGCACACTCACCGACACGACTGTACACTGACCAGTACAGCGCATGTATACCGGATATATTTCAGGTTGTGATGACTGCTATCTTTAAAGGTTCCGTGAGCTACGCGCGTCTCCAAAGGTTTTCAATGTAGTGGGGGGTTGTATCTCTGATACCTATTCTCCTTTTTTTTGTTTTAACTTAGGGGAAATACCTGCGTATACGCGTCTTCGCGGGGGCAAGGACAGGTTATGTAGGACTTGCACCGACTAAAAGCCCCACCATGTTCCTCCTCATCGCTTAAGGCGAGGTAACAGGAACGCTTTCGCACGCATGACGCACCCCTACCGCGGGAGGGAAGGAACAACTTTCGTTTTCCACCTCTGTGGGGGCACGCCGGAACACAGCGAGCGCCTCTTCGGCCTCTTGCAGTCGCGTGAGCAACGGATTCTCCCAACCCGTCCCCCAGAGGCCATGGGTGCCAAGAGAGAAAACTCTTCCGATCCCCTACGGCGGATCTGATGTTGGGCCCGCCGCCACCCGTTATACGGCCGCGGAGGATAGGGAGAGTGGAACATTGCAATACCGACACTTCTCTCCTCCCCGGCCCCAGCGGCGCCGCTTAGTCGTAGAGGGTACTCCCTCCGCGACTGCACCTCGGCTGCAGAGGGCAGTATAAAACCGTCCCTGCAGCCCACCGGCACGCATCCGAGGTGAGCTTCACGGCGGAGCACCGAAGCTCTAACCCGGAGCGGCCGTCTCGCCTGCCCTGCACCTCGGGCTGGCCGGGTGGGGTCCTCTTCGCTTCACCGCGGGCGACCCAGCCACGGCTACTGACCCCTCCGTCACGACAAGACAGGAACCTGTTGGGGGGGAAGAAGGTCAAGATTGGCGTTTACCCTTCAGGTATTCCCAACAGGTCCGCACGTTGACCCTTGCATGCAACCCTTATTGTTGGGCCGCGTTATTCTCTCTCCAGCGTATAGCATCAACAGTACGATTGGAGAGATTTTTTTTTTTTATTTAACGTGTGTAACAAATTGCTAATGGACGCACGCCCTGGAACCAGAAGGGCCGATAACGGGGTAGTGTCGGACTCCAACCGACTAAAAAGCTTCACACGGTATTCCAATTACTTTTGAAAATATGCACGAGGGTCACGGGATAACATCGAGCAGTTCTTCCGCAACCCTCGACCGGCGCCCGGATAGAACGGGCCCGCCTCGGGGAGGGGTGAAGCACCCCTCCCGACAGAATATCACTACGTGGCGACGCGTCGGAACGATTGGAGAGGCAGCTGAACCAGACCCAGAGTAACTTAATCAATGTTCCTCACCGACAATTGCCTGATGATAGCTGGCCACCAAGCGTTGTCAAACGCACCCCCCACATCTGAGGAGACCACAACCACCATCCTTTTTGCCTGCTTGGCTTCTTTGACAATGGTCATTGCATCATAAAGCATATCCTCGTTCCCTCTTCGCGGCGTCAAGCCGTATTGTCTGGGGCTACACGCTGCCGACCCCCAACGACCAGGTTATTCCAGTGGTCATTATATTTCAAGCGTTTTCCCCTGAACTGGGAGAAGGGTCGATGGGTCTGACCTTGGCGCAAAGTAATCCGATTTCCCTGGGTTTGGTGTAACTTTTATGACCGCCTTTTCCAGACGGCCGGAAAAGGTCTGAGTCTGAAGAAACAGTTAAACCGGTCGTATATATGGTCTCGTAATGTCTGCGGTGAAGACACCCTCCCTACCCTCAGGACTTATCAATGGGCCTTCGTTAAGAGGACGTTCAGGATCTCTACCGTGAAAATTTGGGGAGCAAGGACCTGGTGTTGGGTATGCGCCGACAGGGCTAGTTGCTCATTGAGCGCTCTCGTTGCCTTGTGATCAGCGTTATCTGTCTCCTCAGAGGGTAGGCGGAAGAAGGTGTTCACCAAGAGTGCAGCTGACTCTCTGGAGGAGTATACTGCTGGTGATCGGCCTCTATGGAGTACGATATTGACTAGTATATTTGATGATTCTGCCCCCCAGGAGGAATCCTTGTTCTGTCTCTTACAATTCCTCCAGCTCGTTATAGCCTGCTGGAATTGCTCTTCAAATCCAGCTCTGGTCTCCAATTAGTCCGCGACGACATCCTACGTCCTCGCTGGATCCGCGTTCAGTATTCGTCTCCCGAGTCCACCAGCATCACGGTGTATAACTGTTCCCGTGACTGATGAGGCCACCCGTGCCCGCAGAGCCACAGCACGCTGCGGCCGCACAGGTGCGCGGTGTGCGGCAAGGGCTTCAAGCACGCGAGCCTGATGAAGGACCACGTGAAGTACGTGCACTTGAAGACGCCGTGGCCGAAGAGGAGGAGGGCTGGCCGATCCGAAGGGAAGGTAGTGTCCAGATTTTAAATATTATGTTACGGTCTAGTGTACTAACAGAAAGTCTTTTGTTAACTGATGGCCTACTGTATTAACTGATAGTAGGTAGTCACCTACTATCAGCACCTTCCGGCAGTCGCCGGAAATTCTCCAAGCACCTGCGCAGCTCCTACTTGTACCGCCAAACAGTACTGTTGTGTGTACTATGATCCGACTCGAAGGATCATTTAGTTGGCAATATGATATATACTTTATTAAAATTAAAGCTATTTGTTGCTGTGAAAACATCCCGGTTGTTCGTTTGTCTTTGAAAAAAAAAAAAAAAATTACACAAGGTATGCCACAGATTATATTAATTTGTGTAAATTTTCACTTTTTTTGTGGTTTGTGGAACACATTACAAGAGACCTATGTCCAGCAGTGGACATCCATCGATTGAAATGATGATGATGATTATCATCATATTTTTCGCACTACCCTCTTACAGGTAACCAATCAAATGGGCGGCGGTGGAGATGAAGCAAACGCGGTTTGGGAAAGTTGAACTGGTGTTGGATGATGATCAGAATGGCAGCTGGACGTCGCATCAAGCTTTGGTGGTAGTTGACGAGGGTCTTGAGGATCATCCAGCGACGATAGCCAGTTGGATACAGTGTTGAGTTTCGAATGAAGATCACCCGAACCGTATCAACACTGAGAACACGAAGCGGGGATTCCCCCATAGCCATAACAGAGGGTAGAGCAGAAGTGGTTGCCTCTTTTAAAACATTTGTGGTAGACCTTGGTTTTGGTTACCCACGTCTACCTTCCGTCGGTGGTAACTGAGCTGATTGCTTGGCAATCTACAGCAATATGACCTTCAATGCTACAAATCAGGCAAACCTTATTGGAGACCTTGGACGACGACGGTGCAGTGTCAGTGACGGTGACATGACATCTGACAGATTTGACACTTCGAAGGATTCTGATGGGAGTTCCATACGGGATACCCTCACAGTGTTCCTGTTCCGGTCATACGTGTAGCATGTCCGCCGAGATCGAAATGTGGCTGGCAATTTCTCCGCGATCTCGGTGAACAGCTGTGGTGCAACACTCCAGCATGTCCAGCCGCCGTACTCCGCGGCAGTGCCGCATCCAACATGAGAAAGCATTTATCTCCTCCGCTGTCTCTTGGTTGGAAATTCTTACAATTTAATCTGGAGATGCTGATCACCTCTTAAGGGTTGGAGCCAGTCGCCAACATGACTGCCCCTGCGTCGCTGGCGGGTCCTGCTACATTCTCCTCGTGGAGGTTTGGTACGAGCTCCTTAAAAGAATCCAGTCTGTAGGCCTGGTGCCGTCGAATATAGGCCAGCGCAGTCCGACCTTAGGAGTATTACGGTGATGATGAAGTGACGTCGCCCCTGCTCAACACAATCATTAGTACATGTACTTAAACCAGGAGTGGGCAAGCCGGACCAGTGATTCAGCTCCATCCATACACAACTCTAGGACATGCAGCTGGCGGTGGGATGGAAGTGTATATGGGTGCAGTGAAGGGCAGGATAAATACCAGTCGGCACCAAATGACCACACCCTGCTGTTCTAATGATTCAGTAGATCTATATAATGGAACATTGGACCTTCAGGTCACTTTTTATTGAGCGAACCATTTCTCCTGGATTCTCTTCAGCATTCACATTCAGAGATCACTGAAAAAGGCAGGCGAGCATTCTTGGTGTAGGGTTCCCGCACAACAACTCACGGGACCGAAGCGAACGTCATCTGCTCGCGGTGCAGCCTGCTGATCAACAAACGAGGTACTGACTCCCGCCAACCCGCATTGGGCCAGGGTGGTGGGAAATGGCCTAAATATCCCCCCCTCCATACAAACGACGGCCCCTAGTGTCCGTCAATACCGAGAGGCATCCCGACTGTGGACCGATCGATGTGGAGATCTTTGGGTGTGGCCTATGTCCAGCTGTGGACATCTATCGGCTGATGATGATGATGACTAAAAAAGGACACGACCCTTGAAGTTGACCAAAGCGTACGTGCCGTACAAACGGGGTCCGAAGCCAGTCGAACAGCGCTCACCTTGGACTTCGTGTTCTGCTGCCAACTCATCGTCTCGGTCCAGGGGGTCAAGTCAAGTTAGTATCCTGGCGCTTCAGCGATGTCCCGTTCCAGCTGCACTTTTCTCACTTATATTATTTCGTTAGATTTTATTTTCTTTTATTGTTTTAACAATTCTTTACAGAAATGTAGAAATATAGGACGACTGTAGTCTTCGCTCATCAGGGTAGCAATAGTTCTACCCTCTACCTTCTCCCCTATAACAATCTTCAAATCTGCTCTTTACGCCCTATATCTGGGGTAGGTGGGCATTAGTTGGAGCACGGTTCGCATCGTTCCTTGTTCATAGGTACACGAAGGACTCCCCTCGAGTTTAAACCTGTGAAGGTACTCGGAGAATCTCCCGTGTTCTGTGACCATTTGGACAAAGTATGACTCCAGCAGCGTTTTCTGGAGTAAGTTGTACTTTGATCTGGCGTTAGGGAAAAATATCCGCGTGGTGGACGCTGTACTACCTTCCATACAGCGCCTGTTCCACTCGTCAGGCGTAGCTTGCCTAAGCTGCCGCTCGACAAATGATACAGAGCATCCTTCGCACTCCGATCTTCTCATAATTTTTAGAGCCGCATCTTTGACCAGCTGATCCACCCTCTCGATTCCCTCCATCCCCGCCTGCGCTTTTATCCTGTACAATCTAACATTCTTCCCTTCCACTCGTGCTTTCATTACATTATCTTTCACTCTCAACACTAAGGGATGGAAGTCTCGAGGGCGGATCTTGTCGCTCTGTATTGCACACAATCGATGCCACTGGTTGACTGCGTACCCTGTCGCTTCCGCCACCTTCTATCCGGCTGCGTTCAGTATAACCTGTGACAGCCGCTGTGGAAGCTGGTCTCCCGCTGCACTCTCCACTAAACATGAGAACTCTCCACAAACCCGAACAGTCGCTGTGACAGTCTTCTATAACTTACCCGTACCTCCGTGTCCCAGTCTTCCAGCACTTGCCCGGAGTAGTCACGTGTTATTTCAAATAAAGCGGCTGCTTCTTTGACCCTAGGGTCCAGAGGCAGCAGCCCGGCAAGTACTAGGGCCGAGTGTAGCGACGCGATCCGATACGTGCGCGAAACCGCATCGGACCAGCAGCTTCTTAGGCACCGGCGCCCACGCACCTGCTGCATACAGAATTATCGGCTCCATCACTACCAGATACATCGTCCTGATTATGTCCGGAGCTGGACTCCCACGATACCTTCGCGGCCCGGTACAGCTGGCGACAGAGGTTTTGTACCTTTTGATTCGCTGTCTTCAAGTGCGTGTTGAACGTGAGCCCAACGTCAACTGTGAGACCAAGTTTCCGGACTTCATGAGTTCGACTCAGGAACTCCCCCCATTATGAACAGTATTGGGTTGTCGTGCTCCAGCTTGTTAATTAGCACCATCACGTCTGTTTTGTGGGGTGCGAACTTTAGCTTGTTTGTTTCAACCATTTTTTCGATGGAAAGTTATGGTCTCTGATAATCACAATATCATCTAAATCTGGATCTGTCCTCTTGATAGACCATTTTTGTCGATTGGCCAAGCTAGTTCCCTCTGCATCATCCACCAGAGAGAAATGCACACCAAACTGACCAGACGGGTTTTGCAGTCACCTGTAGCTTATCCGTGCTTCCAGGTCCCAGTCTCTCGGCATTCGCCCGGAGTAGCCGTACTATATTTCAAATAAAGTGGTTGCTCCTTGCACCCGAAGATTCAGAGGAAGCAGCCCGGCAAGTATTGGGGCCGAGTCCAGCGACGCGGTCCGATAGTTCAGCCTGGCCTACTTGGTCATCTGACCACTTTCGCCAAAAGTCGTTCACCATCTTCTGTGTAATTCTCCATTTAGTTAATAATCTTCGTTAGGGTTAGCCACTAGCTGCTCTCCAACCAAGAGATGGTTGCGCGACCATGGTTGAGGATCATCAGGAACGTCGCTCAATTATGATATTGGGCTAGGCACGCCTCGATTTGATTTAGAACTGGTTAACTCCTCAAGAGTTGTGGTTGAATTGCTGATGACTGTCTTTACACGTGCCTGTTCCAGCCAGTAAGGTGACCTCCTCTCCTATCCGTTTGTCCGGCTGCCCGTGACAAAACACATGGCGTCACTGTCATCACAAGTGCGGTCGCAATATTTTGGTCCATTCACCAGGGAAATGGATCAACTTTGACCCAGAGGAGTAAGGATTACGGTACTGTTACATTTGTTGCGAGTTTCCGTTTTGGGCGCATCCGGTGACTGTTCGTTTAAGTGATCGGACCGTGCCACGTCCTATTCTACCATGACGCTAACAACCGGTTCTCCCGTCGGTCCAGTGACAGTGGCGCTGGCCAACCACCTATTACCTCCATGCCCGTCAGCCAAGGTCGACGCATGATGACTTACGTCCTTCACAAAACTACAACATTTCATCAAAACAACTCGTCAGGGTGAACATTGAAATCGCCTAGAATATAAAAAGCTCATCATCATCAGCCGATAGACGTCCACCGCTGGACATCCTCTACCAAAGATCCACACGTCGATCTAGTAGGGGATTCAAGCTAATGGTTTTGGGCCATTTCACACCACTACTCCAATAACGGTCGGTGGGAGCCAAAGCCTCGTTTGATGATTAGCATACAGCATCAGGAGCTAGTGAGGTTGGCTTAGGTCCTGTGAACTGTGCGGGACCCTTACCCTCCACAACATTCGTCATTTTAAACTGTCGACACGTGCTCGCGGCCCCCGTGGAAAAACAGTTGACCACCACTGCACTGAGGGTATATAAAAAAAAAATTCTTCATCTATTCACATAAACATATGAATATAATTTATTATTAGGAATTAATAATTAATTTATAATAAATTAAATTATAGCTATGACAACACATGTATATATAATACACACACACACAAACATTGAATAATAAATTAATATGAAAATATTCCCGATACAGTCATTCAACGTTCGAAACTGGAAATCGGCTGAACCGATTTTGAAGGAACACAATTCACAGCATCGATTTACACTTCAAGTAATAGGAATCAAATCTATCTAGCTGCACTCGTTTCTATAAGTCGGCTGAATTAAATCAAAACGGTTAAGCCATTTTTAAATTAAGAACCGTGCTTAGAACGATAAGAAACGACCCGTACAAATTGAATTCGTAAAACGGCTGAACCAAATAAAAAGGATTCAACCTAAATAACTGATGTCATTCTACACCGATTGATACTTTAACCGATAGGAAACGTCCTGTATAGGTTCAGCCGATTTATAGAAACGGCTGAACCAAATGGAAATGGTTCAGTCATTTTGGAATTACTGATTATTATTATTTTTTAAAATAAATATATGTATTTGTCTTAAATGCAATTGAAGTTTTATTTCACTCATCATTACGTAGCCGGAATCAAACCACCATATCTTTGAGGGAGGCGTATGTCCAGCAGTGGACGTCCACGGCTGATGATGATGATATATATAGTCTAAGCTCTTCACTGAACCGGAAGAGCACTGCCCACATATAAAATTCTGTGACCCTGGAATCGAACCAGAGGCTCGACAAGGAAGGACGTAACATTTTGACGGAACTAGCGCTAGTTAGGATATTTACACTGCACCATATTTCGATCATCATTTTATTGTTGCGCGAGATGTTAACCTGATGATAAGTTATACGCCAGTTAGAATGTTTACACTACATCATATAACACTCGCCCGCTTGAGACATAAGATGTCTCGTTAGACAAGTAATTTTACAAAGTGCAACGTCCTTCAATCTGAAACATAGTATCCGTATACTACTAGCTTCGGGCGTCAGCGATGTTTGTCCACTGTTGGGATAAAATCGGCCGACGGTTTGGTTAAGTACGCTGCAAGTCGGATGCAAGTAACATCACGGTAGTAAAAAAAAATCCATTCCCAGCTGTGGGCGCGAGAGTGGGCGTGATAATTACACTACACTAACAGTACTAGAGATTCACAAAGCACACGAACACACACAACTTTATAGCTTCTTTCTTTTGGTCGGTTAAATATATATATAGGTAGGAGTTACTAAAGCCGGCGAGTCAAACGTATTCGCGAATTGCGCTTGCGCGTGACGTCACACTGCGCGCGTATCTCCGAAACTATATCCGTCTCACTCGCACTCGGTGCAGCTTACGGGTGCGAGGGAGACGGTTGTCGTTCCTCCTTCCGAACTAACCGCCGCGGCTCCAGCAGGCCAGCACGTCAGCCCGATCGGACCTGTGTAATATATCCTATACAGACACAAACCCATTACCTGTGCTGTCATATAAAAAAAATCAATTTATTCATTTTCGAACATCCTGTATAGTGGTGATGTATTAGTGTGGGTAGTGTGATAGTGCCAGCTATAGTTGATCCACCTATGTACGGGGAGAACGCCGCGCAACTGTGATACCTGAGAAGAAAGATATGATTAGTTTACTTGTTACAAAGGAGGGCGAACATCATCCGGCTTGAAGGATCATAAGATAATAAAACAATTGAATAATGTAGACGTTGCATCTTATGCGTTCATCGTAGGCCCAGTACTGTGTGTCGGCTGCAATAGGCGCTGTGGTTGTACGTACACGGTATCCAGCAGCAGACACTACCACCGGTAATAGCAACAGCGCCATTCAAACCGGATCACAGTAATGTATGCACAGTAGCATTTGTTAGCTGCAATAGGTTCTGTGGTGGTAGCTAGACGGTCTCCAGCAACAGAGACACTACCACCAGTAACAGTTACAGCGTCCTTCAAACCGGATCACAGCAATGTCCGCACAGTACTGTGTGTTGGCTGCAATAGGCGCTGCGGTGGTACCTAGACGGTCTCCGGCAACAGAGACACTACCACCAGTAATAGCTACAGCGTCCTTCAAACCGGATCACAGCAATGTCCGCACAGTACTGTGTGTCGGCTGCAATAGGCGCTGCGGTGGTATGTAGACAGTCTCCGGCAACAGAGACACTACCACCAGTAATAGCTACAGCGCTCTTCAAACCGGATCACTGCAGCGCCTATTTCCGTTGCTAAACAGCAGTGTATTAACTTTACTGTTATCCGGTTCGAAGGATTAGTAACTAGTGAAATTCTAGACGACGAGAATTGATATCAATGCGACGAGCGGTCAACATCAGCAAGAAATATCCTACGTCACGTTGTTATGGGCGGGCGTATCACTTTATATCAGGTGTAAGTCTAGAGCGACACGAGCTTCGTACGAGTGATGCGAGCTCACCGACGCGCCGCTACGGCTGCTTGTGCCAGTCGCGACGCGCGCGCGCACGCCGCGGCCACGGCTTCTTGAGGTGCACGTGCTGCACGTGCGCGCGCTGCTCGCCCGCCGTCGTGAAGCACTTGCCGCACGTCTCGCAGCGGTACGGCTTCAGCCCGGTGTGGATCTGTTCAGCGCGCAGATGATACACTTTACAAGCCTTATAACACACAATAATTGCAGTGTGCGAATATTAACGTGTTCCGGTTTGAAGGGCGCTGTGGGTAAATTAAATTACTAAAGTAACGAGAATTAATTTACATCGTCCTAACTAGCACCATGTTATTTCTTGATTCAATTAAGCGACATGGCGAGGGGGATGTTCACTTGATAGTAAGTGATATGCCGCCAAGATGTCGCTCGATATGTTCAGTACTTTTCATCATCCTATATGTCTATCTCCCTCGCACCGTCACAGTTATGGTTATGGTATATAGTCAGAGGGAGATGGGTAACCGAATGAAAGGGACGGAAGATGTACAAAAGCGACGCCATATTGAGTCACTAGTTTTGGATAAAGAATCAATACACGAACGCTTCCATCAACACCATCCAAAGATGGTATGCCTTCTCCTTCTCCACTTTGGAATGGGGAAGGAGAAGGCATTCGTTGGTCACGTAAGAGAACTGCATACCCCCCTCTAAAACGAGCAACGACACCACCTAGACGTTCACCTGATAGTAAGTCATACACTTGCCAATAACAACATGACGCTAGTTAGAATCACATACACTGCACCACAATGCACTCGTCGCCTGAGATATAAGATGTCGAGTCTCGTTTTCCCTGTAATATCACTAGCCACAACGCCCTTCAAACCGGATCACAGTATTGTGTGTCGGCTGCAATATTCGCTGCGGTGGTACCTACACGGTCCTGGGCAACAGAAAAATTACCAGCAGTAGTAGCTACAGCGCCCTTCAAACCGGATCACAGCAATGTCCGCACAGTACTGTGTGCCGGCTGCAATAAGCGCTGCGACGGTACCTAGACGGTCTGTAGCAACAGAGACACTACCACCAGTAATAGCTGCAGCGCCCTTCAAACCGGATCACAGCAATGTCCGCACAGTACTGTGTGTCGGCTGCAATAGGCGCTGCGGTGGTACCTAGACGGTCTCCGGCAACTGAGACACTACCACCAGTAATAGCTACAGCGCCCTTAAAACCGGATCACAGCAATGTCCGCACAGTACTGTGTGTCGGCTGCAACAGACGCTGCGGCGGTACCTAGACGGTCTCCGGCAACAGAGACACTACCACCAGTAATAGCTACAGCGCCCTTCAAACCGGATCACAGCAATGTCCGCACAGTACTGTGTGTCGACTGCAATAGACGCTGCGGCGGTACCTAGACGGTCTCCGGCAACAGAGACACTACCACCAGTAATAGCTACAGCGCCCTTCAAACCGAATCACAGCAATGTCCGCACAGTACTGTGTGTCGACTGCAATAGACGCTGCGGCGGTACCTAGACGGTCTCCGGCAACAGAGACACTACCACCAGTAATAGCTACAGCGCCCTTCAAACCGGATCACAGCAATGTCCGCACAGTACTGTGTCGGCTGCAACAGACGCTGCGGCGGTACCTAGACGGTCTCCGGCAACAGAGACACTACCACCAGAAATAGCTACAGCGCCCTTCAAACCGGATCACAGCAATGTCCGCACAGTACTGTGTGTCGGCTGCAACAGACGCTGCGGCGGTACCTAGACGGTCTCCGGCAACAGAGACACTACCACCAGTAATAGCTACAGCGCCCTTCAAACCGGATCACAGCAATGTCCGCACAGTACTGTGTGTCGGCTGCAACAGACGCTGCGGCGGTACCTAGACGGTCTCCGGCAACAGAGACACTACCACCAGTAATAGCTACAGCGCCCTTCAAACCGGATCACAGCAATGTCCGCACAGTACTGTGTGTCGGCTGCAACAGACGCTGCGGCGGTACCTAGACGGTCTCCGGCAACAGAGACACTACCACCAGTAATAGCTACAGCGCCCTTCAAACCGGATCACAGCAATGTCCGCACAGTACTGTGTGTCGGCTGCAACAGACGCTGCGGCGGTACCTAGACGGTCTCCGGCAACAGAGACACTACCACCAGTAATAGCTACAGCGCCCTTCAAACCGGATCACAGCAATGTCCGCACAGTACTGTGTGTCGGCTGCAACAGACGCTGCGGCGGTACCTAGACGGTCTCCGGCAACAGAGACACTACCACCAGTAATAGCTACAGCGCCCTTCAAACCGGATCACAGCAATGTCCGCACAGTACTGTGTGTCGGCTGCAACAGACGCTGCGGCGGTACCTAGACGGTCTCCGGCAACAGAGACACTACCACCAGTAATAGCTACAGCGCCCTTCAAACCGGATCACAGCAATGTCCGCACAGTACTGTGTGTCGGCTGCAACAGACGCTGCGGCGGTACCTAGACGGTCTCCGGCAACAGAGACACTACCACCAGTAATAGCTACAGCGCCCTTCAAACCGGATCACAGCAATGTCCGCACAGTACTGTGTGTCGGCTGCAACAGACGCTGCGGCGGTACCTAGACGGTCTCCGGCAACAGAGACACTACCACCAGTAATAGCTACAGCGCCCTTCAAACCGGATCACAGCAATGTCCGCACAGTACTGTGTGTCGGCTGCAACAGACGCTGCGGCGGTACCTAGACGGTCTCCGGCAACAGAGACACTACCACCAGTAATAGCTGCAGCGCCCTTCAAACCGGATCACAGCAATGTCCGCACAGTACTGTGTGTCGGCTGCAACAGACGCTGCGGCGGTACCTAGACGGTCTCCGGCAACAGAGACACTACCACCAGTAATAGCTACAGCGCCCTTCAAACCGGATCACAGCAATGTCCGCACAGTACTGTGTGTCGGCTGCAACAGACGCTGCGGCGGTACCTAGACGGTCTCCGGCAACAGAGACACTACCACCAGTAATAGCTACAGCGCCCTTCAAACCGGATCACAGCAATGTCCGCACAGTACTGTGTGTCGGCTGCAACAGACGCTGCGGCGGTACCTAGACGGTCTCCGGCAACAGAGACACTACCACCAGTAATAGCTACAGCGCCCTTCAAACCGGATCACAGCAATGTCCGCACAGTACTGTGTGTCGGCTGCAACAGGCGCTGCGGCGGTACCTAGACGGTCTCCGGCAACAGAGACACTACCACCAGTAATAGCTACAGCGCCCTTCAAACCGGATCACAGCAATGTCCGCACAGTACTGTGTGTCGGCTGCAACAGACGCTGCGGCGGTACCTAGACGGTCTCCGGCAACAGAGACACTACCACCAGTAATAGCTGCAGCGCCCTTCAAACCGGATCACAGCAATGTCCGCACAGTACTGTGTGTCGGCTGCAACAGACGCTGCGGCGGTACCTAGACGGTCTCCGGCAACAGAGACACTACCACCAGTAATAGCTACAGCGCCCTTCAAACCGGATCACAGCAATGTCCGCACAGTACTGTGTGTCGGCTGCAACAGACGCTGCGGCGGTACCTAGACGGTCTCCGGCAACAGAGACACTACCACCAGTAATAGCTACAGCGCCCTTCAAACCGGATCACAGCAATGTCCGCACAGTACTGTGTGTCGGCTGCAACAGACGCTGCGGCGGTACCTAGACGGTCTCCGGCAACAGAGACACTACCACCAGTAATAGCTGCAGCGCCCTTCAAACCGGATCACAGCAATGTCCGCACAGTACTGTGTGTCGGCTGCAACAGACGCTGCGGCGGTACCTAGACGGTCTCCGGCAACAGAGACACTACCACCAGTAATAGCTGCAGCGCCCTTCAAACCGGATCACAGCAATGTCCGCACAGTACTGTGTGTCGGCTGCAACAGACGCTGCGGCGGTACCTAGACGGTCTCCGGCAACAGAGACACTACCACCAGTAATAGCATTACAGCGCCCTTCAAACCGGATCACAGCAATGTCCGCACAGTACTGTGTGTCGGCTGCAATAGACGCTGCGGCGGTACCTAGACGGTCTCCGGCAACAGAGACACTACCACCAGTAATAGCTACAGCGCCCTTCAAACCGGATCACAGCAATGTCCGCACAGTACTGTGTGTCGGCTGCAACAGACGCTGCGGCGGTACCTAGACGGTCTCCGGCAACAGAGACACTACCACCAGTAATAGCTGCAGCGCCCTTCAAACCGGATCACAGCAATGTCCGCACAGTACTGTGTGTCGGCTGCAACAGACGCTGCGGCGGTACCTAGACGGTCTCCGGCAACAGAGACACTACCACCAGTAATAGCTGCAGCGCCCTTCAAACCGGATCACAGCAATGTCCGCACAGTACTGTGTGTCGGCTGCAATAGGCGCTGCGGCGGTACCTAGACGGTCTCCGGCAACAGAGACACTACCACCAGTAATAGCTACAGCGCCCTTCAAACCGGATCACAGCAATGTCCGCACAGTACTGTGTCGGCTGCAACAGACGCTGCGGCGGTACCTAGACGGTCTCCGGCAACAGAGACACTACCACCAGTAATAGCTGCAGCGCCCTTCAAACCGGATCACAGCAATGTCCGCACAGTACTGTGTGTCGGCTGCAATAGACGCTGCGGCGGTACCTAGACGGTCTCCGGCAACAGAGACACTACCACCAGTAATAGTTACAGCGTCCTTCAAACAGGATCACAGTAATGTCCGCACAGTACTGTGTGTCGGCTGCAACAGACGCTGCGGCGGTACCTAGACGGTCTCCGGCAACAGAGACACTACCACCAGTAATAGCTGCAGCGCCCTTCAAACCGGATCACAGCAATGTCCGCACAGTACTGTGTGTCGGCTGCAACAGACGCTGCGGCGGTACCTAGACGGTCTCCGGCAACAGAGACACTACCACCAGTAATAGCTGCAGCGCCCTTCAAACCGGATCACAGCAATGTCCGCACAGTACTGTGTGTCGGCTGCAATAGGCGCTGCGGCGGTACCTAGACGGTCTGCAGCAACAGAGACACTACCACCAGTAATAGCTGCAGCGCCCTTCAAACCGGATCACAGCAATGTCCGCACAGTACTGTGTGTCGGCTGCAATAGGCGCTGCGGCGGTACCTAGACGGTCTGCAGCAACAGAGACACTACCACCAGTAATAGCTGCAGCGCCCTTCAAACCGGATCACAGCAATGTCCGCACAGTACTGTGTGTCGGCTGCAATAGGCGCTGCGGCGGTACCTAGACGGTCTGCAGCAACAGAGACACTACCACCAGTAATAGCTGCAGCGCCCTTCAAACCGGATCACAGCAATGTCCGCACAGTACTGTGTGTCGGCTGCAATAGGCGCTGCGGCGGTACCTAGACGGTCTGCAGCAACAGAGACACTACCACCAGTAATAGCTGCAGCGCCCTTCAAACCGGATCACAGCAATGTCCGCACAGTACTGTGTGTCGGCTGCAATAGGCGCTGCGGCGGTACCTAGACGGTCTGCAGCAACAGAGACACTACCACCAGTAATAGCTGCAGCGCCCTTCAAACCGGATCACAGCAATGTCCGCACAGTACTGTGTGTCGGCTGCAATAGGCGCTGCGGCGGTACCTAGACGGTCTGCAGCAACAGAGACACTACCACCAGTAATAGCTGCAGCGCCCTTCAAACCGGATCACAGCAATGTCCGCACAGTACTGTGTGTCGGCTGCAATAGGCGCTGCGGCGGTACCTAGACGGTCTGCAGCAACAGAGACACTACCACCAGTAATAGCTGCAGCGCCCTTCAAACCGGATCACAGCAATGTCCGCACAGTACTGTGTGCCGGCTGCAATAGGCGCTACGGCGGTACCTAGACGGTCTGCAGCAACAGAGACACTACCACCAACAAAGTTGGCACGCTGCGCAACAACTCACAAACATGTGCCGCCGGCGGTTGTTGAAGAAGGCGAAGTGCTTCCCGCACAGCGGGCACTCGTAGCTGGGCCGCTGCGCGCTGTGCACGCGCAGGTGGAACACGAGGTTGCTCTTCTGCGTGAAGCTCTTGTCGCAGCTGGAGCACTTGAAGCGCTTCTCGCCGGTGTGCACCCACATGTGGTCCTTCAGCAGCGCCATGCTCTGCCGGACCGAGGGTACTTACAAAATCATCAACAGTAAGAACGAGTCGCGACGGCCACCTGATGGTGATAATGATGATACCATAACAATATCCCGCTAGTAATTTCACTGGCTAATGGTCCTTCGAGCCGGATCGTTAGATGATATCGCTAACAATTACAATTGCTGCGATGGTACTTGCCAATACGTTCCCAAGAGAAGACCTACCACCAGAACACCATTACGAACAAGTTACTTTTCCGAATGATCCGGCTCGAAGGACCATTAGCAATTGAAATCGGCGAGGAATCAGGATTTAACACATTTTGTCTCATGGAGTGGTGTAGCGGCGTCATCCTAACTGGTGAGACGAAGAAGTGAGGACTCACCTGGAATATCCTGCCGCACTGCTCGCACATCGCCGGCGTCTTCATAGCCGGATACTTGGTGCGGTTCTTGTCCGGATGGGCGCGCCGGAAGTGCTGCGCGTACAGCCGGAGATCGCGCAGCTGTATGCCGCACTGGCGAGGAGATGAAGAATTAGCAAGCATTGTGATGCAAGGGATCCAGCACAACTCACGGCACCCAAGCCAACCTCGTCTGCTCGTGGTGCAGCCTCATCATCAGCCGATGGACGTCCACCGCTGGACATAGACCTCTCCCATAGATACCCACATTAATCTGCTAGGGATTCATATGGATGGACTTGGGCCATCTCCCACCACGCTCGCTCAATCCAGGTTGGTGGAAGCCAGTCCCGTTGCCCAACATTGGGCCAGCATAATAGGAAATGGCTCCTATATGCCTGATCGATGTGAGAATCATTGGGTCTATGTCCAGCAGTGGACTCCTATCGGCTGATGATGCGATATGAAGAGAGTGGAAGGAAGAGTAGCTCTGGATGACTCATGCTTGATACAAATCATGAGACGAGGAGAAGGTCAAAGTGATGGTAAGTGACAGACACACTTGATAATAGGTGTTCACTTACTAGTTAACATGATTATACAATACAGCATTCAAATATGGTAGTGTTTTAATTATACTGGATACATTAATATAAGATTAAGGTCCTTCGAGCCGGATAACAGCAATTTAGTAAAATAAACCGCGTGTGAATAAAACTAAGCGATGGTCGGACGGTAGAACTACCACTAGTTTCTATTTTGGGTTCGTTGTAGCGATCACTTGATATCGAGTGATACGTTTGCCTATAACATGGCGCAAGTGATATACAGCTCCATTCTGTGCTCGTCGCATTGATAAATATGTTAAGTATCGATACTTCAGCAATTACTAGCTTAGAGGTCCTTCGAGCCGGATTACGTGGATATATGCATAGTTCTATTTTATGGGAGAAATATATACTGCGGCTACCGCATCTTGCTGTATACAACACAGCAGCACACTCAAAATATACCAATGATTACATTTCAATAACTAGCTGTTGGTCCTCCGATCCGGATCACAGTACTGATTTTACTGGTGTTTGGTCTCTGATGCCGGAGACCGCCTAATTACCACAGGTCTTATTTCCGTCGCCAAGCAATAATGTAAACATTACTGCGATCCGGTTTGAAGGACCTGCAGCTAGTAAAATTAGTGTGGTAATGAGACATTATTTTATGTGTCAACGCGACTAGCGGCATGTTATGAGCAAGCGTATCACTCAACATTAGGTGAATATATATATGTAGTACTGCGTACCTGCTCGCACGCTACGGGCCCCGGCTCGCGGGCGGACGGCGCACGCGCATGCACGGCGGGCCGCCGCTCGATGCGGCGCACCGTCCGTCCCGCCCGCTCCGAGTTCATGCTCTGCGAGTCGTTCCTGATGCGGTTCCTGGAAACGATACATTGGTGATATATTCTGATAGGTCCGTGCATACATTACAGTGATCCGGTTCAAAGGACCTTCATGAAATTATTGAAGTATCATCATAACTAGCGCCACGTTAGAGCGGGCGTCGTTTTGTCGTATATCTGTCCATTGAAAAGAGTTGAAGAGACTCATCTCTCTCTCTGAACTCCTTTTTAGAAGTCTCTTTTTTTTTTATTTCACAATATGGGCAATGGGCGCGACGTTCACCTAAATGTAAGTGGTTGCCGACAACAACCGCGGTAGAATGGTACACGCTGGATCACATGGTTGTCAACATAAGAGATGTCTTTTACTAGCTTCAGCGCCCTTCAAACCGGAACACGGTAACAATTCAAAAATATATTTTTTTTTCTTTAGAAGGAGCTTTCTTCTATAGGAGAAGGAGAAGGAGAAGGAGAAGTCGATCGGTAGGAGAATAGTTACGGGTCGTTGTCGCTGCTGTGCCTGGAGGAGAGCTTGAGGTGCCTCCCGTGAGCCTCCTCCGACACGAACTGCACCTCGCACACCTCGCAGTACGGACCCTCAAGAGTGATCTGTATACAAGGGTACTCCATTCATTGATAGCTGATGATAGTCAAAACGGTTGAACCGATTTGTTTAACTAATATCCACTAATAACAATTTTTTTCAACATAAAGCTGTTTTCGAGTGTATATTTCAAGATCGGTTCAGCCGTTTTATGTGACACTGTTTGCAATATTGATTAAGCCGATGTCACGTTATTACGGTTTCAAGATCGGTTCAGCCGTTTTAGGTGACTCTGTTTGCAATATTGGTTTATCCGATTTCGGGTTATTACGATTTATAGATCGGTGCAGCCGTTTTATGTGACGCTGTTTGCAATATTGATTAAGCCGATGTCACGTTATTACGGTTTCAAGATCGGTTCAGCCGTTTTAGGTAACTCTGTTTGCAATATTGGTTTATCCGATTTCGGGTTATTACGATTTATAGATCGGTTCAGCCGTTTTAGGTAACTCTGTTTGCAATATTGGTTTATCCGATTTCGGGTTATTACGATTTATAGATCGGTTCAGCCGTTTTAGGTGACTCTGTTTGCAATATTGGTTTATCCGATTTCGGGTTATTACGATTTATAGATCGGTGCAGCCGTTTTATGTGACGCTGTTTGCAATATTGATTAAGCCGATGTCACGTTATTACGGTTTCAAGATCGGTTCAGCCGTTTTAGGTAACTCTGTTTGCAATATTGGTTTATCCGATTTCGGGTTATTACGATTTATAGATCGGTTCAGCCGTTTTAGGTAACTCTGTTTGCAATATTGGTTTATCCGATTTCGGGTTATTACGATTTATAGATCGGTTCAGCCGTTTTAGATAACTCTGTTTGCAATATTGGTTTATCCGATTTCGGGTTATTACGATTTATAGATCGGTGCAGCCGTTTTATGTGACGCTGTTTGCAATATTGGTTAATCCGTTTTCACGTTATTACGATTTCAAGTTCGGTTCAGCCGTTTTAGGTGACGCTGTTTGCAATATTGGTTTATCCGATTTCGGGTTATTACGATTTATAGATCGGTTCAGCCGTTTTAGGTAACTCTGTTTGCAATATTGGTTTATCCGATTTCGGGTTATTACGATTTATAGATCGGTTCAGCCGTTTTAGATAACTCTGTTTGCAATATTGGTTTATCCGATTTCGGGTTATTACGATTTATAGATCGGTGCAGCCGTTTTATGTGACGCTGTTTGCAATATTGGTTAATCCGTTTTCACGTTATTACGATTTCAAGTTCGGTTCAGCCGTTTTAGGTGACGCTGTTTGCAATATTGGTTTATCCGATTTCGGGTTATTACGATTTATAGATCGGTTCAGCCGTTTTAGGTAACTCTGTTTGCAATATTGGTTTATCCGATTTCGGGTTATTACGATTTATAGATCGGTTCAGCCGTTTTAGATAACTCTGTTTGCAATATTGGTTTATCCGATTTCGGGTTATTACGATTTATAGATCGGTGCAGCCGTTTTATGTGACGCTGTTTGCAATATTGGTTAATCCGTTTTCACGTTATTACGATTTCAAGTTCGGTTCAGCCGTTTTAGGTGACGCTGTTTGCAATATTGGTTTATCCGATTTCGGGTTATTACGATTTATAGATCGGTTCAGCCGTTTTAGGTAACTCTGTTTGCAATATTGGTTTATCCGATTTCGGGTTATTACGATTTATAGATCGGTTCAGCCGTTTTAGATAACTCTGTTTGCAATATTGGTTTATCCGATTTCGGGTTATTACGATTTATAGATCGGTGCAGCCGTTTTATGTGACGCTGTTTGCAATATTGGTTAATCCGTTTTCACGTTATTACGATTTCAAGTTCGGTTCAGCCGTTTTAGGTGACGCTGTTTGCAATATTGATTAAGCCGATGTCACGTTATTACGGGTTCAAGATCGGTTCAGCCGTTTTAGGTGACTCTGTTTGCAATATTGGTTTATCCGATTTCGGGTTATTACGATTTATAGATCGGTGCAGCCGTTTTATGTGACGCTGTTTGCAATATTGATTAAGCCGATGTCACGTTATTACGGGTTCAAGATCGGTTCAGCCGTTTTAGGTGACTCTGTTTGCAATATTGGTTTATCCGATTTCGGGTTATTACGATTTATAGATCGGTGCAGCCGTTTTATGTGACGCTGTTTGCAATATTGATTAAGCCGATGTCACGTTATTACGGTTTCAAGATCGGTTCAGCCGTTTTAGGTAACTCTGTTTGCAATATTGGTTTATCCGATTTCGGGTTATTACGATTTATAGATCGGTTCAGCCGTTTTAGGTAACTCTGTTTGCAATATTGGTTTATCCGATTTCGGGTTATTACGATTTCAAGTTCGGTTCAGCCGTTTTAGGTGACGCTGTTTGCAACATTGGTTAAGCCGATTTCGGGTTATTACGATTTATAGATCGGTGCAGCCGTTTTATGTGACGCTGTTTGCAATATTAAGCCGATTTCACGTTATTACGGTTTCAAGATCGGTTCAGCCGTTTTAGGTAACTCTGCAATATTGGTTAAGCCGATTTCGGGTTATTACGACTTTGACATTGGTTGAGCTCTTTTTGGGTTACTATAATTTCAAAATCGGTTGAACCCTTTATTAACTACTGTAATTATAACATCGATAGAGCCGTTCGTTGGTTAATATCGGCCAAGCCGTTAACGGTTAACGATAATTTCGAAATCGGTTCAGCCATTTGTAAGCTACGCACGCTCGTATTCCGGTGGCAAGTTACCGACCGTCTTGTCGTGGAGGCGGTGCTTCTTCTTCTTGTGAACTTCTATCCCCTTCTTGCTGACGAACGTGTAACCGCACAGCTCGCACACGAAGTCGGACACGTGCTTGATCCTTATGTGGCCCATGTACGTCGTCAGTTTGCTGGAATCGTGTATATATATTAACTTTGAGTAAAGTGGTTACTATGCTCCGGTTCGAAGGACGCTGTAGGCAGTGAAATTATTTAGGTCGTCTTCATCAGCCGATAGAGACGTTCACTGCTCGATATAGACCTCCCCCAAAGACTGCCACATCGATCGGGTAGAAATTAATATGGGGGGGGAGGATTTGGGCCATTCCCCAACACGCGGGCCCAATGCGGGTTCATCATCAGCCGATAAACGTCCACTGCTGCATATAGGCCTCCGCCAATGATTTCCACATCAATCAGGTAGGAAATTCTTATGGGGGGGATTTGTGACATTCCCCACCGCGCCGGCCCAATGTGTTCGTGGGAGTTATTTAGGTAATCAGATCTCTCAATGCGACTGGAACAATTTGGTGTAGTGTATATCATCTTAACTACCATCACGATGAGACGAAGTATCTTTTACCATCAGCTGAACGTTGTAGTCGTTCGAAAATAATCATGAGACAAAATAAGAGAAATCCTTTTTTCTCCTACCGACTCTTTTCCCACCAATTGGAGTCGAACCAATAAGGATTATTTATCTCTACTCGTTTCCATTATCCGCCATCTTGTTCTTATATTCACGACGCTGCCAATTCCACACTGTCTTCAGCCTGCTCTCCACACTTGTCGCCGTCCATCACCATCACCACACCCAGGTGTTTCCTGTCAATAGAGTCCTGAATGTGACTTACTCAAACTCGCACGGGCAGTGAGGACATTGGTACTTGGTGCCGGCGTGCCATTTCTCGTGCTCCCTGGCCACGCCCCTGAAGGAGAAAGAGACGGTCACATATAGTAATGTAACAGGAAGTCCTCGGAACCGGATCACAGCAATGGTTTCGCTAGTGGTAGGTCTCTGTTGTCAGACCCTGTCTAGGTAGGTACCACCGTAGTGCCTATTGCCCCCGATAAACAGTAATAAGTGAACATTAGTGTTCCGGTTTGAAGGGCGCTGTAGCTAGTGAAATTACTGGGGTAATAGGACAACATCCTGTCCAAAGGCGATGAGCGCAATGTGGTGCATACAATCCTAACAAACGCCACGTTGTTATGGACTAAAATAAATATAATGTAATTTCTTTAGTGATCCTTCAAACCGGATCAGGTAAATTTTAGTAAGACGTTTACTTAATAACAAATAATACATCTGTCTATAACAACATGCTTTGGTATATTGAATAAATAATTGTAAGATGGATTGTCTGATAATGACCTGTTCCTGGTGACGAAAGGGCATCCTTTGCAGCTGAACTTCTCCGTGTGTTGCGCCGTGAGGTGCTTCCTCAGCGCCCTCCCAGTCTTCAGCCTAGTCTTGCAAATGAAACACTCGTATGCGCCGCTTTGCTGTGGAACGAACGGAAGATTAACACCGAAGCCTCCGTGGTGCTGATGCTGGAGAAGAGCAATTACAAGTTTAGGTCATCATGAGGACTTCAGATGGAGAACTTCAAAAGGCTGAAGGAGTAGGAGTAATGTGTGGTAAGATAATCAAACTAAGGCACCTGCTTTAGCCATGGTCACCTAACTGGAGCATGGTAAAGTTTGGATGCTACTTCTTTGACCTTCGAAGATCAGTCACTGACTGTCTTCAAGCACCACACTCAAAATGTCCTAACCGTTACATTTCTATAACTCAATCAAAGACTGTAGGTCCTCCGAGCCGGATCACAGTAATGTAGGGTATCGCGCCAGCTCCTATTCCTTCGGCGCTGGGTAGTACAGTTACTGATCCTTCAAACCGGATCAGAGTGATAATTCTCTCCAGACCATGTCGGTGGGTATCGCTTCAGTCTCGATTTCTGTCGTCAAACATCAATGTACTGTATCCGGCGCAAAGGGCCCTAGCTTGAAGTTACCGATGTAATGAGACATGACTACTTCTCAAGGAGATGAGCGCAATGTGGTGCTATGGAGGCGTATCACTTACTATCAGGTGAACCTCTTCCTCGTCGCGTGGTTTCGTGAAATAAAAAAAAAAAAGAATGAGCTTTCGTGAGGTTAGTCAGTTGTGGATGATTTGGACTAAATCGTCTTCGGTGATGGATGAGGGTCACGGGTAGCGCTCTGCTGGCCGGAAGGACTTGCGTACCTCACTGTGCCTCACGATGTGCGCCTCGTACCGATCCTTGATGGCGAACCCTCGGAAGCAGACGGTGCACTTGAACGGCGCGTTTTTGTACATGGTGGTCTCCTGCCTCCTGTTGATCTCCTCGATCTGCTCGTCGTAAGTCAACGTGGATATGGTGAACAGCGACTCGTCCAGGCCGTCGCTAGGTTTTCTCCTTTTAACATCTGAAACTTTATATCTGGAAGAGGAACATACATTTTACAACGCGGTCCTTCAAGCCGGATCTCTGTATCGATTTTAAAACTGTTATTTGATGCATGCGTTCATACTTATCCATGGTTGTCGATGGGCTGTCGTCTCCTTCTCGCTTCTTCAAAGTCTTCCCGACTTTGACCTTCTTCTCCACTTTCTCCTCTTTCGGCTTCCTCTTCCTGACCTTGGTCTTCGGCTTCGGGTAAACCTCGCTCAGTTTCTTCTCGTCGTCGCTGTCGAAGTTGTCGTACTCGTGGAAGAATATCTCGTTGGCCTCGTCCTTCACCTCGACCTCCATTATGGGTGCCAGCGACTCCAGCTCCTCCTTGATCGCGTCCACCTCGCACGGCGGTCCGGCCGCGCCTGTGACGTCACCGCCGCAGACCAGCTCGTTGGCCTCCGTCTTGAGGGCGACTTCGTTGTCGCGCATTTGAAGGTCGCAGTCGTTCGGCTCATAGTACTTCTGGATTAGTGAGGACTTCAGGTCGTTGGTGACTCGACATATGGACTTGATATCACGTATTGTCATCTATGGGCCGAAATGGGTCACAGATTAAAAATATGGTAACGCAATGGCCATCAGAATACAATGGACAACTACTGTCCCCGGTCCAATTCCGAAGCCACATGTTCCTGAGGTGGTGGTAGGATTTTTCCAAACCAACCTCCCTGTTGATCATCATAATGGAAATCTGCAGTCATAACAGCATCATTGTATTCTAGTTGTGAACATGTCAGAACCGGAGAGGCCATAGAACACTACAGTCCCATCATCACTTAACACCGTGTAAAATGATGGTGGTGATCATTATTGTAAATGAGAATATGATATCTACTCACATATCTGTCACTGTTTAATGTGGACATCATCAGATCTTGACTGGCGATCGCTCGGCTCCTAAATCTATGGCACGAGATGAGCCTGTGAGCGCACTCCCAGCATAGCTTCTGCGGCAATTTGTCTTCTTCATACAACTGAAATGTATTGTATGAACTCTATGCAGAACATCCTGTCCTGGTTGAATCTTGATCAATTTGTAAATGGGTTTGTTTCTCACTGAGCTTGAGCTTCCGGTGAAAGGAAGAAGATGTGTTTCAAGAACAGCATTCATGGAAATGTGGCATCAGCCAGACAATCAGTCAATGTTATTTATTAATCAGCTGTGATTAATAAATAACATTGACTCTATCATTAAGCGAGAACACTCCGAGTCCCAGCAATGGGAATATTATGAGAACCATCCATCATCATAATTGTTCTGGAGATACTTAGAAATTGTTTGACGTAGGCAACACAGCACCAATTGGATTAGAGATCTTTTGATGGAGGTCTATATTCAGCTGGCATTTATCACAGGTGATGAACCATCATTAGTTTACATCTCTATTAACTCCATATTCTCCGTCTAATAGAAAGAGATATAGTAAAGAATAATAATAGAGTAACTCACCATCAGACCTGTGATCTGCTCGTACAACTTGTTGAGTTTGTACTCCTTTATGTGGTACAATTTGGTGTCCATTGTCAGGCAGATCCTGCACACCTGGGAACATACAATTTTTAACCAACTTCCTACTAAAGTACTAGTGACTTAATAAGTTCCCGGATATGATTGTTACAGTTGATGATGATTGAGACATCATCGCTATATATATAGCTACTGAAGTATTGATCGAAATAATCAATACAATGGTATCCACTTGGACAGTCTCTGGTGACAGAAATTTCACACCAGCAGTTGATAAATAGAAATCTCACTATAACATAATCTCTATTATGAAAGGATATTTTAACATATCATAACTATTGCTTACTCTTAAGGCTGCAGGAGCATCTAGATCTTCATTTGAATCCTGAAACAAATGTAAATTGTTAGTAGTTAAATTCTTCTCGAAAGCCTGACTGATGAAGGAAGAACCAGTACCTAATACTGTTCTACTGTATAAATTTTAAAAAGTGTGCAAAGGACAGTGAAAAATCTTCTAGACTAATGTGCTTTACCATCAAAGTCTACGTCTCCACATAACAATTAAAAGTGACAAAAAAAAATAGATTACATTGAATTAATTTATAAGGTAACTCTTCAACCTGCATTGTCATAGGAACCGCTCCATTTTTTATTTTTCTTAATCCACATTTGGTTTCGTAGAAATCTTCATTGCGAAAGTGTTCAGAACATACTGTACTACGATCTTTCGGCTCCCAGTCCATCAGACCCAACGCTTCTGTCCACGCTGTCCGAAGGTTTGATTCCTTTGGAAACCTGAAAAAGAAAATCATTATGGAGAGTTTTACAAAGTTAATGCCACTTCCAAGAGAGTTCATAAATATGATGTTTAAACTTTTTCATTTAGTAGAGATAATTACACTGTTTACTTATATTACTACATATTGCATACTTGAAAAATTACTTGAAAGTTATCATAAAGTGTCATTTCCTGTTAATAACTTTATAACAATAACAAAACAAAATAAAAAGGTAAAAACATTGATATGTAAACAAAGTTTGAATAATGAATTAAACTTACATATGAAAAGTAATTCCATGACTTTTGGTTGTCCGCTTTGTATCATTACTACAATTTTGTACACTACACCTCATTTTCACTATAACTTTAATACATAATACACAAATTTAATACAAAAACATTTTATTTGCATAAACAAAATTTATTCCTTGTGCAATTAACATATTTTATATCTTAAATACGAAACAACTATTAAATATGTGATAATATAAATACATTTATTATTAAATGCCAATAAAACGTAAGTTTTTTATATTTAATTTATTTGTAGAACAAATTTAAAGGCTCATTGACAAGCGTGACAAACGTGCATTGGCTTCACTGCTGCTGGATACGCCATTTCATTTTTATTACACAGATCTAAAAAATATTTAAAATCTAGAAAATTTACTCACTACTTATTATAATTACACCCTAATTGTCTAATAAGAAAACTTAAAAGTAATTGGATATTATTTAGTATTAAATATTTATGAATAATAAATATCAACACAATAAGGAAAGTGTTCGTCGGAACAAAGATAATTTTTTTTTAAACAATAAGAAACAAATTTTTTTTCTTACTTAGATGTATATTTATTTAAAATATTAAATGTTTTTATTGTATTTTTATATTTTAATTTATTTTATTGCAATAGCAACACTGTTAAAAGCTTGTTAATAAAGCTTGGATATTTTATCTTTGTTTTTTTACATTATCAATATCAATACTGTTTGATAATGATTGTGTATAGTAGCAGTTTTTCGACAATAAGCTTTTATTTTATAAAACTTCGTATGTTGTATAAGTAATATTGTGTTAGATAAAGAAATTGAGAGAATGCGTAATTTATTACACTGAAAAAAGATTTTATTTATTGATTTTATAATAACAATTACCTTGTAACAATATTTAGAAACTGAGGAGCATGAGGAATTAAATATTGCCGGCTATGTTTCATTGCGACCTCTAATAATATTTGTAGTATTACGAAACAAATTGAAAACGGTTATTTAGTGTTTCTTATGGGAAAAATACGTATTATTAGTACAAAATGCGTTGTTGCGCTCCAAACTGTAAAAACGATTCGAGACATTTGTCGAAATCTCAAGGAATAACTTTTCATGTGTAAGTTAAGTGATACATTACTTAGAATTTTATCAAATATATTATGTGATTTATTTACTTTTTTAGTGCTCGTTGTTAATCTTATTAGAATATTAATATTTTAAAATGTAAATTACTTGGGTTTATCTACATAAAAAACTATGTCTATCATATCTGAATAAAAGCTTTTAAATTTAATTCATATGAATACTTAGAGCAATAAATGATAACAATCTTAAACATGTCTAAACAATCAGGTTTTTTTTGTTATAAATAAATTTATAAACTTTCAGTTTCCCCACGGAGCAGGCTCTCCGAGAATCTTGGTTGACAGCACTTGGGAAGCAGACGTGGGAACCTAAGGAAAGGAGCGCTGTATGTTCAGAGCACTTCCTAGTTGATGATCTGTATGAAACTAAAAGTGGACTGAGAAAGGTCAGAGCTGGTGCAGTCCCCGTCATGTTATTGGTGGGTTGATATGAAGTATAACACAATTTTTTATGTACTAAAACTTTGTATGACAATGACCAGCTGATTCTGCAAGGGTTTATAAAATCACTTAAATCATTTTAAATTACTACTATTAATGTTAAAAAATTTTAATTGCTATGTATATTATATGATACATTCCTTATGTGAAGGAAGATGTGAGGAAACCAACTTGTTCTAAGAACAGTAGTTTTCAAAGACATGCGACATCCATTGACCATTGTTGTGGATAAATGGCTTTAACTCATCTAAGAGTGGACTTCTCCGAAGTACAAACATTAAGAATGCGGTTTATTATTATAAAAAGTTGTATCATTTTTTTTATTATTTTATATCACTACAATGAAAATCCATTGTTGTTCCAGGATAACTGTAATGATGGATCCATAGACCTGAAGGTAAGAAACAATTTTATTAAAGTTACGTAATCCGAGTGGATATTTTTTTTTATTATCATGAAGTACTATCCGGATCTGGTAAATTATTTAAAGATAAACTGGATCCACTCATTACAAAATGATAGGTGCTTGTCGCTTTCTGCGTTATTATCAGCAAGCAGTGGTGTGCGAACATTCTCTGTTCAGCATGGATGGATAATGTGGCACTAGGCTTCTAATCTATGAGGTAACACAACCTGAGAGACATTCACCTGATGGTAGCGACCTGCTCATAATGTGGCGCTAGTTAGGATGATACAGCACCTGATTGTAGCCTGTGTATTGCTTGTTAAGTCTCATTAGCGCAGTAATTTTACTACGGCACCCTTCGAAGCTGAATAGAAACATTTTTGCACAATATTGTATGCTGTTGCTGTGGTACCTCGATAGTCTCCGGTAACAGAGCTCAACTATTAGAAAAAAATAGAGTGCAGATTAACAGGCTGCGGCATTCCACTGCTGAACACAGGCTTCTCCCAAGCAATGCTGCTACCGAGTACAGTATGTTCCATTGTAGATCTTCCTTATTACCACATTATCATAAGTATTACCATGACTTGAACTTACTGGTGGTAATGTCTCTGTCTCTGTTGCCGGAGACTGTCTGGGTAGGTACAACCGCTGCACCTATTACACCTGGTAAAGAATAGTGTGCTAACATTACTGTGTTCAGGTTTGAAGGGTGTTGTAGCTGGTCTATTCACTAATATAATGAAACTCAATATGTGCAAGTGCATGACTTCCTAACTAGCGCCAAATTTGTTATACGCAGGTGTAACACTTAAAATCTGGTGAACATCCCGATTGTCTCATTAAATAAAAAAAAAAATTGGTATCAGTAAGAGTGGCCTCGTTGATGTACACAATGTAATGTTTAAAATTTTATATTGACAGGTGTGCCGGATATGCCTGGTGATGGACAGGAAGTTATACTCCATCAAGAAGTACAAAATGGAGCAGGCATTGGAACATTTGACTGGATTGAATGTTAGTACATTATATATATATATATATATACCATGTATCTGTCTAACAGTGACATACTCGGTAAAAATACTAGGAATAAATACTAGCTGGCGACGCAATATTTTAGTCTTCAAATAATTAATGGGATACTTTGTGGTGTTCGTTGCGCACCATCTATAGTAAGATGAAACGATTTTTTTTTAATTTATTAATGACGGATAGGAGTCCTTTAGCCGAAAGATACCACAAACTGTCTGACAATTGCGATATAGCTAATTTAAAAATATGTTAAAATGAGGCGGCATGGTACTAGAACCTTAGCCTGTTCTCAAAGGTCGAACAGAAAAAATAGTAAAGCGTACCAAACTGTTGATGAGTATTTGAATGATATTGTGTGTAAATAAGACGCATCGATTCTTAAGCAGTATGTTACTTGGTGCGTGAGACATTAAAAAAAAAAAAAAAACTTTTGCTGATTTTTCGCGCCAATTTTCCGCAAGTACGACGCGTTCGTTCCGTTAACGGGTGATTGGTTTTAAGGGTGTGAGGGTTCCTGCACAACCCACAGGACCCGAGCCAACCTCACCAGCTCGTCGTGCAGCCTGGTGACCAACAAACGAGGCTCTGGCTCCCGCCAACTCGCATTGGGAGACAGCGTGATCAGAGATGGCCCAAATCCTCCATATGAATCCCCGATCGATGTGGCAATCTTTTGGGGGAGGACCTATGTCCAGCCGTGGAGGTCTACCGGCTGATGATGATGCTGATAGGTTTCGACGTTTAATGAATGAATTTATATTATGTTAAATAAAAAGAAGTGTCACTTAATATCAAGTGATATCTCACTTGTATCGTATAATGAAAAGAAATGTGTCGTGCAGTTTATACCAACCTAACCAACGCCATGTTATGATTAGACGCATCACTTAATTTTAAGTGAACGTTTCACTTGCCCCCTTTCCTGGTAGAATGTTTATGTTTCAGATTTGCCTGAAAGATCTACCGGAGAAGCTGTGCGCGGAGTGTGCACACCGCCTGCTGTCGTACCAAAGGTTCAGGACCAAGTGTCTCCGCTCCCATGATCTGATGATGGAGATCTACCGCAAACAAGGAATGGTGAGTATAAGTCTGTTCATATAGCCATGTGCAGTAACCGCAGTGTATATTTCTCCCATAAAATATTAATACGAATACATCCCCCTAATCCGGCTCGAAGGGCCCTAGAGCTAGACTCATATCCATGTAATCAGCTGTTAGTGGTAATATGGTGTGCAGAGTGAACATCCTACTCCGTCGCCAGGAACCGTCTATATACCACTGCAGCGGTAAATAGCAGTGTGCGAACATTACTTTGTTCCGGTTTGAAGGACCAATTAATTAATGAATCTTCATATCATAAGCTGCTGTGTAATTTAATGTAGTGTGAACATCTTACTGGTGGTAGGTCTTCGTCCTCTGAGACCGTTTAAGTACTACCGCTGCGGCAAACAAGTGTGCAGACGTTATTACGATCCGGTTCGACGGACCTGTAGCTAGTGTAATTAATAAGAGTAACAAGACATCATCTCATTTAGAGGTTAACACAACGTGTTGCAGTGTATATGATTCTAACTTGAGCCACGTTGTTGTAGGCAGGTTGTCCGGATCGAAGGACCAATCGAACTAATGAAATTACTTAATATGCTTTGTTTGTAAACTTTTCCTCGCAGTAAACTTTTCTTCGCAGTAAACTTTTCCTCGCAGTAAACTTTTCTTCGCAGTAAACTTTTCCTCGCAGTAAACTTTTCCTCGCATTAAACTTTTCCTTGCAGTAAACTTTTCCTCGCAGTAAACTTTTCCTTGCAGTAGACTTTTCCTCGCAGTAAACTTTTCTCTGCAGTAAACTTTTCCTCGCAGTAAAGTTTTCTATGCAGTAAACTTTTCCTCGCAGTAAACTTTTCCTCTCAGTAAAGTTTTCCTTGCAGTAAACTTTTCCTTACAGTAAACTTTTCCTTGCAGTGGACTTCATCGCAGTAAACTTTTCTCGCAGTAAACTTTTCCTCGCAGTAAACTTTTCCTTGCAGTAGACTTTTCCTCGCAGTAAACTTTTCTCTGCATTAAACTTTTCCTCGCAGTAGACTTTTCCTTGCAGTAAACTTTTCCTCGCAGTAAACTTTTCCTTGCAGTAGACTTTCATCGCAGTAAACTTTTCCACGCAGTAGACTTTTCCTCGCAGTAAACTTTTCCTCGCAGTAAACTTTTCCTCGCAGTAAACTTTTCCTCGCAGTAAACTTTTCCTCGCAGTAAACTTTTCCTTGCAGTAAACTTTTCCTCGCAGTAGACTTTTCCTCACAGTAGACTTCATCGCAGTAAAGTTTTCCTCGCAGTAAACTTTTCCTTGCAGTAAACTTTTCCTCGCAGTAAACTTTTCCTCGCAGTAAACTTCTCCTCGCGGTAAACTTTTCTTCGCAGTAAACTTTTCCTCACAGTAGACTTTCTTGAGTAGACTTTTCATCGCAGTATAGTATTCCTTGCAGTAAACTTTTCCTCGCAGTAAAGTTTTCCTTGCAGTTAAACTACGTTAGAAATTTATTGAAGTACCCACACTACATTTTCTCCTTACAACTTTATTGCAGATAACATTAAGAAGCATAGAAGTTATAAATAGAGAATACTACAACTTGGAGTCGAACCTGGCGACGAAAATTTATGAGGCTGATCACTGCGATCTCCACCAGCAGGAGGAGGAACCGAAAAAAGAAATAGAAGTGAGAGAGACGGAGATAGAAGAAGTAACTACAGGGCTCGAAATAAAGAACGAGGTATACATAAACGATGACGTGGACGTGAAGGAAGAGGCAGGACAGTACTCCAAAGAAGAGTTAAGCGGGCACTATTCGACGGACGACAGCGTACCGCTAGAGAGAAAGAGAAAGAAGAAGAAACCGAAGATCATTGTGAAAGGCAAGCGGAAAGATCAGCAGGAGGCGAAAGTCGATAGGAGAAGGAAACCATTCCTGAACACGGATCTGAATGAAACGCTTTTCACAATAACCGATCTCTCTTTCGAGGAGCAAGTGGCGGAGATCCAGAAGAGAAGGGAGTCGGCCAATTACAAGAACTCCGTCTTCAAATGCACCGCCTGCTTCAAAGGGTTCTTGGACGAGGACGCTTACAATGGTCACGTGACGAGGCACACCAATGTAAGTGTATCCGTTCCTACCAATAAGCTTCATCCAGTTGTTCAGGTCGCGGTCCTGGAACGGCGACCGCGTACCGGAACACGTACCACCACCAGCTCGCCCGGAGACCTGGTGAAGGTAGCGGGAAGCAGCCGGAAGCGAGCAACACAGGATCGATCGATGTGGAGAGTTTTAGGGGAGGCCTATGTCTAGCAGTGGACTATCTGATGATAATGATGATGATGATTATTGCGATCCGGTTCGAAGGACCTGTTGCTGGTGAAGTTATGTATGAGAGTTCACATCTTACATCCCAAGGTGATTATCATATGGTGCAGTTAAAATTTACCATCAGCCACCACCGCAGTTCCTATTTCCAGTCGGTCATTAATCTGTAAACCGCGATCCGGTACGAAGGATTCTATTTAAACATCGTAATTGAAAAAAGTACACTATTTGTGTATGATGACCAGCAATGCGGCGAGTACGAGTGCGCGATATGCAAGACCCACTTCAAGCACCCGCACGCGCTGAGGAAGCACGTCACCGCGCACCACACGCAGCGGTTCAGCTGCAACCAGTGCCCGTACGTCACCACCCACCGGTGAGTGTCAGCAAGTGTTGCCTTGCGACGGCAGATCAAGTCACGCTCATTCCTTACACCCAATCTCAGCCTCACTCGATTATGAGTGATAGGTCTAACGGCGGTTCAACGCGCCCGGTACACCCTAGCTCGCGGAGCGATTGTCGCCAATAATACTACTAATTTGGAAAGCTTCCTTCAAGACGATTACATGCCGTACCATTTTTGAAGCCCACCGCTGGGCATAGATCTCTTGGAGAGTATGCAGTGTGCTGATGGTAACTGCATATACCTGACCAGGGTGGGCATAGCACCACACAGCCGCCTTATAACCTGTCAAGCAGAAACATGGACATCTTCATCGTAAGACCAGTTATGGTTCTTCGAGTCGGATCGTTCCGATTTGCAGTACTATTGGTAATAGTCTCCCCTCTCCCTCTCTCTCTCTCTCTCTCTCTCTCTCTCTCTCTCTATCAGACTGTATAACTGTGACGTATCAATTTGTATGTGTGTGTGCCAGTCAGACCGCGCGGCTGCACGAGAGGTGGCACAAAGGCACCAAGTACCAGTGCCCGCACTGCCAGGACGAGTTCGTGTGAGTATCCTGGTGATGAGAAGCACACCACGAGGTGTACCGAGGACCTGGTGAAGTTTTTTTTTTTTAATTCACTAAAGCAATGTGTCGGTCGAGAGAGAAAGACCAGTAAGGATGATATACTGCACAGCATTACGCTCGCTTTGAGACGTTTATTGAGCCGCATTACCGCAGTAATTTCTCTAGCTACAGCGCCCTTCAAACCCGAACAACGTAATGTTTATATACTGGTTTTAGGTCTCTGTTGTCGGATGCAGTTTAAGTAGGTATCGCCGCAGCTGCTATTGCACCCCCCCACACAGTGTGAACAAACAACAAACATTGCTGTGATCCAGTTTGAAGGGCGCTGTAGCTATTACTGGTGGTAGTGTCTCTGTTGCCGGTGACCGTCTAGGTACCACCGCAGCGCCTATTGCAGCCGGCACACAGTACTGTGCGGACATTGCTGTGATCCGGTTTGAAGGGCGCTGTAGCTATTACTGGTGGTAGTGTCTCTGTTGCCGGAGACCGTCTAGGTACCACCGCAGCGCCTATTGCAGCCGGCACATAGTACTGTGCGGACATTGCTGTAATCCGGTTTGAAGGGCGCTGCAGCTATTACTGGTGGTAGTGTCTCTGTTGCCGGAGACCGTCTAGGTACCACCGCAGCGCCTATTGCAACCGACACAGTACTGTGCGGACATTGCTGTGATCCGGTTTGAAGGGCGCTGTAGCTATTACTGGTGGTAGTGTCTCTGTTGCCGGAGACCGTCTAGGTACCACCGCAGCGCCTATTGCAGCCGGCACAGTACTGTGCGGACATTGCTGTGATCCGGTTTGAAGGGCGCTGTAGCTATTACTGGTGGTAGTGTCTCTGTTGCCGGAGACCGTCTAGGTACCGCCGCAGCGCCTATTGCAGCCGGCACACAGTACTGTGCGGACATTGCTGTGATCCGGTTTGAAGGGCGCTGTAGCTATTACTGGTGGTAGTGTCTCTGTTGCCGGAGACCGTCTAGGTACCACCGTAGCGCCTATTGCAGCCGGCACACAGTACTGTGCGGACATTGCTGTGATCCGGTTTGAAGGGCGCTGTAGCTATTACTGGTGGTAGTGTCTCTGTTGCCGGAGACCGTCTAGGTACCGCCGCAGCGCCTATTGCAGCCGGCACACAGTACTGTGCGGACATTGCTGTGATCCGGTTTGAAGGGCGCTGTAGCTATTACTGGTGGTAGTGTCTCTGTTGCCGGAGATCGTCTAGGTACCACCGCAGCGCCTATTGCAGCCGACACACAGTACTGTGCGGACATTGCTGTGATCCGGTTTGAAGGGCGCTGCAGCGAGTGTAATTACTGGGGTAACGATACTCAATGTCGTATGTTTTAAAGCGACGAAAACAATGCTGTGTATAACATCCTAACTAGCGCCATGTTATGATCGGGCGTATCACTTGTAATCAAGTGAAATTTCGGGTGGTCGATTTAAAAAAAAAAATTATTATTGCAGTAAATTCACAACGTACATGGGCCACATCCGCATCAAACATCCGTCCGACTTCGTGTGCGAACTTTGCGGGTATTCGTTTGTGAGCGAGAAGGGGATAGAGCTGCACAAGAAGTTGAAGCACCGCCTCGACAGTGACAAGGTAACGCGTTCACCATCACAGCCCTGGCGTGGTGAGGTATACACCCGCGGAGCTGCTGCCTCCGGCGAGGACCGTGGGAGAGGAGGTCGACGCGTGTCGCGACTCTGCAAGAAGAGTACTGCCTACTCAGCGATGGAAATATAAAGAGAATCGTTATTGTGGGATAGCTATGGGATTTAGGATGTTCCAGTGCTCGATCCGGCTTGAAGGATCATGTATTTTGTTTTATTGTAAGCATCGATAGCGTGACGATCACCTAGTTGAGACGTGATGTGGTAAGTCTCATTACGTCAGTACTTTCAAAGGCCTCAATAAAGTTTGCACATTACTGATCCGGTTCGAAGGACCTCAACATCTCAGGGTTATTAAAAAAGCTATTCCGTATTCGGAATTCTGTGTAAACATTGTAACCTGGTGATCATCATCATCATCAGCTGTAGACGTCCACTGCTGGACCATGACCTCCCTCAAAGATCTCCACATACAGTCAGCATGGCATTCGGCACCGTTGGACACTAGGTGCTGTCGTATGTAGGGGATCATTTGGGGGGGATTTGGGCCACGATGGCCCAAACCGGGTTGACAGGAGCTAGAGCTTCGTTTGTTGATTAGCAGGCTGCGAGCTGGTGAGGTTGGCTTGGATCCCGTGAGTTGTTGAAGGGGATCTCTTAGACCCTTAATTTTTTTCCAGGTACCAGACGATGGACCCTTCTGCGACGTGTGCAACGTGAGGTTCATCTCGCAGGACGCGTACAGACGTCACCAGCTCGTCTCCGCGCGACACAGCGGCGGCGACAAGTGAGCTACACGAGCACATATTGAACTATTCTTAATCTATGCCCAAAGGTCCCACGCGCAGTCCCAGCAGTGAGATTGTGTGCGTGATCCCAGATCAAGATTAACCAAATGATAATTTCTGTTGCATACCACCTTTTTATTTAGACAGGTTTTTTTTATATAAACAGCCCACATAATTTGCCCACAATTGGGACTGAAGACGTTATATCATAAATAGAGAGTCAAGGCGTTTTCCCCACGATGTTCTTCACCAGAAGCTCGAGCTGATTGATTGATGATGAAACGTCAGAAGTCTGATCATACATGTAAATGTTTATAGAGACACCAAGGACCTGGAGAAACCAAGAAAGGGGCGGCGGCCGCGCGAGACGAAGGAGAGGGACAAGAGGGAAAGGGATAGAAGTAGAGAGCCAAGCGAGAAGGACAAGATGTGCCCTAGCCAGCTGAGGAAGGTCGAGGGACCTATACCATGTGAACAGGTACGAGGTAGCTTACATTGAAGAAAGAGAAAGAAGATCTCAACTCTATAAAATCGATCACAATGTCTGATCGAGCTTTGGAAAAATCTTCATCCACACTCCGCAAGTGGCTCCGGAGTCGAACCAGGGACTGTCAACCACTGTGCCATACATGAAGCCCTAGTGCAGCGCATACAATAATATCTGCTGATGAACCATCTTGGAGACGTGAAGAGTGGTAAGATCCCCGTTTGCCCCTCTAAACACTGGCTGGGCGATGCGCACAATACAACTGTCATACGTCCGCTCGCGCCGGCGGCTCACGCGTTACTGACGTAATAACGTTGTTCGTTCCGAGTGTACCCACACACACTGTTTTGTGATGTACCCACATACACTGTTTTGTAATATACCCACATACACTGTTTTGTGATATACCCACAGACACTGTTTTGTTATGTACCCACACACACTGTTTTGTAATATACCCACATACACTGTTTTGTGATATACCCACACACACTGTTTTGTGATGTACCTACATACACTGTTTTGTGATATACCCACACACACTGTTTTGTGATGTACCCACATACACTGTTTTGTAATATACCCACAATCACTGTTTTGTGATATACCCACACACACTGTTTTGTGATGTACCCATATTACACTGTTTTATAATGTATCCACGTATACTGTTTTGTAATGTACCCACACACACTGTTTTGTAATATACCCACATACACTGTTTTGTGATATACCCACACACACTGTTTTGTGATGTACCCATATTACACTGTTTTATAATGTACCCACGTATACTGTTTTGTAATGTACCCACATACACTGTTTTATAATGTACCCACATACACTGTTTTGTGAATGTACCCACACACACTGTTTTATGATGTACCCACATACACTGTTTTGTAATGTACCCACATACACTGTTTTTTAATGTACCCACATACACTGTTTTGTAATGTACCCACATACACTGTTTTGTAATATACCCACACACACTGTTTTGTGATGTACCCACATACACTGTTTTGTAATGTACCTACATACACTGTTTTATAATGTACCCACATACACTGTTTTGTAATGTACCCACACACACTGTTTTATGATGTACCCACATACACTGTTTTGTAATGTACCCACACACACTGTTTTGTGATGTACCCACATACACTGTTTTGTAATGTATCCACACACGCTAAAGAGAGGATAAAGAGTTTACCTTTCTTCCAGTGCGGCCTTCAATTGGAGGACTCCAGGGCTTACCACGGCCACTTCAGAAGAATGCACCCGGACAAGAATCGAACCAACTACCCGTCGATGAAGTCGCCTTGCATGTGCGAACTGTGCGGCCGGATGTTCCAGGTTAGTATTTTAAGTGTCGAGATCGAGTGGATCTCCTGCTCTGCTGAGATAATGGGTTTAGTCGCCATACTAGCGGAAGGTCCTTGGAACCGGATTGAAGGTTCTTTTTTATTCAATTAAATCAGCATGTGACTACTTTACAGATAGATACGTTAACGTTCCCACTGCTGGGATTTTAAGTCTTCTCCCCTAAGGAGTGGCTAGGTCAATTATCCAGGATATCCATTACCCAGGGTAGGTCCCGGTTTAAACTCAGTGGGGATCGAATTTGTTCGAGATGTATAGCGTGTAGGTAGCTGAAGGTTCTCGTTGGCAGAGCTATGCGCTGCTGAAGGACCACCGCTGGGTGCACACCGGCGAGCGGCCGTTCGCGTGCGACGCGTGCGGCAAGTCCTTCCGGATGCGGCAGCGGCTCGTCGCGCACCGGCGCGTGCACGCGCACACGCGCGCCACCTACGTGTGCTCGCTGTGCGGCAAGCACTTCTCCACGCACAGCAATCGGCAAAGGCACATGTTTGTGAGTGTACATACACTACGCCACGGCGCGAGTGACACGCATACACACACATATACTTTAAATCTCTGTTGCCGGAGACCGTGTAGGTACCGCCGCAGCGCCTATTGCAGCCGACACAGTACTGTGCGGACATTACTGTGATCCGGTTTGAAGGGCGCTGTAACTGTTATTGGTGGTAGTGACTCTGTTGCTACAGACCGTCTAGGTACCACCGCAGCGCCTATTGCAGCCGACACAGTACTGTGCGGACATTACTGTGATCCGGTTTGAAGGGCGCTGTAACTGTTATTGGTGGTAGTGACTCTGTTGCTACAGACCGTCTAGGTACCACCGCAGCGCCTATTGCAGCCGACACACAGTACTGTGCGGACATTACTGTGATCCGGTTTGAAGGGCGCTGCAACTAGTGAAAATAATAGGGTAACGAAATTTAACATCTTATGTCTCAAGGCGACGAGCGCAATGTGGTGCAGTGTATATCACTCTGACTAGTGCCAAATTGTTGTGGGCAAGTGTATCACTTACAATCAGGTGAACTCGCCCCATTGTTTTGTCGAATAATAAAAATATGTACACACACACATGCGCACGCACTCGCGCACACACGTGCATGCACGTGACACGCGCATACAGAACTGATGTTGTTTACCACGAGGTAACATGATCACCTCATCACGATGGTAAATGACAAAGTGGATTGAACACGACGGCGGAGCCCGAGCAGCGGCGACAACCGAGCCCCGAACAACGTGTACCCGGGGTCGAACTGTAATCCTCCGCTAAAGCTGGCGGCATCCACCATCAGATCCACACGGGGCTGAAGCCGTTCGCGTGCGAGATGTGCGGCAAGTGCTTCAAGCACGCGAGCGAGAAGCGCGCCCACATCGCGTACGTGCACCTCAAGAAGCCCTGGCCGAAGCGGGCGCGCGCCAAGCGCACCGACCGCACCGACAGGCAGGTGAGTGGACCATACCACCACCACCACCACCACCACCACCACCACCATCACCATCACCTACACCTGTGCTGGTACTTTGACGTAACCTAATGGCGAGCGATCGCTGATAAATCATATTTGATACCGTGTAGGTACAACTGCAATTGATGCACCGCTGTGATCCGGTTCGAAGGACCGTTAGCTAATAAAATTGATGAGGTACACAGCAACTCAACGGTAGTGTGTAAACGTTACTGCAATCGCAATCGAAGGGGTAACGAGGGTTGACATCTCAAGGGGACGCGAACAATGTGGTGGTATATCATCATCGCTGGCATCAAACTGTTCAGGCTTAAAGGGTGCTGTAGCCGGTGCTACTGCAGCAACGATACTTGACATCTGAAGCTACCTTCACAATGTTGACCGGATGTTGGATGGCTGTATACCACATGTAAAGATATATCTTCATCTGCGAATGGATAGACGTCCACTGGTGGACATGGACCTTCCACAAAGGTCTCCACGTTTGTAGGGGTTCATATAGGTGGATTTGGGCCATTTTCCACCATGCTGGCCCAAAGCGGCTAGAACCTCGAGCAGGTGGGGTTGGCTTTAATTACCGTGAGTTTGCCCCGGAACAGGTTCCCGCCTTCTACCGGTGGGGTTCAGTAGCCGTGGCTTGGTCACCCACAGCTAAGATAAGAGGAACCTACCCGGCTGGTCCGAAGCGACCGCTCCAGGTGAACTCGCCTCGAATGTGTGCTGAAGAGCTGCCATGGCAACCTTCTCATCCATGGTGGATTCGCTGAGGGAGAGGAGTGTCGGTATTACCGTTGCCGTTCTCTCTACTCCGACTAAGACCAGATCCGCTGCAGAGCGTCGGAAGTTTTCTCTTTTGGGGTCCCATGATCTCTGGGTGACGAATTTGGTGGGATCCTTTGAGATGTTAACCATTAGAGGCCGAAAAGACAGCGTCCTGTATGTTCCGCCGCGCCTTCACAGAGGTGGAGACGTGGGGTTCGGGACTGAGATGGTATTCCGTCGAGCACAGCCAGCGCTGGTGGGGTCACGGGTTGTGCGAAGGGTTTCCGCAGTCCCGCCGTAAAGCGACCGCGGTAGAACATGATGGGTGTTCTAGTCGGTGTAAGTCCGACATAACCTGTCTTTATCCTCGCGAGGGTAGGTATGCGAAGGCATTTCAGCTACGTAAAAAAAAGGAGAGGGTCACGCGCATTATTGTACCCTTACCTCCCCAAAAGAAATACAATGAATAATTAAAAAAAAAAAATTACCTCTAACCTAACCTAACCTAACCCAATGTCACTTGTGACTGTCACTGATAACACGGTGATAGGATATTCAGACTGCATGACGTTGGGGGTGTAAGGAGTCCCACAACTCATGAGATCCAACCCAACCTCACCAGCTCGTGCTGCGGCCTTCTTATAAACAAACGAAGCTCTGGCTCCCACCAAAACCGTATTGGGCCAGCGTGGTGAAAATGGCCCAAATACACCCAGACGAACCCCTACAAACGTGGAGATCTTTGTGCATGTTCAGCAGTGGACGTCTATCAGCTGATGTGACTGAATGACATTCAGTTTGATAGAATGTGAACCTTTTAATGGAAGGGTTCAGTGTTTGTTTCTGGTGTCTGTCTGCAGCAGCAGCGTCAATCAATCACCACTGTCTGCTATGAGGAACTATCAGCTATGCAAAGGGTTCCGTATACCTTTGAGGATCCGTCTCGAGTGCTCCCTACAACGTTGGCGCTAGTTAGGATGTATACAATGCAACACCGGTCGGCATTGAGATTCATCAGGTTCCCTTCATCATCGTCAGCCGATTGACGTCCACTGCTGGACATAACCCTCCCCAAAGATCTCCACATTGATCGGTCTCGGGTTGCTCACATCCAGGTTTTCCAACAACGGCATTTTTTTTTTATTCTTAGCGGCGACGGCACTAGCGGGATGTTCACCCGATATTGAGTGATACGCACGCCCATAAAATGGCGCTAGTTAGGATGTTATACGCAGCACCACATTACGCTCGTCGCCTTGACACAGTTGTTCAGCATCATTACCTCAATAATTTCACTAGCTACAACGCCCTTCGAACCGGAAATAAGTAGTATTTACACACTACTATTCGACGGCAATAATGGAAGAACACCATCAGATGCAAAAATATTGTCATCACCAACACAAAATTATCACCGCCTTTTTTTCATTAATTACACACACACGTGCGACAGAGCCAGCTGCCGAACCAGACGGCGCTGGCGACGGGTGCGAGCGAGATGGACATACCGCAGCCGGTCTGGCCGCCGTGCGACCAGAAGCTGAACGAAGTGGACAGCATCATAAACAAACCGATGTACTACAGCAACATAAAGATGTGAATGTTGTGTAGGTTCAATCCTCCTCCTCCGCCCTGACTCTTCTCCTAATCCGCCATGATGCTCCTCAAAATGTATACCCTTTCTCCTTCTTAATTTCATTCCAATACGTTCCTCCTACTCTTGGAATATCAGGCACCTCAAGCCACTTGCTGATCCCGGTGTCCTCGTGCTCCCTGGAAGAATGCCATACAGTACACCTTGAAGCTAATTTACTTTTACCCTCCTCCTCTTACATTAATACTCCTCCTAGGTTACTCTGAATGAGTATTATTCCTGCTCCTAAATTAATCCTATTTCTCTCCCCACATTACTCCTATTCCTTTTAAATTAATCCTACTCCTACAATAAATTACTTCTTTTCTTCTTAAATTAATTCTACTCCCTTAATAAATTATTTCTTTTCTTCTTAAATTAATCCTACTCCCCCAATAAATTATTTCTTTTCTTCTTAAATTAATCCTACTCCCCCAATAAATTATTTCTTATCTTCTTAAATTAATCCTACTCCACCAATAAAATATTTCTTTTCTTCTTAAATTAATCCTACTCCCCCTATAAATTATTTCTTATCCTCTTAAATTAATCCTACTCCTGCAATAAATTACTTCTTTTTCTAGTAAATTAATCCTACTCCTCCAATAAATTACTTCTTTTCCTCTTAAACCAATCCTTCTCCTTTGATAAATTACTTCTTTTCTTCTTAAATTAATTCTACTCCCTTAATAAATTATTTCTTTTCTTCTTAAATTAATCCTACTCCCCCTATAAATTATTTCTTATCCTCTTAAATTAATCCTACTCCTGCAATAAATTACTTCTTTTTCTAGTAAATTAATCCTACTCCAATAAATTACTTCTTTTCCTCTTAAACCAATCCTTCTCCTTTGATAAATTACTTCTTTTCTTCTTAAATTAATTCTACTCCTTTAATAAATTATTTCTTTTCTTCTTAAATTAATCCTACTCCCCCAATAAATTATTTCTTTTCTTCTTAAATTAATCCTACTCCCCCAATAAAATATTTCTTTTCTTCTTAAATTAATCCTACTCCCCCTATAAATTATTTCTTATCCTCTTAAATTAATCCTACTCCTGCAATAAATTACTTCTTTTTCTAGTAAATTAATCCTACTCCTCCAATAAATTACTTCTTTTCCTCTTAAACCAATCCTTCTCCTTTAATAAATTACTTGTTTTCTTCTTAAATTAATTCTACTCCCTTAATAAATTATTTCTTTTCTCCTTAAATTAATCCTACTCCCCCAATAAATTATTTCTTATCCTCTTAAATTAATCCTACTCCTTTAATAAATTACTTCTTTTCTTCTTAAATTAATTCTACTCCCTTAATAAATTATTTCTTTTCTTCTTAAATTAATCCTACTCCTGCAATAGCAATAAATTACTTCTTTTTCTAGTATATTAATCCTACTCTCCCAATAAATTATTTCTTATCCTCTTAAATTAATCCTACTCCCTCAATAAATTATTTTTCTTCTTAAATTAATCCTACTCCCTCAATAAATTACTTCTATACCTCTTAAATCAATCCAAATCTTCCCTCTACATTACTCTTACTCCTTATAAATTAATCCTGCTCCTCCCCCCACATTACTCCTACATCACTCGGACCACATACATCATTCCTTCACCCACATTACTCCTACCCTTTACCTCTCCAAATTAATCAGCTTCAACGGTTAGAGATAATGACTACCGAAGCTTTAGTACTAGGTTTAGATTTAGTGCCTAAAGTATTATATGTTAGTATATAAGTCCAGCAGTGGGCGTCTATCGGCTCACGATGATGATACATCGCGTTGTGTAGCGCGCCCGCAGAGATTATTTTAATACGGTATTTATTTATAATAATAAACGAGAATCGTGTTTGCGTTTTATTTAATGCAAGTTTCATTTAGTTTTTTTTTTTTTTTCTCACTAAAGTAACTGGCCGTGGATTAATAGAGCCCGCCAGTGAATTGACGGTATTTCTTACCGGAAACCGTCGGAAGCAGATAAAAAAAAAATTGAATAATTATAACCTATGCTCTATACATTCAGCTGTGCTAATGAAGGTCGCGTCAAAATCGGTTCAGCCGTTTGTAAAATTTGAAGTGATACTTCTTGGACGGTGCGACTGGAAAGAGACAACTGTATAAGGCGCCAGGTGTAAGAGAGTGAGATGGCAAGAGTTTCCCTATCACTTGTCTTCCCAGGCCCACGGCCCGCAACGCTGTAAATATATGAAGAGAGAGAAAGAAATATTAAAATTTAAATACTCCTACACTACTGTTACCATCGCAGTGCCTATTGCAGCCGACAAACATCACTGTGATCCGGTTTGAAGGGCCCTGCAGCTATTACTGGTGGTAGTGTCTCTGTTGCCGGAGACCGTCTAGGTACCACCGCAGCGTCTATTGCAGCCGACACACAGAACTGTGCGGACATTGCTGTGATCCGGTTTGAAGGGCGCTGCAGCTATTACTGGTGGTAGTGTCTCTGTTGCCGGAGACCGTCTAGGTACCACCGCAGCGTCTATTGCAGCCGACACACAGTACTGTGCGGACATTGCTGTGATCCGGTTTGAAGGGCGCTGCAGCTATTACTGGTGGTAGTGTCTCTGTTGCCGGAGACCGTCTAGGTACCACCGCAGCGTCTATTGCAGCCGACACACAGTACTGTGCGGACATTGCTGTGATCCGGTTTGAAGGGCGCTGCAGCTATTACTGGTGGTAGTGTCTCTGTTGCCGGAGACCGTCTAGGTACCGCCGCAGCGCCTATTGCAGCCGACACACAGTACTGTGCGGACATTGCTGTGATCCGGTTTGAAGGGCGCTGCAGCTATTACTGGTGGTAGTCTCTGTTGCCGGAGACCGTCTAGGTACCGCCGCAGCGTCTATTGCAGCCGACACACAGTACTGTGCGGACATTGCTGTGATCCGGTTTGAAGGGCGCTGCAGCTATTACTGGTGGTAGTGTCTCTGTTGCCGGAGACCGTCTAGGTACCGCCGCAGCGCCTATTGCAGCCGACACACAGTACTGTGCGGACATTGCTGTGATCCGGTTTGAAGGGCGCTGCAGCTATTACTGGTGGTAGTGTCTCTGTTGCCGGAGACCGTCTAGGTACCACCGCAGCGTCTATTGCAGCCGACACACAGAACTGTGCGGACATTGCTGTGATCCGGTTTGAAGGGCGCTGCAGCTATTACTGGTGGTAGTGTCTCTGTTGCCGGAGACCGTCTAGGTACCACCGCAGCGTCTATTGCAGCCGACACACAGTACTGTGCGGACATTGCTGTGATCCGGTTTGAAGGGCGCTGCAGCTATTACTGGTGGTAGTGTCTCTGTTGCCGGAGACCGTCTAGGTACCACCGCAGCGTCTATTGCAGCCGACACACAGTACTGTGCGGACATTGCTGTGATCCGGTTTGAAGGGCGCTGCAGCTATTACTGGTGGTAGTGTCTCTGTTGCCGGAGACCGTCTAGGTACCGCCGCAGCGCCTATTGCAGCCGACACACAGTACTGTGCGGACATTGCTGTGATCCGGTTTGAAGGGCGCTGCAGCTATTACTGGTGGTAGTCTCTGTTGCCGGAGACCGTCTAGGTACCGCCGCAGCGTCTATTGCAGCCGACACACAGTACTGTGCGGACATTGCTGTGATCCGGTTTGAAGGGCGCTGCAGCTATTACTGGTGGTAGTGTCTCTGTTGCCGGAGACCGTCTAGGTACCGCCGCAGCGCCTATTGCAGCCGACACACAGTACTGTGCGGACATTGCTGTGATCCGGTTTGAAGGGCGCTGCAGCTATTACTGGTGGTAGTGTCTCTGTTGCCGGAGACCGTCTAGGTACCGCCGCAGCGCCTATTGCAGCCGACACACAGTACTGTGCGGACATTGCTGTGATCCGGTTTGAAGGGCGCTGCAGCTATTACTGGTGGTAGTGTCTCTGTTGCCGGAGACCGTCTAGGTACCACCGCAGCGTCTATTGCAGCCTAAAAACATTACTGTTATCCGGTTTGAAGGGCGCTTGTGAAAGTACTGGGGTGAGTATACTCAACATGTGTGGACCGCAATGCGGTGCATATAGCATCCTAACCAACGCCGCGTTACGGGCAGGGAGGTGGCGGGTGGTCCGTATCACTTAACATCGGGTGTACGGGTCGCGTCGACGAGTTAGGGACCTTGAAACGGACGGTGCCGCAGTGTGCGAGTAGGAGTAGTTTCACACGATCACGTTGCACGCGGGCGTGCGGACAACGCAGCGCCTGCCTCAGTGGGCAGCGGAACCGGTTACGGAGCGCGCGCGTGCGCCGCGGACACATCCTGGTGCGGCCGCGAGCGAACGGTGAGCGCGATACACTCTTATATTTAAATCATCATTATTAAATACTACTTTTGCCCACTGCTGGACGTTGGGCTTAGCAAATGATAGTTTCTAATTTCGTCATTATCCAATTCTTCAGTATACATTCACCTGATCTCGCCTCCAAAAATCATTCTAGTTCGGATTGTATCATCGATATGCCCACAGCTGGACATCGGTATTCCCAAATGCATTTCAGATCCCATCAGTATTAAAATCCGTCAGTTCGTATCCACTCGGACTCAACCGAATGTTTTTACTATTTTAAATAGGTTACTTTGTATCAGCTAATCTATGCCCACTGCTGGACACAGATATTCCCAACCGCGACAATTCAAAACCCGTTAGTATTAAATACCGTCCGGTCTCAACCCAATAATTTAAGTTTGTATTATCAATGGAAAAATGCCCACTGTTGGACATTGGGCAACCTTAATGATTACCACATATATGTAGACCAGACCAGCTTCCCACCTTCAGCCGCTGGGCATGCCGTCGGCCATCAAGCAAACGATGAATTCCACAGTAACCACATAATTCACCTACGATACCGACCTCCGACATACTCAACTAATTACTGCTGTTATTATCGCCGCCATTTAATTATTCAAATATATATATATAAAAAAATATGTTTGTTAGTTAATATGATAATTATATATGTATATATATATATAATTATAGCGAAATTCATCTGTTTGTCTCGATTTATTTTAATATGAAAAAAAAAAGAAACAAATCAGCTGACGTACAACATGTAAACGAAAACATTCAAAATGGCGGACTCGGTGTTACGTTCCGTTTCATTTTATTTTTGGGCAGAATTATTTCATTGTATATATATATATATGTGTGTGGACGTCTGACTATTGACGACATATATATATATATATATATATATATATAGTATACATCCGTCTCTGCAGGTTTATTATGACGTAAAAAATGTAAACGAAAATATTCAAAATGGCGGAATGTTTTTGTTTTGTATATATATATATATATATAATTGGGCGTAACGGTGCCCGCACAACTCACGGGATCCAAGCCAACCTCACCAGCTTATGCTGCAGCCTGCTGATGAACGAGGCTCTGGCTCCCACCAACCCATACTGGGCCAGGGTGAATGTGAACCCCTACAAACGTGGAGGTATTTGGGGGAGGCCGATGTCCAGCAGTGCACGTCTATCGGTTGACGACGATGATTGTGTAATGTCAATACGTAAGCCGCCATTTTGTTTCCGGTACCGCTCCGGCACAGATAATGAAAAGGTTCTATATAAATATTATATCAATAATAAAGAATATATAAAAAATATGGCGGTAGGTCTCTGTAACGGTGGTATGTAAACATTACTGTTATCCGGTTTGAAGTACGCTGTACCTAGTAATTACTAGGGTAATGAGATTTAACATCTTATATCTATTGAGACGAGGACAATGTAGCAGTATATATCATCCTAACTAGCGCCAAGTTACGGGCAAGCGTATCACTTACTATTAGGTGAACGTACCGCTTTGGTCGAAAAAAAAAATATGAATAATACTCATGGGATATGTCCCAACAGTGGAATAATAATGTGGGCTGTTTTTAACTCTTGACCGTTTTTTTTTCAGGTTGATGAAAGAGGAGTTTTTTTTTAATATACCCTCTAAAAAATGTTCGTTACTTATACAACCCTTTTGTTACTGCTGACCAAGGAGCTCGTGTGTCAGACAAGGGGTGAGTTTTATTTTTTATATATAATAATACTTAAACGTGGCGTCGAAGCGGCGCGACGATCACCTAATATTAAGTGATATGCTTCATAATGATGTCACGCCAATTTGCATGATGAACACTGCGCCACGTTGCCGGTTGCGTTATATTTTTTTAATCTACAAAAAAGCGAGACAAATGTGACGTCCACCTAAATTTAAGTGATGCTCCTTTCCATAACTACTACGGTAGTTAGAATGATATACACTGCACCACAATGTTCTCTCTTCAACATATTTGTTTTATTCTACAAAGTGGCGGATCGAACGAGTTCACCTAATATTAAGTGATACGCCTACTCATAACGATGTTACACTAATTTGGATGATATGTACTGGACCACGTTGCCCGTTGCGTTTATTTATTTTTATTCTACAAAGCGGCGAGACATTCACTCAATATTAAGTGATACACTTGTACACATTGTTACGCTAGTTCTGACGATATACACTGCACTATGTTGCTTGTCGCGATGATACATTTTTAATATTCTAAAAATTTGTGAATCGAACGAGAAGTTCACCTTATATTAAGTGATACGCCTGCTCATAACAATGTTGCGCTAGTTCTAATGATATACACTGCACCACGTTCCATTTTTTTTTTATTCTACAAAACAGCGAGACAAATATGACGTTCACCTAAATTTAAGTGATACGCCTTTCTATAACTGCTACGCTAGTTAGGATTAAGGACACTGCACCACAATGCTCCCCGCGTTAATATATCCCATTTATTCTACAAAGCGACGAGACGTATGAGACGGTCACTTAATATTAAGTGATACACTTGTACATAACATTATTACGCTATTTAGTGTGACACATTACAACAAATCGCTCGCTGCGTTCATATCAATCGTTATCACTAATTCACTATCTAGTGGTCCTTCGAACCGGATCACAGTAGTGGAGATGAGTGAGTCACCGGCAGGCTCGTTTAAAATCGGATATGCATAGTAATGTCATACCCTCCCTATGAGTACGGCCTCGCGCTGAGCCACGGCGCCTTTGACGTATTTAATTAAAAAAAAAAAAAAAAAACTTGCAGATGGCGACAGTTGCGTCGAGCACCACACCAGCATCGTCGGAAGGTGCACACCACCAGAGAAGTGCAGGACGGCCGTAGATGACTTCCAGTACGGGATCCCTTCACATAAATAATTCCCCATTTACGATTTCCAGCAAAGCGGTAGATTGGACTACAGAGACGGTTTTAGTCGACTATTTATGACTGTAACTTTTAAGTCGCGGCCCTTACAGAGTTTTAAAATTGGAACGAAAATTCTTTAAAAACAAGTAATTTTTTCTTAATTTTCTCCAAATTTTATTACTAAGAAGACGTAGATCTTCACCTGGTGGTAACATCACCATCAGTTCATTCTTAGTTTTAGTACGTTTTGATCTAAATCGTACTAAAACGGAATCAATTCATAAATATTTTTTATATCGATGTGATCTGTGGGCGCCCAGTCCAGCAGTGGACGATGAATCGGGATAATTCGTTGCAGACTGAACGGTATACGGCCTACGTTCTGCCAGCACTCGTTCAGCCAGGTCCTGGTCTGCTGCAGGGACGGCAGCAGCATCCTGCAGGTGGCCGGCTCTAATGTCGGGTGAGTACATACCCAATGGTCCTAACAGTTCATATTCCTAACGGCTTCATGTTCCGTTCTAATTAAAAAAAAAAAAAAAAAAAAACCTCTATGGCTCACCGGTTAACCGCTTAACACGGATATACCCGGTTCAATAACAGGGTCCCGTGCCGAGTTTAACTGGTGCAGCAGATTTTACTATTTACAATTATAACACGACCAAATCAAACGGTCGCAACGCTCAATCATGAACACTAGCAACACGGGGACGTCTATACTTGGTAGGGTATATGTAGATATGTATGTGTATTCCCGCGCTCCACCGACCGTGTTGCAACTGGCGCTATTACACGGCCAGATTGAACGGTCGCAGTGTTCACATGTACTGGCGGCGCGACGACGGCGCGTGCACTCGGTCGGGTGATACGGGTCGTTTGTTCAATCAAATTTGAACTGTATCCTCTATAGAGCAGGGTTCATTTGAAGGAGCGCTTTGTGTTGCCGAGTGTACAAGCGGATTTGATCTTTAGCTGTAAAGCGATAGAGTTGATATTGCGATGGTCGCGTGGCGTGGGTGGACGATGACGTCACGCCTAGCAATCGCACGATAACGGACGGTACGGTCTTCACCTTACTCTATATCTTCGGACTTCATTCGTATATAGTGGGAAAGAGACGGATGACATCTCTCCCATCATCATCATCATCATCAGCCGATATACGTCCACTGTCGGACGTAGGCCTCCACCAAAGATCACCACATAGGTCGGACCCGCGCTCCTCTGGTGACAAACCGCTGGGTATTTGGGGCCGTAGTTCATAAGGGAGGACTTAGACGATTTCCCACCACGCTGGCCCAATGAGGGTCGGTGGCAGCCAGAGCCTCGTTCACTGATTAGTAGGCTCCACCACGAGCAGATGAGGTTGGCTTAGACCTTGTCGGTTGTTGTGTGGGAACCTTTATCTCATCCTTACTGTATTCTATTTCTATATCTGTAAGGTGTTACAAAAAAAAAAAAAATACGAGAGTTTATAGTTTCAATCATCAGCCGATGGACGTCCACTGCTGGACATAGGCCTCGCCGAAAGATCTCCACATCGATCGGTCGTTTGTAAAGGTTCCCACCACGCTCGCCTAATGCGAGTTGGTGGAAATTAAGGCCACCACGAGTGGTGAGGTTGGCTTGGGGTTGTTGTGGGGGAACCCGTACACCCCTTTTTTATTTTATCTGCTTCTAATACAGTTGTTAATTGGTAAACTTGTTAGACTACGGTCCCTGGTTCAGATCCGGAATCCCACGACTTTGGATTGGAGTCGTGGTGAGCCTGCCGCCAAAATGTCGCCCTACATCTTCCGTCCTTTTCATCATCCTATATGTCTATCTCCCTCACTCTGTATCACAGTTATAGTTATGGTTTATAATCACAGGGAGATGGCCGACCGAATGAAAGGGACGGAAGATGTATAAAGCGACGCCATATTGAGTCACTAGTTTTGGATAAAGAATCAATACACGAACGCTTTCCATCACAGCCATCTTGTAAAGAGACGAGTAAGACGCTCACCTGATGGTACTCCTACCAATAACGACGTGGCGCTAGTTAGGATGGTATACACTTCACCACATTGTACTCGTCACCTCATTAATTTCACTAGCTCCAGCGCCCTTCGAACCGGATCGCAGTAATGTTTGTTATTTGTCTGTTCGCAGAACTGCTAGGCGGCTGCCGAATACCGACGGAAGGAGGGTCAGTGAAAGGAGTGAGTGGATTCATCTTCTGTCTCTCTCTAGCGCGGTTTAACTGCTCCAAGAACTCCTCGTTAGATTCCGTGGTGTTCGGTTGAGGCTGATGTTGATGTTGACTTCTTTTTCTTAGAGTGCGAAGAGTACAGCCGCTCCGTGATGCAGAAGGTCGACTTCACATCTCTACTTCCGGATCCGGAAATTAGATCGCTTTCGGCCGCCAAGTGCGACAACTCCAAGGTGGAACTGATCGTCGGCGGTGAGAACACCAACCAAGGCGAGTTCCCACACATGGTGAGGTCATTACTGATGTCCTTCTTTCAAAGGTGTATACGTGGTTCGCCTGATGGTGACGGATGGGCAACACCACTCAGACACCAGTTAGGTTATTTACATAACACCAGAAACAACATATGTAAATACGTATGGTAACACGTACGTCGTGGCAGCGGTAATGATGGTGACGCTGGTGATGTAGACGGTTTGTGATAATGGTGACAATATTGTTGATGGCGGTGGCGATGACCATAATGATAATGGTGTTGATGGTTATGGCAGCATTGGTGATCGTAATGATAATGACGATGGTGATGATGATATTGATGGTGAGGGTGATGGTAATGTTGATGACTATGATGGTGGTGATGACGTCGTTGATGATGTGTGATAATGATAAAGCCAATCACCATGCTGATGATACTCCAGGCGGCGGTGGGTTGGCCGGACTTCGAAGGCGGCTACGCGTTCGACTGCGGCGGCAGCCTGATCAGTCCCAGGTTCGTGCTGACGGCGGGGCACTGCTCCCGGAACCCGAAGGCGCGCGACCCCACCCCTGCGATTGTGAGGCTCGGGGACCAGAACCTGGACCCGTCCGTGAACGACGGCGCCAATCCTATTGAGGTGGGTAGTTGACCAAGCCAATCTTTTAAGTGCTGTTATGTAAATATCCTAACAGGATTTTTTTTAAATCGAGATAAGATGATTAGTATGTCCTGATGGTAAGTGATGCCAGCTCAGTACAAAGCGGCACTATTTCGGATATTTACACTGCATCACATCTCTCTCCTCACGTTAGATATATGAGATGTTAAATTTGGCTTTCTTCGTAATTACGATAGCAATTTTAATATACCACCAGTACGACTACTCCTCAACACCACCAATATTTTGATGGCCTAGTGTCTCATATCCTAGGTGCCCATCAAGTTAATACACAAGCACCCCGAATACAAGTCGCCCCGGCGCTACAACGACATCGCGCTGCTCGAGCTCGCCGCGGACGTGGACTTTGACAGCAACATAAGACCGGCGTGCCTCTGGTCCGGACCGGACTTCGGCGGCCACGCCAAGGCGATCGCGACCGGCTGGGGCGCCATCGATCCAAGTCAGTATCCATCCATCCAAACTATCACGGGGCAATGATGTAAGACGATCACTGCTCCGAATGCGGTGATATCGGCCAGACAATGAAGATGGAAGATGGTTATAATACGCTCTGGTAATGATTTGGTCGAATGAAGCAATATTAAATGGAAAGGTTTGTTACTCCTGACAACAAGGGTCCAAATAATATAACATTCTCACAGGTCCAAAACGACTGACCGACCCGTACATCGCTCATCATCATATAGATTAATCGCGATATCGCCTCAGAGTTCAAAAATGGAACGCGCCATTCGATCGCTGAACGCGAACACCCCACAAGTTTGTCCACCGAATATTCTAGAACGTTCCAGAGAAATCCATCTCACTGATGCAACACCAACTATAGGGTGGCGCAAAAGTAATTCTCCTATCAGAAAATGCTATAAATTTTGCTTCGATGTAAAAAAATTAAAAGACCAAATAAAAATAATCCACAAGAAGAATCAAAGTTTTTCATATTTCTTTTTAAATTATAGCCAAAAAACATCGGAAGGTTATTTTTGCGCCACCTTGTATTAGCGATGACAAATAGTCTATTAAAAAACTCGTCGCCGTACACCAGCCCGTCCGCTCTCTGTTTGTAGAATGTTCTAGAACGTTCCAGAGAAATCTACGACTCTGATGCAATACGAATTATTAGCGATGACTCATCGTCTATTAATAAACTCGTCGCCGTACACCAGCCCGTCGCTCTCTGTTTGTAGAATGTTCTAGAACGTTCCAGAGAAATCTACGACTCTGATGCAATACGAATTATTAGCGATGACTCATCGTCTATTAATAAACTCGTCGCCGTACACCAGCCCATCGCTCTCTGTTTGTAGAATGTTCTAGAACGTTCCAGAGAAATCTACGACTCTGATGCAATACGAATTATTAGCGATGACTCATCGTCTATTAATAAACTCGTCGCCGTACACCAGCCCGTCCGCTCTCTGTTTGTAGAATGTTCTAGAACGTTCCAGAGAAATCTACGACTCTGATGCAATACGAATTATTAGCGATGACTCATCGTCTATTAATAAACTCGTCGCCGTACACCAGCCCATCGCTCTCTGTTTGTAGAATGTTCTAGAACGTTCCAGAGAAATCTACGACTCTGATGCAATACGAATTATTAGCGATGACTCATCGTCTATTAATAAACTCGTCGCCGTACACCAGCCCATCCGCTCTCTGTTTGTAGAATGTTCTAGAACGTTCCAGAGAAATCTACGACTCTGATGCAATACGAATTATTAGCGATGACTCATCGTCTATTAATAAACTCGTCGCCGTACACCAGCCCATCGCTCTCTGTTTGTAGAATGTTCTAGAACGTTCCAGAGAAATCTACGACTCTGATGCAATACGAATTATTAGCGATGACTCATCGTCTATTAATAAACTCGTCGCCGTACACCAGCCCGTCCGCTCTCTGTTTGTAGAATGTTCTAGAACGTTCCAGAGAAATCTACGACTCTGATGCAATACGAATTATTAGCGATGACTCATCGTCTATTAATAAACTCGTCGCCGTACACCAGCCCATCCGCTCTCTGTTTGTAGAATGTTCTAGAACGTTCCAGAGAAATCTACGACTCTGATGCAATACGAATTATTAGCGATGACTCATCGTCTATTAATAAACTCGTCGCCGTACACCAGCCCATCCGCTCTCTGTTTGTAGAATGTTCTAGAACGTTCCAGAGAAATCTACGACTCTGATGCAATACGAATTATTAGCGATGACTCATCGTCTATTAATAAACTCGTCGCCGTACACCAGCCCGTCCGCTCTCTGTTTGTAGAATGTTCTAGAACGTTCCAGAGAAATCTACGACTCTGATGCAATACGAATTATTAGCGATGACTCATCGTCTATTAATAAACTCGTCGCCGTACACCAGCCCGTCCGCTCTCTGTTTGTAGAATGTTCTAGAACGTTCCAGAGAAATCTACGACTCTGATGCAATACGAATTATTAGCGATGACTCATCGTCTATTAATAAACTCGTCGCCGTACACCAGCCCATCCGCTCTCTGTTTGTAGAATGTTCTAGAACGTTCCAGAGAAATCTACGACTCTGATGCAATACGAATTATTAGCGATGACTCATCGTCTATTAATAAACTCGTCGCCGTACACCAGCCCATCGCTCTCTGTTTGTAGAATGTTCTAGAACGTTCCAGAGAAATCTACGACTCTGATGCAATACGAATTATTAGCGATGACTCATCGTCTATTAATAAACTCGTCGCCGTACACCAGCCCGTCCGCTCTCTGTTTGTAGAATGTTCTAGAACGTTCCAGAGAAATCTACGACTCTGATGCAATACGAATTATTAGCGATGACTCATCGTCTATTAATAAACCCGTCGCCGTACACCAGCCCGTCGCTCTCTCTATGTTTCTAGAATGTTCTAGAATGTTCAAACGTAATCATTTTTGTATATAGTCGACTAACTGAAGCCGGTTCAACACGTTCGCGCGTTGCACTTGTGTAGTACTCTGAGTGACGTCACGGTGCGCGCACGTCACGATTACTATACCTGTCTCCCTCGCACTCGGTGCAGCTTACGGGTGCGAGGGAGACAGCTGACGTTTCTCTTCGCTGCCGTTCGTATGTAAGGCTCCTTCCGAACTAACCGCCGCGGCTCCAGCAGCCAGCACGTCTGCTCGGTCGGACCTGTGTAATATATCCTATACAGACACAAACCCATTACCTGTGCTGTGTCATATAAAAAAAAAAACAATGTATTTATTTTTAAACAGCCTGTATAGTGATGATGTATTAGTCTCAGCATTAGTCGATCCACTAACAACAGTAAGTTTGATTTCAGGAACGCAAGAGTCGTCTAAGGAGCTGCAGAAGGTCTCGCTGTCGCTGCTAGAGAACGACGTCTGCGAAAAACTCCTGATCTCCATCAGGAACCGGCACTGGTCGGGGTTCGCGGACACGCAGATGTGCGCGGGCGAGCTGCGCGGCGGGAAGGACACGTGCCAGGTGAGCGGTGTCCAGCATGACGGCTGCACGCCACAGGGTCATGCCGGTCAGAACGTTTACTCTGCATCAGATCGCTTTGGGCCTCGCTTTAATACCACCAACATCATCATCGAGAGCGCTCTAAAGGAACATAGTATATGACCGTTTATTTGCATCTCTCTCTCTATCTCTCTGTATGTGTCTCTCTTAATCTCTCTTTCTTGCTCCTTCCCCCAACCTATCCCCTCTTCCTCCTTTACCCTTTCATCTCACTCAGTCTCTCTCTGTATTAGTATATCTATCTCTCTCTCTGTATTCGTGTCTCTATCTCTCTCTCTTTCTTTGTGCGCGTGTTCATGCGTGTATATTTGTGTGCCTTCAACTACGACTGGAATCCTAATCGAGCATTAGTGAATTACGCGGAGTTCCACTTCCAATCCTTCAAGCTACTTCCGTGTACCCTCAGGGTGACTCTGGGTCCCCGCTGCAAGTGTCGTCGAGCGAGAACCAGTGCATCTTCTACGTGATCGGCGTGACTTCGTTCGGGAAGAGGTGCGCGCAGAGCGGCACACCGGCCGTTTACACCCGCGTCTCCAGCTACCTCGACTGGATGGAGAGCATCGTGTGGCCAGGGGAGTGAGGAGTTTGAAAACCAATAAATAAATTTAAATCGAAACAGTTTCCTTTACTGCCTCCGATCCTTACCATGAAAGTTCTGGGTTCGACACAAGAACTCCCTTTGCAATCGTATATATGTCGTCAGTGTTCTGGTTTGAAGGGCGTTATAACTGATATAATTATTGGGACAATGTAATACCATCAGGTGAACATCCTGCATTTCCAATCCCTTCATTGAATTAAAAAAAAATGATGAAGTATTCATTTTCACCATCACATATTGTAACCATTATTCAATTGGACTAAATAAATAAAAAAAAAAATATATTTTCTTTAATAATTAAAATTTAAAAACAACCATAGAGATTAATCTATTAAAATCATAATTTAATCCAGGGGGTCATTAACCTACGCCATAGACAAGCAACAAAAAACCTAATAAAATAAATCCTAATATTAACTAAAATATTATATTAATACAAAAAACTAAATTTCAGCTTAAAGGTTGACAACCTCTGATTTAAACTAGAGAGTCATAGAACACAACGGTATGCCTGTAGGCTGGTTTCATACGTATGTATAAGTAAGCGAGTAGCCGCGGGAATGCAACAATGAGGAATACATACAGGTACTTGTTTATGGCTGGAGTGTGGCCGAACGGGCACAGCCACAGTCCCCTCCGGTTGGCGTCCCTGATGTGGTGGCTCAGGAATGCCAACATCGCCATGTACGTCAGAGTGTACACATTCAATTTCCTTGTCAAGTGAGTGTAAGCCAGTAAAGCCGATGTTATTATTATCCAGATCGTAGTGCAGTGGAGTACGCCCCGATGCTTCAGGTTTGCAAGGTCCTATAAAAAATAACAAATGGTTGAACTTTTTATTTATTTGATAAACTCTGTCACTGAAGACAGGATATATAGACCCATCGCAGTTCTAACTTCAGTCATCAAAAGGTTACATGCAAATGGTGGTAAATACATGCAACTATCACTGTTATGTAGGCAGGTATAATATGGCAGTGAGGTCCTGCTCCATGCGGAGATGCAACAAGTTTGATTAAGAGAATATTAAAAGATTGTACTTGCTAGCATCGGAGATTCCAGCTGAAAAATGTGGGTGTCTTCAAGAGAGGAAAGGCTTTTAATAGATTAGTTCTCTTTGCTACTCACACACTGTAAAAAAAAGTCTAACCTAAGCCCTTTCTTTAGTAGAATACTAAAAAGGTTTTCAGGTTCGTGGATTTTGAAGGTCTTTCTTGCTCACTAAGCGAGCCTGAGTGGGTGATATACACATGTGGATATATTATAGACAACATTTCAAAAGTTTCAGTTTGACTATCATATAATGAAAGATTTTGTTGTGTGCATATTGTACATTAAGAGAATAGTTGGTTTACACAATTTGTAACAGATAATTTTTTTATAATAAATTTATTGTTTGTTCTTATAATAAATATATAATTAAATGAAATGTATGCATAAAGTAAATAGTGTATCAATTTTTATATAATCTAATCAATTTTAATTTACGATATGTATGCAATATATGTTCATTAATAGATGTGTTAAGAAAAATACGCACTAGCTTAACAATACCTGCAGAATTTTTGAACACAAAATCAGTGAAATCATAAAAACTTACCCTTAATCTGAATGACCTCGCAGCAATAAAATGATCAACGTCTATTAATGAGGATAGGACTGTACAAAACACTACATTATAGAGGCGTGCCTGATAAGTCAGACCAGCTTCATACGTAAAAAATAATATAGCTGATAATAGTCCAATAACAGCATGAACACTGCTATCGGAGAAGGCGCGAAACATTTGTGATCCTGAGTACTTCGATTTGAAAACTGCATAATCTCCAATAAACGCCGTCGCACATAGCAGAATTGAGAGTATTATTTGAATTAATTTCATTTTTAACTCCCAATTTCCGAAACATTGTTCAAAGTTAATCAAATCATTTCGTTTTACAGTGACATTTTTTCAGAAATAAATGTTTACTTCCGCCATTTCTCCGCTGACGTAAATTGTTGCGTTCGAAAACTAATTCTAGTTCAGAAACTATTAAAATTATAAAAAAAATTATATATATTAATTAAAATTAGGCAATAAAATAAATTATAATAATTATTTTTTGTTGTTATATTAATTCATTTAAATATTACAAGTGTTTTTAAAAAGTACCGATGTATTTTATTAATAGCAATAACAATTCCTTGTAATAAAAAGATAATTTTTTATTGTTGCCTTAAAACAAAATACCGATAATAATAATGTAGGTTTTATAACAAACGCACGGGCATTTAAATGGAAACATGTCCAATATCATTCACGGGAAAGGAGTCATACTAAAGTATTTATCAAGTTACAAATATGTAACCGATTAAATCACTCCGTTTCGATTTGTTACGGACTGACCATTATTGTGTGACCTCTCGGCCATTACGAACAGAACGCCGCGGTGGTGTCTACTTATGGTCGCCGCAGTCACTTTTTATCAGTATGAGTGTTGGTTTACTACGAACGGTTTGATAATATTGATAAAGTCCGATAACGTCGATCTGACCGGTGCTCACTCGGCAGAACGTTGGGCGTGTTCGGGAAATGTGTTCGAGTTAAAAAAAAAAAAAATTAAATAAATCGTTTCAACTTGCGCTGTGAGGGTTGTGTGTTTTCAGGATGCGTGAAATAGTCCACGTTCAGGCCGGGCAGTGCGGGAACCAGATTGGATCCAAGGTGAGAATTCCTTTTATCTCCCGTATATAAAACGCTGACTGAGCGTCATCCTTCAAGTCTATGATGCGTCGTTTGTTATCTATGCACAATATTCGTCGGAATAAGCTGTATTTAAAAAAAAATATATGCTCTATTAAAAATAATATTCATATATTTTGGTGAAAGGTTTCCATGATACGAGGATGTCTACTTTAGATGGGTGGTTTTTTTTCCCTCCAAAAGCATTCGACGGGACGAGAGGGACGTTCACCATCAGTTAAAAGGAATAGCTGAGTTTGAAGCGAACCTGATGATGATGATGATACTGCTCCACATTCCGCCCGTCGCCGTGAGCTATATCGTTTGCACGGGTTCATATGGGTGGGGCACCACGCTGACCCAATGCGTATCCGTGGGAGCCAGGTGTTGTTCAGCAGGGTGCCCTCGTGCTGGTGGGGTAGACTTGGGCTGAACCCCTCACACCCCTGCATGATGTAGGAACGATTGTAAAAAAGGTGTTAGTGATATGCGTCATGAAACATTTAATTAAAAGATGTGGTCGCGGTTGAGAGGCTGCGGTGTCTGATGCGCGGACATTTAAAAAAAAGGATACCAAAGTCGGAGACAAAGGTCAATGTACGTGCAAAAAAAACAATATAAGCAGGCGATAGACAGTACTGTGCGGGCATTACTGTGATCCGGTTTGAAGGGCGCTGTAGCTATTACTGGTTGTTGTCTCTGTTGTCGGCGACCGTCTAGTTAGGTATCGCCGCAGCGCCTATTGCAGCCGACACACAGTAGTGTGCGAACATTACTGTGATCCGGTTTGAAGGGCGCTGTAGCTATTACTGGTTGTTGTCTCTGTTGTCGGCGACCGTCTAGTTAGGTATCGCCGCAGCGCCTATTGCAGCCGACAAATAGTAGTGTGCGAACATTACTGTGATCCGGTTTGAAGGGCGCTGTAGCTGTTACTGGTTGTTGTCTCTGTTGTCGGCGACCGTCTAGTTAGGTATCGCCGCAGCGCCTATTGCAGCCGACAAATAGTAGTGTGCGAACATTACTGTGATCCGGTTTGAAGGGCGCTGTAGCTGTTACTGGTTGTTGTCTCTGTTGTCGGCGACCGTCTAGTTAGGTATCGCCGCAGCGCCTATTGCAGCCGACAAATAGTAGTGTGCGAACATTACTGTGATCCGGTTTGAAGGGCGCTGTAGCTGTTACTGGTTGTTGTCTCTGTTGTCGGCGACCGTCTAGTTAGGTATCGCCGCAGCGCCTATTGCAGCCGACAAATAGTAGTGTGCGAACATTACTGTGATCCGGTTTGAAGGGCGCTGTAGCTGTTACTGGTTGTTGTCTCTGTTGTCGGCGACCGTCTAGTTAGGTATCGCCGCAGCGCCTATTGCAGCCGACAAATAGTAGTGTGCGAACATTACTGTGATCCGGTTTGAAGGGCGCTGTAGCTGTTACTGGTTGTTGTCTCTGTTGTCGGCGACCGTCTAGTTAGGTATCGCCGCAGCGCCTATTGCAGCCGACAAATAGTAGTGTGCGAACATTACTGTGATCCGGTTTGAAGGGCGCTGTAGCTGTTACTGGTTGTTGTCTCTGTTGTCGGCGACCGTCTAGTTAGGTATCGCCGCAGCGCCTATTGCAGCCGACAAATAGTAGTGTGCGAACATTACTGTGATCCGGTTTGAAGGGCGCTGTAGCTGTTACTGGTTGTTGTCTCTGTTGTCGGCGACCGTCTAGTTAGGTATCGCCGCAGCGCCTATTGCAGCCGACAAATAGTAGTGTGCGAACATTACTGTGATCCGGTTTGAAGGGCGCTGTAGCTGTTACTGGTTGTTGTCTCTGTTGTCGGCGACCGTCTAGTTAGGTATCGCCGCAGCGCCTATTGCAGCCGACAAATAGTAGTGTGCGAACATTACTGTGATCCGGTTTGAAGGGCGCTGTAGCTGTTACTGGTTGTTGTCTCTGTTGTCGGCGACCGTCTAGTTAGGTATCGCCGCAGCGCCTATTGCAGCCGACAAATAGTAGTGTGCGAACATTACTGTGATCCGGTTTGAAGGGCGCTGTAGCTGTTACTGGTTGTTGTCTCTGTTGTCGGCGACCGTCTAGTTAGGTATCGCCGCAGCGCCTATTGCAGCCGACAAATAGTAGTGTGCGAACATTACTGTGATCCGGTTTGAAGGGCGCTGTAGCTGTTACTGGTTGTTGTCTCTGTTGTCGGCGACCGTCTAGTTAGGTATCGCCGCAGCGCCTATTGCAGCCGACAAATAGTAGTGTGCGAACATTACTGTGATCCGGTTTGAAGGGCGCTGTAGCTGTTACTGGTTGTTGTCTCTGTTGTCGGCGACCGTCTAGTTAGGTATCGCCGCAGCGCCTATTGCAGCCGACAAATAGTAGTGTGCGAACATTACTGTGATCCGGTTTGAAGGGCGCTGTAGCTGTTACTGGTTGTTGTCTCTGTTGTCGGCGACCGTCTAGTTAGGTATCGCCGCAGCGCCTATTGCAGCCGACAAATAGTAGTGTGCGAACATTACTGTGATCCGGTTTGAAGGGCGCTGTAGCTGTTACTGGTTGTTGTCTCTGTTGTCGGCGACCGTCTAGTTAGGTATCGCCGCAGCGCCTATTGCAGCCGACAAATAGTAGTGTGCGAACATTACTGTGATCCGGTTTGAAGGGCGCTGTAACTATTACTGGTTGTTGTCTCTGTTGTCGGCGACCGTCTAGTTAGGTACCACCGCAGCGCCTATTGCAGCCGACAAACAGTACTGTGCGAACATTACTGTGATCCGGTTTGAAGGGCGCTGTAGCTATTACTGGTTGTTGTCTCTGTTGTCGGCGACCGTCTAGTTAGGTATCGCCGCAGCGCCTATTGCAGCCAACAAACAGTAGTGTGCGAACATTACTGTGATCCGGTTTGAAGGGCGCTGTAGCTATTACTGGTTGTTGTCTCTGTTGTCGGCGACCGTCTAGTTAGGTATCGCCGCAGCGCCTATTGCAGCCAACAAACAGTAGTGTGCGAACATTACTGTGATCCGGTTTGAAGGGCGCTGTAGCTATTACTGGTTGTTGTCTCTGTTGTCGGCGACCGTCTAGTTAGGTATCGCCGCAGCGCCTATTGCAGCCAACAAACAGTAGTGTGCGAACATTACTGTGATCCGGTTTGAAGGGCGCTGTAACTATTACTGGTTGTTGTCTCTGTTGTCGGCAACCGTCTAGTTAGGTACCACCGCAGCGCCTATTGCAGCCGACAAACAGTACTGTGCGAACATTACTGTGATCCGGTTTGAAGGGCGCTGTAGCTATTACTGGTTGTTGTCTCTGTTGTCGGCGACCGTCTAGTTAGGTATCGCCGCAGCGCCTATTGCAGCCAACAAACAGTAGTGTGCGAACATTACTGTGATCCGGTTTGAAGGGCGCTGTAGCTATTAGTGGTTGTACTGTCTGTTTCCAGACACTGTCTAGGAACTCGTTTGCTCGTCTAGTCGCTTAATTTGTATGAAAAAAAAAAATTTAAAATCTCGATATTAATGACGATGATTCAATAAGCAAAATGATGAAGCTTCCATTAATTAAAATATTTTTTTGAATAAACAATATATAAATAGTAAAAAAAAAAAATATTTATTAATTAATGAATATACCCAAAATTTTTTTTTTGTTTTGATTATAAAATTATTAAATAAAAAAAAATTTTCTTTACATGAATATTATTTTTAGAACATCGATTAATTGAATTTTTAAAATCGATTTTTTATAGTCTGTGCTTATTCGTAACTAATGTCATTCGCTAAATGGGCGGGTAATCTACGAAGTTACCTGAATAAATAATATCCGGGTAAATTTGGAAATCGGCCGATACGCGTCCACTGCTGGACGTAGACCTACTCCGGAGAACTCCACTGTAGTTCATATTAGGGGATTTGGGCAATTCCCACCAGGGGTTATACAGGTTGGTAGGAACTGGAGCTTCGTTTGTTGATCAGTAGGCTGCATCACGCCACGTACATCTCAAATTTGGAAATTCAAAAAAAAAACCTAATTAAATATATTACACAACTGAACAAAAGACTAGGCTGCATGGTCTTAGAACCTTTGCCTTTTCGCAGCAGTGACAAAAAAATATGATTATTCCTTTGATTGATGATTATAGCAAAGGTGCAGTTTTAAGTAATTGCAACTCGTACCCCGTACTATTTTTGGTATTTGTGGGGTGGGAGGGTATTATAAAATGATGCGTTGTTTTTGGGGGGAAGGACCAAGGACTGTAGCCTTTGTCCTGTTGACCCTCAACGCCCACAAACCCGAAGAGTCTTTCAGTCGCCTATAACGATATGAAGAACTGTATTATACATGAAAACGAGATCTGTGGAGAATACATTACAAGAGACCAGTGTCCAGGAGGGGAAGTCCATCGGTTGTGATGACGATGATGATGTATTGACTTGTTCCAGTTCTGGGAGGTGATATCCGACGAACATGGCGTCGACCCTTCCGGTTACTACAAGGGCGAGAATCCGATGCAGCAGGAGAGGATCAACGTTTACTACAATGAGGCGTCGTCGGGTAAGCATGTACCCTATGGTGCAGTGGCTAAGTGGTGACGAGGTCCCAGGTTCGAATCCGTGACCGAGTCTTTCATGTCTGATCGATCGCTCTGATGCGGATAAAAAAAATTACTGCTGGTCGCTTGTTTATCATGTGACCCGGATATCCTACCGAACAGGACGTTAACCCGATAATAAGTGATACGCCTACAACTTGGTTCTACTTAGGATGATATACACTGCACATTGCGCTCGTCGTCCGAGACATATTGAGTCGCCTAAACGCAGTAATTACAGTAGCTGCAACGCCCTTCAAACCGGATCAGAGTAATGTTCGCACCGGCTCTATATACTCTTGCTTATAGATATATAACTAATACTATTGTGTGTTAAACAGGGAAGTATGTGCCGAGGGCGGTGCTGGTCGATCTGGAGCCGGGGACCATGGACGCGGTGCGGTCAGGGCCGTACGGCCAGCTGTTCAGGCCGGACAACTTCGTGTTCGGGCAGAGCGGCGCTGGTGAGCCTCCCCGTCCCCCCACATCATTCGTTGCAGCAATTTGTTGGTGGTAGTGTCTCTGTTGCCGGAGACCGTCTAGGTACCGCCGCAGCGCCTATTGCAGCCGACACACAGTACTGTGCGGACATTGCTGTGATCCGGTTTGAAGGGCGCTGCAGCTATTACTGGTGGTAGTGTCTCTGTTGCCGGAGACCGACTAGGTACCACCGCAGCGCCTGTTGCAGCCGACACACAGTACTGTGCGGACATTGCTGTGATCCGGTTTGAAGGGCGCTGCAGCTATTACTGGTGGTAGTGTCTCTGTTGCCGGAGACCGTCTAGGTACCGCCGCAGCGCCTGTTGCAGCCGACACACAGTACTGTGCGGACATTGCTGTGATCCGGTTTGAAGGGCGCTGCAGCTATTACTGGTGGTAGTGTCTCTGTTGCCGGAGACCGTCTAGGTACCGCCGCAGCGCCTATTGCAGCCGACACACAGTACTGTGCGGACATTGCTGTGATCCGGTTTGAAGGACGCTGCAGCTATTACTGGTGGTAGTGTCTCTGTTGCCGGAGACCGTCTAGGTACCGCCGCAGCGCCTATTGCAGCCGACACACAGTACTGTGCGGACATTGCTGTGATCCGGTTTGAAGGACGCTGCAGCTATTACTGGTGGTAGTGTCTCTGTTGCCGGAGACCGTCTAGGTACCGCCGCAGCGCCTATTGCAGCCGACACACAGTACTGTGCGGACATTGCTGTGATCCGGTTTGAAGGACGCTGCAGCTATTACTGGTGGTAGTGTCTCTGTTGCCGGAGACCGTCTAGGTACCGCCGCAGCGCCTATTGCAGCCGACACACAGTACTGTGCGGACATTGCTGTGATCCGGTTTGAAGGGCGCTGCAGCTATTACTGGTGGTAGTGTCTCTGTTGCCGGAGACCGTCTAGGTACCACCGCAGCGCCTATTGCAGCCGACACACAGTACTGTGCGGACATTGCTGTGATCCGGTTTGAAGGGCGCTGCAGCTATTACTGGTGGTAGTGTCTCTGTTGCCGGAGACCGTCTAGGTACCACCGCAGCGCCTATTGCAGCCGACACACAGTACTGTGCGGACATTGCTGTGATCCGGTTTGAAGGGCGCTGCAGCTATTACTGGTGGTAGTGTCTCTGTTGCCGGAGACCGTCTAGGTACCACCGCAGCGCCTATTGCAGCCGACACACAGTACTGTGCGGACATTGCTGTGATCCGGTTTGAAGGGCGCTGCAGCTATTACTGGTGGTAGTGTCTCTGTTGCCGGAGACCGTCTAGGTACCGCCGCAGCGCCTATTGCAGCCGACACACAGTACTGTGCGGACATTGCTGTGATCCGGTTTGAAGGGCGCTGCAGCTATTACTGGTGGTAGTGTCTCTGTTGCCGGAGACCGTCTAGGTACCGCCGCAGCGCCTATTGCAGCCGACACACAGTACTGTGCGGACATTGCTGTGATCCGGTTTGAAGGGCGCTGCAGCTATTACTGGTGGTAGTGTCTCTGTTGCCGGAGACCGTCTAGGTACCGCCGCAGCGCCTATTGCAGCCGACACACAGTACTGTGCGGACATTGCTGTGATCCGGTTTGAAGGGCGCTGCAGCTATTACTGGTGGTAGTGTCTCTGTTGCCGGAGACCGTCTAGGTACCGCCGCAGCGCCTATTGCAGCCGACACACAGTACTGTGCGGACATTGCTGTGATCCGGTTTGAAGGGCGCTGCAGCTATTACTGGTGGTAGTGTCTCTGTTGCCGGAGACCGTCTAGGTACCGCCGCAGCGCCTATTGCAGCCGACACACAGTACTGTGCGGACATTGCTGTGATCCGGTTTGAAGGGCGCTGCAGCTATTACTGGTGGTAGTGTCTCTGTTGCCGGAGACCGTCTAGGTACCGCCGCAGCGCCTATTGCAGCCGACACACAGTACTGTGCGGACATTGCTGTGATCCGGTTTGAAGGGCGCTGCAGCTATTACTGGTGGTAGTGTCTCTGTTGCCGGAGACCGTCTAGGTACCGCCGCAGCGCCTATTGCAGCCAACACACAGTACTGTGCGGACATTGCTGTGATCCGGTTTGAAGGGCGCTGCAGCTATTACTGGTGGTAGTGTCTCTGTTGCCGGAGACCGTCTAGGTACCACCGCAGCGCCTATTGCAGCCAACACACAGTACTGTGCGGACATTGCTGTGATCCGGTTTGAAGGGCGCTGCAGCTATTACTGGTGGTAGTGTCTCTGTTGCCGGAGACCGTCTAGGTACCGCCGCAGCGCCTATTGCAGCCGACACACAGTACTGTGCGGACATTGCTGTGATCCGGTTTGAAGGGCGCTGCAGCTATTACTGGTGGTAGTGTCTCTGTTGCCGGAGACCGTCTAGGTACCGCCGCAGCGCCTATTGCAGCCGACACACAGTACTGTGCGGACATTGCTGTGATCCGGTTTGAAGGACGCTGCAGCTATTACTGGTGGTAGTGTCTCTGTTGCCGGAGACCGTCTAGGTACCGCCGCAGCGCCTATTGCAGCCGACACACAGTACTGTGCGGACATTGCTGTGATCCGGTTTGAAGGGCGCTGCAGCTATTACTGGTGGTAGTGTCTCTGTTGCCGGAGACCGTCTAGGTACCGCCGCAGCGCCTATTGCAGCCGACACACAGTACTGTGCGGACATTGCTGTGATCCGGTTTGAAGGGCGCTGCAGCTATTACTGGTGGTAGTGTCTCTGATGCCGGAGACCGTCTAGGTACCGCCGCAGCGCCTATTGCAGCCGACACACAGTACTGTGCGGACATTGCTGTGATCCGGTTTGAAGGGCGCTGCAGCTATTACTGGTGGTAGTGTCTCTGTTGCCGGAGACCGTCTAGGTACCACCGCAGCGCCTATTGCAGCCAACACACAGTACTGTGCGGACATTGCTGTGATCCGGTTTGAAGGGCGCTGCAGCTATTACTGGTGGTAGTGTCTCTGTTGCCGGAGACCGTCTAGGTACCTCCGCAGCGCCTATTGCAGCCAACACACTGTACTGTGCGGACATTGCTGCGATCCGGTTTGAAGGGCGCTGCAGCTATTACTGGTGGTAGTGTCTCTGTTGCCGGAGACCGTCTAGGTACCTCCGCAGCGCCTATTGCAGCCAACACACTGTACTGTGCGGACATTGCTGCGATCCGGTTTGAAGGGCGCTGCAGCTATTACTGGTGGTAGTGTCTCTGTTGCCGGAGACCGTCTAGGTACCACCGCAGCGCCTATTGCAGCCGACACACAGTACTGTGCGGACATTGCTGTGATCCGGTTTGAAGGGCGCTGCAGCTAGTTCATTTACTAAGATAACGAGATTCAAAGCGACGATCACGTGGTGCAGTGTAAAACATCCTAACTAGCGCCACGTTTATAGGCAGGCGTATCACTCAATATCAGGTGAATGTCCCAATCGTATCGTCGCTTGGTGAAATAAAAAATAAATAAAATACACAACACTACATTGTACTTCGTCGTACATAACAGTAACTTTATTAGCTACTGGTCGCCGTGGTCCTTCAAGCCGGATCAAGGTTGCGTTGGTAGCTAAACTATCTCCAGGCATAGAAACCTATCAATCTATGTACCTTAATCTGGTCTCTCTCATACATCTTCCTCTCACGTTCAAAGTCTTCAAAAATGAAGTTCCTAGTTCTCATCATCATGGGATCAGTTCCTCAGTCTGGGGTTCCACCGCATCATACGGCAACGGGAGCTGATGCATGAGGGTATGTCGTGGTGTGAATACTAATGCTGTGTTGTGAAGGTAACAACTGGGCGAAGGGCCACTACACGGAGGGCGCCGAGCTGGTCGACGCGGTGCTCGACGTGATAAGGAAGGAGGCGGAGGGGTGCGACTGTCTCCAAGGTACGAGGGTTGAAATTCAAGAGTACAATATCCCAACCTATGCCCAACTTAGGTCAGTACACGCCCACGGCTGGTCAAAAAACCCACCCGAAATATCCACATCGATTCCGGATAGCAGCGGCCTTCACCACATTATCATTCCACTTTTAAATTGCAACACTTTAATTTGAGTGTTGTGTTAGCGGCGCGAGTCCCTGCACAGCCACTCCTGGGATCCAAGTCAACATCATATACTCCTGGTGCAGCCTGGTAACCAACAAACGAGGCTCTAGTTTCCATCAAACCCGCATTGGGCTAGGTTGGTGGGAGATGGCCCAAATCCCCACCTAACGGAAGTGGGAGTCTTTGATGAAGACTTCTGTCCAGCAGTGGCCGCCAATCAGCTGAGGATATCAGTACCACTGCAGCGCCTAACAGTAGTGTGCAAATATTACTGTTATCCGGTTTGAAGGTAGTTGTAGCTAGAGAAATTAATGGGGTAACGAGACTTAACATCTGTCTACGAGCGTAATGTGGTGAAGTGTATACCATTTAAACTAGCCATACGTTGTTATTGGCGTATCACTTACCATCAGGTGGAACAGCCGGCTAGTGTCATCGTTACAATACATTAAAAAAAAAAAACTCATGTATTTTCAAATGAATTTACACGCAACGAAGTATTACAAAATGGCGGACGTAATATCAAAAGCCAGTCTAGTGTAGTTGCGCGGGAAAAGTTTTTTTTTTTTAATTTCTCATATGAAGGCAAAGCCGTGATTGCTTTCAGTCTTAACCGGCCGTATATGTTACACGACCGAATGTAAAAGTCGCGGGTTCGATTCCCATTGATATTGAGCTCGCAGGCCAGTGATAAATGCGCACTCCCAGCTGTGGGAACAGTGGGATTCTCAATATGAATTAAAATGTCGTTGTTCCAAAGTCCAGTTCGTGTCCGCACCAAAACTGATCATTACCGGTTCAGCCGTTTGAACAAACTTTGAACAGGATTCCAGTTGACACATTCACTTGGCGGCGGTACTGGCTCCGGGCTGGGTACCCTGCTCCTCAGTAAGATACGGGAGGAGTACCCCGACAGGATCATGAACACCTTCAGCGTGGTGCCGTCTCCGAAGGTAAACGTTGAAAACTTCACCATCACAGCATTGCGGTATAGATTTGGATGTAATGATGGTATATCAGCTGAAGGTCTTTGCAGCCGGAGACTAAAGTACGAAGCTCAGTAATAGTGTGAATTTTACTTTGATCCGGCTCGAAGGACTCTCCTGCTAAAGTTTACGCTACATTACTGAGACTTTATAGGTAAACACAATTTGATTGTGTAAACATCCTAACTAGTATAAAATTTTTTCAAATCATTGTTCACTCATTATCGAGTGAATCAGTATTTTTAAGTGACGTGATTAGTGTGTTAGGATGTTTACACTGCATCAATGTGTACTCGTCGCCGTGATATGTAGGATGATGAGACGGTTCTTCCAATGCTGCCCACCAGGTGAGCGAGGTGGTGCTGGAGCCGTACAACGCGACGCTCTCCGTGCACCAGCTGGTGGAGAACACCGACATGACGTTCTGCATAGACAACGAGGCGCTGTACAACATATGCTTCAGGACCCTCAGGCTCAGCAGCCCGAGTTACGGCGACCTCAACCACCTCATATCGGTAAGGAGTCGGCGAGCCGCTGCAGCTGGTGACCTTCCTTTCCGACACGGACGTCCTCGATTCTACTCCGGAGCCGGGTGAACTGGTGGTGTTTATCCATGAGTCTACGGTCTGGCGGTAGATTTAAAAAATGGCGGTGGTTACTACCCAGGCAGATACCGCCACATTTTTTTTTTTTTATTCAATGATGCGACGAAACAAGCGGGACGTTCACCTGATGGTAAATGATACGCCCGCCCATAACAACGCGGCGCTAGTTAGGGTGATATGCACTGCACAACACATTGTGATCATCGTTATAGACGTAAGATGTTAAATCTCGTTATCCGAGTAATTTCACTAGCTACAGCGCCCTTCAAACCGGATTACGGTAATGTTTGCATAGTACTGTATGTCGGCTGTAATAGTAGCTGCGATGGTACCTACCTAGACGGTCTGTAGCAACAGAGATCTACCAGCAGTAATGACTCCAGCGCCCTTCAAGCCGGATCACAGTAATGTCCTCACAGTACTGTGTGTCGGCTGCAATAGGCGCTGCGGTGGTACCTACCTAGAGGGTCTGTAGCAACAGAGATCTACCAGCAGTAATGACTCCAGCGCCCTTCAAGCCGGATCACAGTAATGTTCTCACAGTACTGTGTGTCGGCTGCAATAGGCGCTGCGGCGATACCTACCTAGAGGGTCTGTAGCAACAGAGATCTATCAACAGTAATGACTCCAGCGCCCTTCAAGCCGGATCACAGTAATGTTCTCACAGTACTGTGTGTCGGCTGCAATAGGCGCTGCGGCGATACCTACCTAGAGGGTCTGTAGCAACAGAGATCTATCAACAGTAATGACTCCAGCGCCCTTCAAGCCGGATCACAGTAATGTCCTCACAGTACTGTGTGTCGGCTGCAATAGGCGCTGCGGTGGTACCTACCTAGAGGGTCTGTAGCAACAGAGATCTACCAGCAGTAATGACTCCAGCGCCCTTCAAGCCGGATCACAGTAATGTTCTCACAGTACTGTGTGTCGGCTGCAATAGGCGCTGCGGCGATACCTACCTAGAGGGTCTGTAGCAACAGAGATCTATCAACAGTAATGACTCCAGCGCCCTTCAAGCCGGATCACAGTAATGTTCTCACAGTACTGTGTGTCGGCTGCAATAGGCGCTGCGGTGGTACCTACCTAGAGGGTCTGTAGCAACAGAGACCTACCAGCAGTAATAACTCCAGCGCCCTTCAAGCCGGATTATAGTAGTGTTTGCACAATACTGTGTGTCGGCTGCAATAGCCACTGCGGCGGTACCTAGACGGTCTCTGGCAACGAAGATACTACCACAAATATAATTTTGCAATAAAAAAAAAAAAATGGCGTCCCGGATGTGTTACAGGCGAGTATTTCAAATACAACGTCGTATATTTAATAGATATAAGAATTATTCAAATAAAGAACCTTTTTTATTATAATACAAAAATAGTTACACATACACGATCACTGCACACATGTAAATAATGTGTATTCCCGCGCTCCACCGACCGTGTTGCAACTGGCGCTATTACACGGCCAGATTGAACGGTCGCAGTGTTCACATGTACTGGCGGCGCGACGACGGCGCGTGCACTCGGTCGGGTGATACGGGTCGTTTGTTCAATCAAATTTGAACTGTATCCTCTATAGAGCAGGGTTCATTTGAACGAGCGCTTTATGTTGCCGAGTGCACAAGCGGATTTGATCTTTAGCTCTATAGCGATAGAGTTGATATTGCGATGGTCGCGTGGTGTGGGTGGACGATGACGTCACGCGAATTAGTCTCATAATAACGGACTACTATAGGAAGCTCTTTGTATGTTACCACCGTCTTCCGGATGTTCCAGATGACGATGTCCGGCGTGACCACCTGCCTCCGGTTCCCTGGTCAGCTGAACGCGGACCTGCGGAAGCTGGCGGTAAACATGGTGCCGTTCCCTCGTCTCCACTTCTTCATGCCAGGTTAACCTTCAATCCATCGTAGAGTGAATGCATTACGTTTGGGTAGATTAGAAAATGACGTTTCCCAATCTACCCACACTTAGATATTGCCGGAAGTGAAGCATTAGCGGTACATTTATACATACCTACACTACACCAGGGGTTGTCAACCTATGACCTATGAACGACTCATTTGATGATTTCATGTTATGATATATTGTGAATACATCAGGGGTGGGCAACCTAGTGGGTCACCGAGTGACATATCTCTTAATTTCGCGATGGTCACAATAGTTAAGAAAATAATTAATTTATTAGGAGCATTATTAAATATATCTTATATCAGGGGTCACCAACCTTTAACCAATGTAATAATTACATGTGACTCACCACAATTCTGGAAACAAAGTTTTATATTTAATATATATTATAGGGAAAATGTTGATTTTGATCCACGGCTAAAAAATGTTGCTGACCCCTGCATCGAACAATTATTTGGTACCTCCTGCTTCGGTTTATTGTTATTTGTTGCATGTTTGGTTTGACCCAGGCTTCGCGCCGCTGACCGCGCGCAACGCGTTCAGCTACAGGGCGCAGACCGTCCCGGAGCTCATGAGTCAGGTGAGGTGATATTAGGTGAGGAGACCGGCGGGACGTTCACTTGTTATTGAGTGATACGCCTGCCCATAACATAGCGTTAGTTAGGGTATACCGCAACATATTGCGCTCGTCGATAAGACACAAAGTGTTGTAGCTACAGCGCCCTTCAAACCGGATTATAGTAATGTCTGCACTGCAGTCTGCAGTCAAGCCTGTAAGCCCCCCAACTGGTTCCCGCTTTGTCGTGGTGGAGGGGCTTAGTAGCCGTGGCCCGACATACGGTGAAGCGAGGTGGAACCCACCCAAAGCGGCCGCTCCAGGTTAGAGCGCCGGTTGGATAATTGGAGCACACCGGAGCGACCGGGGGCTGCAGGGGCGGTTTCATACTGCTCCGTGCAGCCGAGGTGGGGTCGCGGGGAAAGAGGAGTGTCTGTACTGCGATGCGCCGCTCTCCCTATCCTCCGCGGCCGTTGACAGGTAGCGGCGGGCCCGACATCTCTCCGCCACGGGGAGCCGGGAGAGGTTGTCTCCCGTGGCTCCCATGGCCTCTGGGCGACAGGTTCGGGAGAATCCGTTGCCCGCGCGATTCCAGTAGGCTGAGGAGTGGGCGCGCTGTATGTTCCGGCGCGCCCTGGAAAGGAAGGGTTCATCCCTCCCTCTCGAGGTGGGGCTGCGAAAGCGGCCAGTGCCGGCAGGGTCGCGGTAGCGATCGAAAGCGTTCCCGTGACCCTGCCATTAAGCGATGAAGCGATGAAGCGGAATATCGTGGGGGTTTTAGTCGGTGCAAGTCCGACATAGCCCGTATTAAAAAAAAAAAAAACAAAGCCTGTAAACCGACCCTAGATGGCTGTTTGGTCAATGCTTACAGATGTTCAACCCCGGCAACATGATGACCGCGTCGGACCCTCGCCACGGGCGCTACCTGACCGTGGCCACCATGTTCAGGGGCCACATGTCCATGCGGGAGGTGGACGACCAGATACTGGCGATACAGAACAAGAACTCGAGGTATGATGTATTACTGGTCGCAGCGACTGAACAGTAATGTACAAACATTACTGTGATCCGGTTTGAAGGGCGCTGTAAGTGTTACTGGTGGTAGTGTCCCTGTTGCCGGAGGAGGAGGTACCTACCTAGACCATCTCCTGCAACAGAGACACCACCAGCTTTCTCGGACATGTAATTACCATCAGTTTCTGGGCATCGTGGAGGATAAATATCCGCGATTCCCACTAGTGGGATTTTTTTTTGTTTTGTTGTTTAATAAATAGTACAATGTTCGGAGATGTTCTATGGAGGTTGTAGTGTAGTCATCCTCACCAGCTACTTCGTGGAGTGGATCCCGAACAACCTGAAGGTGTCCGTGTGCGACGTGCCGCCGCGTGGGCTTAAGATGTCCGCCACGTTCGTGGGCAACTCGACCGCCATACAGGAGATATTCAAACGCATCTCGGAGCAGTTCTCCGCCATGTTCAGGAGACGGGTGAGAAGGAACTCCACACAGCGGCTGATGGTGAAGCTCATCCCGAATGCTGCGAGCACCGAGCCACGTGGCCGAGGGTTATGAGGTTATCACGTCCCACTTCGGACTCGAACCCGGGACCTGTGAACAGAGAAGCGGTCAACCACTGCGCCATAGAGACACTTGAAATATACGTATAGTTAATATATAACCAGTATTCATATTCTGAAAGATGCCCACTGTTGGGCATACATTCCCAAGGAACTCTATATCGATCACACAGTTTATTTCGAAATTAATGAATATGAAATGTTGTTGCCAGTATTTGTTTTTGTCATTATAGGAGGATGTCCACTGTTGGGCATACATTCCCAATTAACTATATATCGATCACACCGTTTATTTCGAAATTAATGAATATGAAATGTTGTTGCCAGTATTTGTTTTTGTCATTATAGGAGGATGTCCACTGTTGGGCATACATTCCCAATTAACTATATATCGATCACACCGTTTATTTCGAAATTAATGAATATGAAATGTTGTTGCCAGTATTTGTTTTTGTCATTATAGGAGGATGTCCACTGTTGGGCATACATTCCCAATTAACTATATATCGATCACACAGTTTATTTCGAAATTAATGAATATGAAATGTTGTTGCCAGTATTTGTTTTCGTTGTCGACATTATGCGCGGATGCCCACTGTTGGACATAGTATCCCAAACATCTCCATATCTATGAGTCTTAGTGTTGATGCGTGTAAGCTTGCTCCCCGCAGGCTTTCCTCCACTGGTACACCGGCGAGGGTATGGACGAGATGGAGTTCACGGAGGCCGCCAGCAACATGAGCGACCTGATCTCCGAGTACCAGCAGTACCAGGTGATGGTTAACTCTCTTCCCATTCTACCTTCTCATTAGTATCCTCCCCCCTTGTCCCGTTCCTGCAACTTTCCCACCTACCACTTTCTTTTTGTATCCTCCTGACTTTTCATCTTCCTCTCCTCACCCAATCACACTCTCCCCTTACCACTCTATCTCTAGTATCCTTTTCTATTTCTTCTCCCTTTCAACCTTCTGTACTATCCTTCCCTTCTCCCCTTTATTCTTCGTTGCCTCTTCATTTTTGTTTTCATACTCCTCCATTTGCATCTTCTGCTATCCAGTATCCTACTGCTTTTCCTCTTCCATCTGCCCCATGGCGCCAGATACTCATATTCCTTCTCCAACTCTTCCGTCTGTTATAAAAGAGGCTAAGCTAACACCTAAATATAATACTTTCGAAGGTGTATCATCGCCATCAGTTTATGCCCACAACTGGGCATGGACTTATGCGCAAATATATTGTACTGCGATAGGCGCTTCCCGCTATTTGTATATAATATATATATATATATATGTAATTTGACAGGACGCACAAGTGGACGACGAGGAGATAGAGTTCGATGAGGAAGAAGAGAGGGAGCAATATCCAGAAGGAGATATGTCCCAGCTGATGCGTTAAGATATATATATAGATATATATCTTTCTCACCAGAAGTAATACTTCTTTAGCTTTATTAACATACGTAAAATTATATGAATATATTTATCTATATGTTTGTTACGAGTAATCGACGGAACGGCTGAACCGATTCCGACGGAACCCTCGCTGGCTGATAGCTGAAGATGTGAAGAGTGACATAAGATAAATTAACATTAAAAAATATCCAGGGTTCCGCACAAGAATGCAAGTGGAAGTTGGGTCGTAATTTTATATTAATTAATTTATTTGTGCGGAACCCGAATAAAATTAATATTTTAATATTGAACCCCAAATTGGCTAAAGAAGTATTATTATTATTTTAATAAATATATAATACTATGTCCGGTGTTTTTTTTTTTTAATTAAGCGAAAAGAGTAACGGGTCGTTCACCTGATGTTGAGTGATACGCTTGCCTATAACATAGCGCTAGTTGGAATGAACCAATCCGCGTTGGTCCATTGGTGGAGAAATGGGTCAAATGTCCCCAATTGAATTCATACCCGATGTGGAAATCTTCGGGGGAAGCCTATGTCCAGCAGTGGACGTCTATCAGTTGATGATGATGACACTGCACCAGATAGCGCTCGCCACTTACGAGACATAAACTGTTGTCTTGTAGTGCCAGACGTGTTACTAACTATAGCGCCCTTCCAACCGGATCACAGCGATGTCCGCACAGTACTGTGTGTCGGCTGCAATAGGCGCTGCGGCGGTACCTAGACGGTCTCCGGCGACAGAGACACTACCACCAGTAATAGCTACAGCGCCCTTCAAACCGGATCACAGCAATGTCCGCACAGTACTGTGTGTCGGCTGCAATAGGCGCTGCGGCGGTACCTAGACGGTCTCCGGCAACAGAGACACTACCACCAGTAATAGCTACAGCGCCCTTCAAACCGGATCACAGCAATGTCCGCACAGTACTGCGTGTCGGCTGCAATAGGCGCTGCGGCGGTACTTAGACGGTCTCCGGCAACAGAGACACTACCACCAGTAATAGCTACAGCGTCCTTCAAACCGGATCACAGCAATGTCCGCACAGTACTGTGTGTCGGCTGCAATAGGCGCTGCGGCGGTACCTAGACGGTCTCCGGCAACAGAGACACTACCACCAGTAATAGCTACAGCGCCCTTCAAACCGGATCACAGCAATGTCCGCACAGTACTGCGTGTCGGCTGCAATAGGCGCTGCGGCGGTACTTAGACGGTCTCCGGCAACAGAGACACTACCACCAGTAATAGCTACAGCGCCCTTCAAACCGGATCACAGCAATGTCCGCACAGTACTGCGTGTCGGCTGCAATAGGCGCTGCGGCGGTACCTAGACGGTCTCCGGCAACAGAGACACTACCACCAGTAATAGCTACAGCGTCCTTCAAACCGGATCACAGCAATGTCCGCACAGTACTGCGTGTCGGCTGCAATAGGCGCTGCGGCGGTACTTAGACGGTCTCCGGCAACAGAGACACTACCACCAGTAATAGCTACAGCGCCCTTCAAACCGGATCACAGCAATGTCCGCACAGTACTGCGTGTCGGCTGCAATAGGCGCTGCGGCGGTACTTAGACGGTCTCCGGCAACAGAGACACTACCACCAGTAATAGCTACAGCGTCCTTCAAACCGGATCACAGCAATGTCCGCACAGTACTGTGTGTCGGCTGCAATAGGCGCTGCGGCGGTACCTAGACGGTCTCCGGCAACAGAGACACTACCACCAGTAATAGCTACAGCGTCCTTCAAACCGGATCACAGCAATGTCCGCACAGTACTGTGTGTCGGCTGCAATAGGCGCTGCGGCGGTACCTAGACGGTCTCCGGCAACAGAGACACTACCACCAGTAATAGCTACAGCGCCCTTCAAACCGGATCACAGCAATGTCCGCACAGTACTGTGTGTCGGCTGCAATAGGCGCTGCGGCGGTACCTAGACGGTCTCCGGCAACAGAGACACTACCACCAGTAATAGCTACAGCGCCCTTCAAACCGGATCACAGCAATGTCCGCACAGTACTGTGTGTCGGCTGCAATAGGCGCTGCGGCGGTACCTAGACGGTCTCCGGCAACAGAGACACTACCACCAGTAATAGCTACAGCGTCCTTCAAACCGGATCACAGCAATGTCCGCACAGTACTGTGTGTCGGCTGCAATAGGCGCTGCGGCGGTACCTAGACGGTCTCCGGCAACAGAGACACTACCACCAGTAATAGCTACAGCGTCCTTCAAACCGGATCACAGCAATGTCCGCACAGTACTGTGTGTCGGCTGCAATAGGCGCTGCGGCGGTACCTAGACGGTCTCCGGCAACAGAGACACTACCACCAGTAATAGCTACAGCGTCCTTCAAACCGGATCACAGCAATGTCCGCACAGTACTGTGTGTCGGCTGCAATAGGCGCTGCGGCGGTACCTAGACGGTCTCCGGCAACAGAGACACTACCACCAGTAATAGCTACAGCGTCCTTCAAACCGGATCACAGCAATGTCCGCACAGTACTGTGTGTCGGCTGCAATAGGCGCTGCGGCGGTACCTAGACGGTCTCCGGCAACAGAGACACTACCACCAGTAATAGCTACAGCGTCCTTCAAACCGGATCACAGCAATGTCCGCACAGTACTGTGTGTCGGCTGCAATAGGCGCTGCGGCGGTACCTAGACGGTCTCCGGCAACAGAGACACTACCACCAGTAATAGCTACAGCGCCCTTCAAACCGGATCACAGCAATGTCCGCACAGTACTGTGTGTCGGCTGCAATAGGCGCTGCGGCGGTACCTAGACGGTCTCCGGCAACAGAGACACTACCACCAGTAATAGCTACAGCGCCCTTCAAACCGGATCACAGCAATGTCCGCACAGTACTGTGTGTCGGCTGCAATAGGCGCTGCGGCGGTACCTAGACGGTCTCCGGCAACAGAGACACTACCACCAGTAATAGCTACAGCGCCCTTCAAACCGGATCACAGCAATGTCCGCACAGTACTGTGTGTCGGCTGCAATAGACGCTGCGGCGGTACCTAGACGGTCTCCGGCAACAGAGACACTACCGCCAGATATATATCTATATATTGTCATCACCAGCTGACAGACGCCCACAGCTGGACATAGACCGCCCCCAAACATCTCCACAGCGATCAGCTACGCCTTGCTCGCATCCAGTGGGTTGTGAGGCACACTACGTCTACTATCATATACATATATATTTATATATATATAGATGTGGTGTGTGTGTGTGTGTTTGTGTGTCAACCGCTCGCGACCTTGTGAACGTTGAGATATATACATAACTGAATTACATCAATGGATACCGGGCGCGTCGTGTGCGCGTTTCAAGGGTAAGCGGAGTGTCCTTGGCGCTCGTAACAAGCACCGGGCGACGGCTGCACCCCACTAAAAGCTAGGCGAACACCCCACCAGTATCTACGCGAACAGCCCACTTCATCTATCCCACAGCTGGGACACAGTCTTTCCTAAGACTGAGCCATTGATCCGAGTTACCACAGTGCGTAAGACAAGCGTTGTACGAACGTAGTTACATGTTTGTTGGCGCTGATCTCCGGAACGGCTGAACCGATTTCCACGAGACCTGGACTAGTTTATAGCCAATTTTATGGTTTGTTACATAGTCTTCATTTTTTTTTTAATTTTAAATGATATGGCTATATAACAGATCGGCTGAACCGTACTCTCCAAACGGTAAAGTATATAGTAGAGAATTCGGTTAAGATTGAATAGGGTTTAGTGATGGCGAGGATTAAATTATCATCCGTGGGCGGTATCCCACAGGTGGGCACAGGTCTCCCTCAAGGATCTCAAGTCCTTTACCAGATGGTCAGACTATTATGGGGAGCCTGCTAGCACTGCCTCTACCTGTACCCGCTGCCATCTTACCTTCTGCTGGACATAGGTCTTGTGCTGTTTGAATCCAAGGGCTCCCAGCAGTTCTTTTTGTCCTCTGTGGGCAGAGGGTATAGTAAAGTGTCTGCTGATGCTGCTATCCCTGACGCCGGGTCTCCATTACAGCACTTCAAGACCACAACGTTCAAGATCTGTCAGAAAAGTAGGTGGGATATGAGGATGATTAGACAGGAGGGATGTAAGGGGTCCAGAGCAATTCATGGGACCAAGCCTACCGCACCAATTCGTGATGCTGCTCATCAACAGACGAGGCTCTGGCTACCACGAACTCGCATTAGGCCAGCGTGGTGGGAAATAGCTCACATCCCCACCATATGAATCCTTACCCGATCAATGAGAGAATCTTTGGGGGAAGCCCTAAGTCCAACAGTAAACGTCTATGGGCTGATGAGATTGATATGAGGAGGAATGGTGGGCGAGTGGGTGAGTGGTGGGGAGGCACAAAGCTCAACATACGCTTTGCATGTGCAGCTGGTCTAACTCCTCGTGACGTATGTCGGAGATAATGCGCCCGCGCTGTTGCCTTTTAAAATGACATTGAGGTAGGTCCGCCGGTGCATTATGCATGAGCTCTGCCTCTTAGGCCACCTAAATCTACATCCAGCCGGGGATCAGCTAAGGCTGTCCACGGACTCCAATAATTGTGATCAGTGATAACAATCATAACATATCACGAAAATAAATTCATTACTCTATCTACATTTGTGGCGTGTATCCACCACCGCAAGAGAGCCGTCGTGACGTTGCTCCGGACTGAGGGACTTTGTCATTCCGTCATCGTCCTCTCCTGGCACTCGGAGACTGAGCAACCGGATCTGTAGCTTATATTTGTATCATATGTTGTTGTTGAAGGAAACGAGAGCGCGCCTTCAAATAATCGATTAAGTATAAAAGACTGGGCGTCTTCGATAGAGCTCACTAAGATTGTTATGACAGCCGAGTTAACTGTAACTGCTAATATTTAATTTCCATAACCAGTGAAATGTGAACTTTAAGAGATACATGGGCACTGTTTGAACTACGCGATTTATTTACAAGTACTAAACTAACCACCCCCATTAAAGACACGACGTCATTTGCAGAAGAATACATACATTTATAGTTAGGAGGGATTAACGATGGAGACACGAGGTGTTGTCTCCGTAGTCGTACTGCGGCGGTACCTAGACGGTCTCCGGCAACAGAGACACTGCCACCAGTAATAGCTGCAGCGCCCTTCAAACCGGATCACAGCAATGTCCGCACAGTACTGTGTGTCGGCTGCAATAGACGCTGCGGCGGTACCTAGACGGTCTCCGGCAACAGAGACACTGCCACCAGTAATAGCTGCAGCGCCCTTCAAACCGGATCACAGCAATGTCCGCACAGTACTGTGTGTCGGCTGCAATAGACGCTGCGGCGGTACCTAGACGGTCTCCGGCAACAGAGACACTGCCACCAGTAATAGCCGCAGCGCCCTTCAAACCGGATCACAGCAATGTCCGCACAGTACTGTGTGTCGGCTGCAATAGACGCTGCGGCGGTACCTAGACGGTCTCCGGCAACAGAGACACTGCCACCAGTAATAGCCGCAGCGTCCTTCAAACCGGATCACAGCAATGTCCGCACAGTACTGTGTGTCGGCTGCAATAGACGCTGCGGCGGTACCTAGACGGTCTCCGGCAACAGAGACACTGCCACCAGTAATAGCCGCAGCGCCCTTCAAACCGGATCACAGCAATGTCCGCACAGTACTGTGTGTCGGCTGCAATAGACGCTGCGGCGGTACCTAGACGGTCTCCGGCAACAGAGACACTGCCACCAGTAATAGCCGCAGCGCCCTTCAAACCGGATCACAGCAATGACCGCACAGTACTGTGTGTCGGCTGCAACAGGCGCTGCGGTGGTACCTAGACGGTGTCCGGCAACAGAGACACTACCACCAGTAATAGCTACAGCGCCCTTCAAACCGGATCACAGTAATGACCGCACAGTACTGTGTGTCGGCTGCAATAGGCGCTGCGGTGGTACCTAGACGGTGTCCGGCAACAGAGACACTACCACCAATAATAGCTACAGCGTCCTTCAAACCGGATCACAGTAATGACCGCACAGTACTGTGTCGGCTGCAATAGGCGCTGCGGTGGTACCTAGACGGTCTCCGGCAACAGAGACACTACCACCAATAATAGCTACAGCGTCCTTCAAACCGGATCACAGTAATGACCGCACAGTACTGTGTGTCGGCTGCAATAGGCGCTGCGGTGGTACCTAGACGGTGTCCGGCAACAGAGACACTACCACCAATAATAGCTACAGCGTCCTTCAAACCGGATCACAGTAATGACCGCACAGTACTGTGTCGGCTGCAATAGGCGCTGCGCTGGTACCTAGACGGTGTCCGGCAACAGAGACACTACCACCAATAATAGCTACAGCGTCCTTCAAACCGGATCACAGTAATGACCGCACAGTACTGTGTCGGCTGCAATAGGCGCTGCGGTGGTACCTAGACGGTCTCCGGCAACAGAGACACTACCACCAATAATAGCTACAGCGTCCTTCAAACCGGATCACAGTAATGACCGCACAGTACTGTGTTGGCCGCACCAGGCGCTGTGGCGGTACTTAGGCGGTCTCCGGCAACAGAGACATTACCACCAGTAATAGCTACAGCGTCCTTCAAACCGGATCACAGTATGTCCGCACAGTACTATGTCGGCCGCACCAGGCGCTGTGGCGGTATCTAGACGGTCTCCGGCAACAGAGACACTACCACCAGTAATAGCTACAGCGTCCTTCAAACCGGATCTCAGTAATGACCGCACAGTACTGTGTGTCGGCCGCACCAGGCGCTGTGGCGGTACCTAGACGGTCTCCGGCAACAGAGACACTACCACCAGTAATAGCTACAGCGTCCTTCAAACCGGATCTCAGTAATGACCGCACAGTACTGTGTGTCGGCCGCACCAGGCGCTGTGGCGGTACCTAGACGGTGTCCGGCAACAGAGACACTACCACCGGTAACAGTTACAGCGTCCTTCAAACAGGATCACAGTAATGTCCGCACAGTACTGTGTGTCGGCCGCACCAGGCGCTGTGGCGGTACCTAGACGGTCTCCGGCAACAGAGACACTACCACCAGTAATAGCTACAGCGTCCTTCAAACCGGATCACAGTAATGACCGCACAGTACTGTGTGTCGGCTGCAACAGGCGCTGTGGCGGTACCTAGACGGTCTCCGGCAACAGAGACACTACCACCAGTAATAGCTACAGCGTCCTTCAAACCGGATCACAGTAATGTCCGCACAGTACTGTGTGTCGGCTGCAATAGGCGCTGCGGTGGTACCTAGACGGTCTCCGGCAACAGAGACACTACCACCAATAATAGCTACAGCGTCCTTCAAACCGGATCACAGTAATGACCGCACAGTACTGTGTGTCGGCTGCAATAGGCGCTGCGGTGGTACCTAGACGGTGTCCGGCAACAGAGACACTACCACCAATAATAGCTACAGCGTCCTTCAAACCGGATCACAGTAATGACCGCACAGTACTGTGTGTCGGCTGCAATAGGCGCTGCGGTGGTACCTAGACGGTCTCCGGCAACAGAGACACTACCACCAATAATAGCTACAGCGTCCTTCAAACCGGATCACAGTAATGACCGCACAGTACTGTGTGTCGGCTGCAATAGGCGCTGCGGTGGTACCTAGACGGTCTCCGGCAACAGAGACACTACCACCAATAATAGCTACAGCGTCCTTCAAACCGGATCACAGTAATGACCGCACAGTACTGTGTGTCGGCTGCAATAGGCGCTGCGGTGGTACCTAGACGGTCTCCGGCAACAGAGACACTACCACCAGTAATAGCTACAGCGTCCTTCAAACCGGATCACAGTAATGTCCGCACAGTACTGTGTGTCGGCTGCAATAGGCGCTGCGGTGGTACCTAGACGGTCTCCGGCAACAGAGACACTACCACCAGTAATAGCTACAGCGTCCTTCAAACCGGATCACAGTAATGACCGCACAGTACTGTGTTCGGCCGCACCAGGCGCTGTGGCGGTACCTAGACGGTCTCCGGCAACAGAGACACTACCACCAGTAATAGCTACAGCGTCCTTCAAACCGGATCACAGTAATGACCGCACAGTACTGTGTTCGGCCGCACCAGGCGCTGTGGCGGTACCTAGACGGTCTCCGGCAACAGAGACACTACCACCAGTAATAGCTACAGCGTCCTTCAAACCGGATCTCAGTAATGACCGCACAGTACTGTTTCGGCCGCACCAGGCGCTGTGGCGGTACCTAGACGGTCTCCGGCAACAGAGACACTACCACCAGTAATAGCTACAGCGTCCTTCAAACCGGATTACAGTAATGACCGCACAGTACTGTGTCGGCCGCACCAGGCGCTGTGGCGGTACCTAGACGGTCTCCGGCAACAGAGACACTACCACCAGTAATAGCTACAGCGTCCTTCAAACCGGATCACAGTAATGACCGCACAGTACTGTGTCGGCCGCACCAGGCGCTGTGGCGGTACTTAGACGGTCTCCGGCAGCAGAGACACTACCACCAGTAATAGCTATAGCGTCCTTCAAACCGGATTACAGTAATGACCGCACAGTACTGTGTCGGCCGCACCAGGCGCTGTGGCGGTACCTAGACGGTCTCCGGCAACAGAGACACTACCACCAGTAATAGCTACAGCGTCCTTCAAACCGGATCACAGTAATGACCGCACAGTACTGTGTCGGCCGCACCAGGCGCTGTGGCGGTACCTAGATGGACGGGAGACCACCACCAGTACTTGATCGCTTCACTTCACGTCTTCCATCCTTTTCACTCATATCTTCTATCTCCTTCACACCGTGTTCCAGCTCGTTTCCGGCCATACTGTGTATTGAATGTTTTCTTTATATCTTTAAGGTCACCGCTTGACCACGACCCCACCATGTTAAGTGGTAGTGTGGACTGTGGTGGTAAGTCGCACTGACCTAGTAACAGCCTATACACTCTTTTCCTGAAGACATCCACGTCACGTTTAGATGGGAACCCTGACGCCGACTAGCTGTTCCACTCATTTCCCGTCCTCATGAAAAACGAGGAGCTGGTCATGTTATCTCGGATTCTGGAAAACCCTCTCCTACCATCCCACGTGAATCACTACAAACCATCTACCCTCCTAAGCTCCATCGCTGAGCCGTACGCTGTCCCAGGCAGGTTCGCTTGTTGAGCGATAAGAATCCCCCCCATCAAGGGCTGCGGAACTCCTAGACACTTGGTCGCCTTCTACGACAGGCAGGGCCACTAACCCCAGTCTACAAGGATGGGAGTAACTACCACCACCTTCGATTTCAAAGTTGTATACAATATATATATATATATCTATATATTACATCACAACTACGTAAGAGTCGCTACCACATCTTCCGTCCCTTTCCCTCATCCGTTTGTCTCCCTCACACCTGCGGCGGCAAGCTAACTTCGTAGTTAACATTGTATAGTGCTAACTGTTCGCAACCCGCCGCAATGCACCAATACGCCGCTAATGAGTTTCTATAGCAACCGTTACCACGGCAACGGCGTAAAGAACGCCTAACGAAAACGCATATAGAAGTCAGTTAGAAATAAAACGAAGGATATACGAAATATAAATGTGGTGTAACCATCTGCAGATCACACCGCGTCGAATGCGAGTGTTGCATGGTCGGTGTGTTCACTTGTTTTCGCGTGATCGACGGACAAATGAAACTCACTATCATTACATAAATAAATATTTATTTCCATATAAAAGTAAACATGCCGTCGCTTTACATCTTCCGTCCTCATCATTCGTTTACGGATCTCCTCCGCAATATATACGCTACGACTCCTGTCTCCCGTCGGCTGATGGTGACGGAAGCCGACGTCTTATTGGATCCCAGTTGTCATTCAAGTGTAAACAAAACCGAACCAAAAAAAAAAAAAAAAACGTACACCCAGGAAACATTTCCGACGTATCCTCATGAATAAAAGAAATCCACTTCACCTTCCTCAGATCCGCAGACCATTGAAATTTAATAATTCATCAATTTCCACTGCACAGCTCGGATCCCCTCGAATCCGGCAGCCAGGGGCCATGGGGGCTAAGAGAGAAAACCATTCCGACTACCCGCGGCGGACTTGGTCTTGGGTTCCGTCGCCAACGGTTATACGGAGGCGGAGAAAGTGCAGCTAACCGCGATGACGATACTCCTCTCCGTGAGGAGTCATGGATGGAGAGGAGTGTCAGTGTCGGGAAGGCTACGGCTGGGAAGCGCAGTACAGGCCCGTCCCTGCACCGGCACACATCCGAGGTGAGCTGGTGAGTGACCAACCATGGTTACTGAACACAGACACTACCACCGGTAATAGATGCAGCGCCCTTCAAACCGGATTAAAATGCAATCTGTCGGCTGTAATAGTCGCTGCGGTGGTACTTACACGGTCTCCGACAACACAGGCACTGCCACCAGTAATAGCTGCAGCGCCCTTCAAACCGGATTAAAATGCAATCTGTCGGCTGTAATAGTCGCTGCGGTGGTACTTACACGGTCTCCGACAACACAGGCACTGCCACCAGTAATAGCTGCAGCGCCCTTCAAACCGGATTAAAATGCAATCTGTCGGCTGTAATAGTCGCTGCGGTGGTACTTACACGGTCTCCGACAACACAGGCACTGCCACCAGTAATAGCTGCAGCGCCCTTCAAACCGGATTAAAATGCAATCTGTCGGCTGTAATAGTCGCTGCGGTGGTACTTACACGGTCTCCGACAACACAGGCACTGCCACCAGTAATAGCTGCAGCGCCCTTCAAACCGGATTAAAATGCAATCTGTCGGCTGTAATAGTCGCTGCGGTGGTACTTACACGGTCTCCGACAACACAGGCACTGCCACCAGTAATAGCTGCAGCGCCCTTCAAACCGGATTAAAATGCAATCTGTCGGCTGTAATAGTCGCTGCGGTGGTACTTACACGGTCTCCGACAACACAGGCACTGCCACCAGTAATAGCTGCAGCGCCCTTCAAACCGGATTAAAATGCAATCTGTCGGCTGTAATAGTCGCTGCGGTGGTACTTACACGGTCTCCGACAACACAGGCACTGCCACCAGTAAAAGCTGCAGCGCCCTTTAAACCGGATTAAAATGCAATCTGTCGGCTGTAATAGTCGCTGCGGTGGTACTTACACGGTCTCCGACAACACAGGCACTGCCACCAATAAAAGCTGCAGCGCCCTTTAAACCGGATTAAAATGCAATCTGTCGGCTGTAATAGTCGCTGCGGTGGTACTTACACGGTCTCTGACAACACAGGCACTGCCACCAGTAATAGCTGCAGCGCCCTTCAAACCGGATTAAAATGCAATCTGTCGGCTGTAATAGTCGCTGCGGTGGTACTTACACGGTCTCCGACAACACAGGCACTGCCACCAGTAATAGCTGCAGCGCCCTCTAAACCGGATTAAAGTGCAGTCTGTCGGCTGTAATAGTCGCTGCGGTGGTACTTACACGGTCTCCAACAACACAGGCACTGCCACCAGCAATAACTACAGCGCCCTTCAAACCGGATTAAAATGCAATCTGTCGGCTGTAATAGTCGCCGCGCTGGTACTTAGATGGTCACCGACAACAGGCACTGCCACCAGCAATAACTACAGCGCCCTTCAAACCGGATCACAGTACTGTGTGTCGGCTGCAATAGTCGCTGCGCTGGTACTTAGATGGTCACCGACAACAGGCACTGCCACCAGCAATAACTACAGCGCCCTTCAAACCGGATCACAGTACTGAGTGTCGGCTGCAATAGTCGCCGCGCTGGTACTTAGATGGTCACCGACAACAGGCACTGCCACCAGCAATAACTACAGCGCCCTTCAAACCGGATCACAGTACTGTGTGTCGGCTGCAATAGTCACTGCGCTGGTACTTAGATGGTCACCGACAACAGGCACTGCCACCAGCAATAACTACAGCGCCCTTCAAACCGTATCACAGTACTGTGTGTCGGCTGCAATAGTCGCTGCGCTGGTACTTAGATGGTCACCGACAACAGGCACTGCCACCAGCAATAACTACAGCGCCCTTCAAACCGGATCACAGTACTGTGTGTCGGCTGCAATAGTCGCCGCGCTGGTACTTAGATGGTCACCGACAACAGGCACTGCCACCAGCAATAACTACAGCGCCCTTCAAACCGTATCACAGTACTGTGTGTCGGCTGCAATAGTCGCCGCGCTGGTACTTAGATGGTCACCGACAACAGGCACTGCCACCAGCAATAACTACAGCGCCCTTCAAACCGGATCACAGTACTGTGTGTCGGCTGCAATAGTCGCCGCGCTGGTACTTAGATGGTCACCGACAACAGGCACTGCCACCAGCAATAACTACAGCGCCCTTCAAACCGGATCACAGTACTGTGTGTCGGCTGCAATAGTCGCCGCGCTGGTACTTAGATGGTCACCGACAACAGGCACTGCCACCAGCAATAACTACAGCGCCCTTCAAACCGGATCACAGTACTGTGTGTCGGCTGCAATAGTCGCCGCGCTGGTACTTAGATGGTCACCGACAACAGGCACTGCCACCAGCAATAACTACAGCGCCCTTCAAACCGGATCACAGTACTGTGTGTCGGCTGCAATAGTCGCCGCGCTGGTACTTAGATGGTCACCGACAACAGGCACTGCCACCAGCAATAACTACAGCGCCCTTCAAACCGGATCACAGTACTGTGTGTCGGCTGCAATAGTCGCCGCGCTGGTACTTAGATGGTCACCGACAACAGGCACTGCCACCAGCAATAACTACAGCGCCCTTCAAACCGGATCACAGTACTGTGTGTCGGCTGCAATAGTCGCCGCGCTGGTACTTAGATGGTCACCGACAACAGGCACTGCCACCAGCAATAACTACAGCGCCCTTCAAACCGGATCACAGTACTGTGTGTCGGCTGCAATAGTCGCCGCGCTGGTACTTAGATGGTCACCGACAACAGGCACTGCCACCAGCAATAACTACAGCGCCCTTCAAACCGGATCACAGTACTGTGTGTCGGCTGCAATAGTCGCCGCGCTGGTACTTAGATGGTCACCGACAACAGGCACTGCCACCAGCAATAACTACAGCGCCCTTCAAACCGGATCACAGTACTGTGTGTCGGCTGCAATAGTCGCCGCGCTGGTACTTAGATGGTCACCGACAACAGGCACTGCCACCAGCAATAACTACAGCGCCCTTCAAACCGGATCACAGTACTGTGTGTCGGCTGCAATAGTCGCCGCGCTGGTACTTAGATGGTCACCGACAACAGGCACTGCCACCAGCAATAACTACAGCGCCCTTCAAACCGGATCACAGTACTGTGTGTCGGCTGCAATAGTCGCCGCGCTGGTACTTAGATGGTCACCGACAACAGGCACTGCCACCAGCAATAACTACAGCGCCCTTCAAACCGGATCACAGTACTGTGTGTCGGCTGCAATAGTCGCCGCGCTGGTACTTAGATGGTCACCGACAACAGGCACTGCCACCAGCAATAACTACAGCGCCCTTCAAACCGGATCACAGTACTGTGTGTCGGCTGCAATAGTCGCCGCGCTGGTACTTAGATGGTCACCGACAACAGGCACTGCCACCAGCAATAACTACAGCGCCCTTCAAACCGGATCACAGTACTGTGTGTCGGCTGCAATAGTCGCCGCGCTGGTACTTAGATGGTCACCGACAACAGGCACTGCCACCAGCAATAACTACAGCGCCCTTCAAACCGGATCACAGTACTGTGTGTCGGCTGCAATAGTCGCCGCGCTGGTACTTAGATGGTCACCGACAACAGGCACTGCCACCAGCAATAACTACAGCGCCCTTCAAACCGGATCACAGTACTGTGTGTCGGCTGCAATAGTCGCCGCGCTGGTACTTAGATGGTCACCGACAACAGGCACTGCCACCAGCAATAACTACAGCGCCCTTCAAACCGGATCACAGTACTGTGTGTCGGCTGCAATAGTCGCCGCGCTGGTACTTAGATGGTCACCGACAACAGGCACTGCCACCAGCAATAACTACAGCGCCCTTCAAACCGGATCACAGTACTGTGTGTCGGCTGCAATAGTCGCCGCGCTGGTACTTAGATGGTCACCGACAACAGGCACTGCCACCAGCAATAACTACAGCGCCCTTCAAACCGGATCACAGTACTGTGTGTCGGCTGCAATAGTCGCCGCGCTGGTACTTAGATGGTCACCGACAACAGGCACTGCCACCAGCAATAACTACAGCGCCCTTCAAACCGGATCACAGTACTGTGTGTCGGCTGCAATAGTCGCCGCGCTGGTACTTAGATGGTCACCGACAACAGGCACTGCCACCAGCAATAACTACAGCGCCCTTCAAACCGGATCACAGTACTGTGTGTCGGCTGCAATAGTCGCCGCGCTGGTACTTAGATGGTCACCGACAACAGGCACTGCCACCAGCAATAACTACAGCGCCCTTCAAACCGGATCACAGTACTGTGTGTCGGCTGCAATAGTCGCCGCGCTGGTACTTAGATGGTCACCGACAACAGGCACTGCCACCAGCAATAACTACAGCGCCCTTCAAACCGGATCACAGTACTGTGTGTCGGCTGCAATAGTCGCCGCGCTGGTACTTAGATGGTCACCGACAACAGGCACTGCCACCAGCAATAACTACAGCGCCCTTCAAACCGGATCACAGTACTGTGTGTCGGCTGCAATAGTCGCCGCGCTGGTACTTAGATGGTCACCGACAACAGGCACTGCCACCAGCAATAACTACAGCGCCCTTCAAACCGGATCACAGTACTGTGTGTCGGCTGCAATAGTCGCCGCGCTGGTACTTAGATGGTCACCGACAACAGGCACTGCCACCAGCAATAACTACAGCGCCCTTCAAACCGGATCACAGTACTGTGTCGGCTGCAATAGTCGCCGCGCTGGTACTTAGATGGTCACCGACAACAGGCACCGCCACCAGCAATAACTACAGCGCCCTTCAAACCACACAAAGAACACTATGCTCTTTAGTGACAATCAGACCGTAGATGGTGATGAATGATAGTGACAGCTATCCAGTTTATAGATGAACTCTATCACCATTCACACTCAAACTTGAGTGACCGCGGAACAGAAGCAGTAACCTTCCAGATCACCTGGTGGAAAGTGATCACTGACCATGCACAGTCGGAACACCAGAGGATTAATTTTATATTTACTCTGTATACTAAATCCGTGGTGAAGAAACCCGATACGCTCCAGGTGTTTCATCATCATCATCAGGTGGTCTCTTCGGACGGGATTTGGCGATCAGATGGAGAAAACCTCAGCTGAACTTTTTTAACAGATGGTATCTATTGTCTCATGTGAAGAATGAGGCAGGTCCTCGAGTATTCTTCGCGTGGAGACAGAACGTTGGCACTCCACATGGAGAAACTTAGATCTGATGAAATAGCTGGACCGGTGGATACGAGCAGAGCTAGGTCATTCGATGTTTGCTACGGTAAACCCCGCCGTTCGTAAAAGGCGACTAAAACGGTCCTCAGGTTCGTGGTCTTTGAAGATGAAGACCCTGATTGTCTGCTATGCGAGCGCAGGATGAACCGGCTTCAGGAAGAGTCACTGGTTCCTCCCGAACTGATGATTACCACCGAAGGGGTTTTAGTGATTAAATACTGTATATCCTAGTCTTCTCCCCAGAAGCAGGATATCTAGATTTCCTTCCAATAAAAACGGTCAGCAGTGTGGTTATCTTTGGGGTCAAGGTCAGGTCCAGCAGGAAGTCTACAGGATGATGATGATAGGAGAAACTGTTGTACAATATCACCATCATCATCATCTCAACCAATAGACGTTCTCTGCTGAGTCTTTCGATATCTATGCTGTGTTTGGACTCCTTAAGGTGCCTCTCCGACTAGCGAAGGTTGGTGGACAGTTCACCATATTTCGCGTGATGTCTTACGAGGAGGAACAGTGCCGCCCACTCGGGATCCCGGTCCTCTCCCTGATGTTACGCAGCCTTTCCTCCGACGACCAACACTCACTTTGCCCGCCATTTTGAATATAAAGAAAAATTGAAGCAGTTTTTAAAGCATGTAAAGAGTAATGTATGGATGTATTCAACAATTAAATGTACTGGCTCGTCGCTTGTTTACCTGCTGCATCCTTCTGATGATGCGTTTTTACATATTCTGCACTCATTTAGATATCCACACAGTTTTTTCTCAACACATTAATGACTACATTAAATCTCGATTAAGATCACCGCCATCACCACCACCCGTGAACATGGTCCAAGTGAAACACGCCACACCAATTGCAAGTAGTATAATTTCAGTTTCTAATACACAGTCTACAGATCACAAAGAACGTCTATTTAACTAACTACACAAGATAATACATCGTTTGTAAACCAAAAACGAACAGCTCGCTAAACGAAACTGCGCTCGCGTACAAAACACATTTGACATTTACAAAGCGCGCAAACAGACACATTTTAAAAGTATAGTTATTCTCGTTGCGATGATACGCGTAGTTTGGCCAGTTTTAGTGATAATAAAATTTTTATCGATTTTTATTGTAGTAATAAAGAAATCAAATCTTTAAAATTGTTTCTATTAATCCTTTCAAATAGCATATTTTCAATACGTTTGTTTTAATATTATTAACTTTTAAATTGTTAATTAAATAATTTTTGGTAAGATTTTATCAAATCGATGACTTTAGGTTAGAAACATTTCATATAAAATGTATGAATGTTATTAAAAATACATGTAAATAGGAACTTTACTATATAAATGCTTTTTAAATGCTTTCGATATAGCAATTGTTTTTTAAGAAATTATTGTTTTTAATTAAGTTTTTTTTTTAAGTGACAATGTTATCCAATGAAAGGAATTATGATTATGAAGATTGTCGTATCACCTAAAACCCATGCCAGCATGGTCCTAGTAATAAAAAAAAATTAAAATTAAACTCGTTATCCACTAAACAATATCCAGTCGTTTTAAATTTTATAAATTACCCATTTTTTTTTTTTAATAATAAAATCTATTTTACCTCTGCACAGAATGGTGAGACGAACAATAAACAACTAATAATTCAAATAATAAATAATGTCTTGAGCGTTTCAGCGGCCGTACATCTTTATGTTATAATTTTGTATTATTAAATAGTAAAAAAAGAAAAAAATGATTAAAATGTACACGTGAACTGTTAATGCGTCTGCGTGGTTAACTTAATTGGTATAAATGATGTTTAATCATTGTATGAGAAACTACCGAAGTGGCAATAAATGTTCCGCACGGCCGCGCAGGGTGATTATCTACACAAGCAATAATACAACGGTTCAATGCTTTCTCGGCAGGAGGTACAGGTTGAAGGTGTCTTTCGGTAGGGCAACACATGCTGGCTTCTGCCTCAGCTCTTCAACGTTTTCAGCGGCGACGTCGAACTCCTGGATGATGTTGGCGAACATCACGAAGCTCATCGTAGTCACCAGAGTCTGCCCGATGCAGGTGCGTTTCCCGATGCTGAACGGTAGGAAGTGCGGTATGTTCTTCTTAACGGTCAGCACCTCCCTCTCCGTCTCCATGGACTTGTTCAGAGGGCCGGTCTTCTCGCCGTCGGACTCCATGCCCGAATCGCATTGGGAGTTCCGCCTGACGCGGACCTTGGTGCGCTCCAGGAAGCGGGTCGGGTCGAACTTCTCCGGCTGCTCCCAATACTTTTCTGATTTGTTCAGCTCGTAGTTGTTTATGAATAGCACTGTTCCCTTCTCAACATGATAACCAGCCACCGCGACCGTCTCCGTGGCCACGTGAGGAACGATGGGGGATGATGCATATCTCAGACACTCCAGGATTGTCGCTTCCGTGTAAGGTAGACTGCTTCTGTCGGACAATGTAACCGCCCGCTTGCCGTTAGTTATCCCGTCGATTTCTGCTTTGATCCTGTTCCCAACTTCAGGGTCTCTAGCCACAGCTGCGAGGCACAGCATCACCATGTTGCCAACAGACGAGTGACCACCCAAGAAGTCCTCCAACATGAAAATGATGGTATTTCTATCCACGGTATCGTCGTCGTGAAGCACTCGGAGTAGACCGTCCAAGAAATCCTTCTCAGGGCTCTCGGTATCCAAATCGGTCTCCCTCTGCTCCACGATCCGCGACAGGATGAATGTGCGGATGTCCTGGGACCAGTTCGATATCTTCTGCATGTGTTTCTTGTAGAGCGGCGCCAGCCACGGTAGAAAGTCGACCGCGTAACCCTGGTTGATCTCCCAGAAGATCTCGTCGAAGTGGTCCACGATCTTTCTGAACTCCGTGTCGGTGTCCGTGTCGAAGCGCACGTTGCACATGTAGTTGGAGAACATGTTCATCGCCGTCATCATGAGGAGCGGCTTCAGGTTGATGCTGGCGTCGGTTGTCCTGGTGATGTGCTTCAGTGTCTGGATCAGTTCTACCGATTCGAAGGTCGCGACCGACCCTATGCGGGAGAAGTTGTCGGTGTGCTGCTTGGGCCCGCAGTGGCGGCGCGCCAGGTTCCGCCGGCGCAGCTGAAGGTTTGACCAGTCGCAGAGGGCCAACGCTGCGGACAAAGGAGGAGGGGGGTGAGTATACATATATATATATAGATTTAAATAGAACATCCGGCATATACATCTGTCGACTTCCGGCTATGAGTTGATGAGGACTTCCAAGGACCTCCAGTTACTCATCACAGCAGTTCCGCATCTCTTTATAGGCGCTGGAGGTCTACAATGTAGAGGACCTTGAAGACGTTGGGTAACGGAACAACCTTTTTTTTTTATTCTATAAAGCGCCGAGGACGAGCTGGACGTTCACCTCATTTTAAGTGATCATGATTATAACAACGTGGTGTTGGTGAGGATGATATATACTGCGCCACATTGCGCTCGTCGCCCGATACCTAGGATGTTGAATCTCGTTACTCCAGTAATTATATTAGCTAGAGCGCCCTTCAAACCGGATCACAGCAATGTCCGCACAGTACTGTGTGTCGGATGCAATAGGCGCTGCGGTGGTACCTAGACGGTCTCCGGCAACAGAGACACTACCACCAGTAACAGCTACAGCGCCCTTCAAACCGGATCACAGTAATGTCCGCACAGTACTGTGTGTCGGCTGCAATAGGCGCTGCGGTGGTACCTAGACGGTCTCCAGCAATAGAGACACTACCACCAGTAACAGCTACAGCGCCCTTCAAACCGGATCACAGTAATGTCCGCACAGTACTGTGTGTCGGCTGCAATAGGCGCTGCGGTGGTACCTAGACGGTCTCCAGCAATAGAGACACTACCACCAGTAACAGCTACAGCGCCCTTCAAACCGGATCACAGTAATGTCCGCACAGTACTGTGTGTTGGCTGCAATAGGCGCTGCGGTGGTACCTAGACGGTCTCCGGCAACAGAGACACTACCACCAGTAACAGTAACAGTTACAACGCCCTTCAAACCGGATCACAGCAATGTCCGCACAGTACTGTGTGTCGGCTGCAAAAGGTGCTGCGGCGGTACCTAGACGGTCTCCAACAATAGAGACACTACCACCAGTAACAGCTACAGCGCCCTTCAAACCGGATCACAGCAATGCTCACACAGTACTGTGTGTCGGCTGCAAAAGGTGCTGCGGCGGTACCTAGACGGTCTCCAACAATAGAGACACTACCACCAGTAACAGCTACAGCGCCCTTCAAACCGGATCACAGCAATGCTCACACAGTACTGTGTGTCGGCTGCAAAAGGTGCTGCGGCGGTACCTAGACGGTCTCCAACAATAGAGACACTACCACCAGTAACAGCTACAGCGCCCTTCAAACCGGATCACAGCAATGCTCACACAGTACTGTGTGTCGGCTGCAAAAGGTGCTGCGGCGGTACCTAGACGGTCTCCAACAATAGAGACACTACCACCAGTAACAGCTACAGCGCCCTTCAAACCGGATCACAGCAATGCTCACACAGTACTGTGTGTCGGCTGCAAAAGGTGCTGCGGCGGTACCTAGACGGTCTCCAACAATAGAGACACTACCACCAGTAACAGCTACAGCGCCCTTCAAACCGGATCACAGCAATGCTCACACAGTACTGTGTGTCGGCTGCAAAAGGTGCTGCGGCGGTACCTAGACGGTCTCCAGCAATAGAGACACTACCACCAGTAACAGCTACGGCGCCCTTCAAACCGGATCACAGCAATGCTCACACAGTACTGTGTGTCGGCTGCAAAAGGTGCTGCGGCGGTACCTAGACGGTCTCCAGCAATAGAGACACTACCACCAGTAACAGCTACAGCGCCCTTCAAACCGGATCACAGCAATGCTCACACAGTACTGTGTGTCGGCTGCAAAAGGTGCTGCGGCGGTACCTAGACGGTCTCCAGCAATAGAGACACTACCACCAGTAACAGCTACAGCGCCCTTCAAACCGGATCACAGCAATGCTCACACAGTACTGTGTGTCGGCTGCAAAAGGTGCTGCGGCGGTACCTAGACGGTCTCCAGCAATAGAGACACTACCACCAGTAACAGCTACAGCGCCCTTCAAACCGGATCACAGCAATGCTCACACAGTACTGTGTGTCGGCTGCAAAAGGTGCTGCGGCGGTACCTAGACGGTCTCCAGCAATAGAGACACTACCACCAGTAACAGCTACAGCGCCCTTCAAACCGGATCACAGCAATGCTCACACAGTACTGTGTGTCGGCTGCAAAAGGTGCTGCGGCGGTACCTAGACGGTCTCCAGCAATAGAGACACTACCACCAGTAACAGCTACAGCGCCCTTCAAACCGGATCACAGCAATGCTCACACAGTACTGTGTGTCGGCTGCAAAAGGTGCTGCGGCGGTACCTAGACGGTCTCCAGCAATAGAGACACTACCACCAGTAACAGCTACGGCGCCCTTCAAACCGGATCACAGCAATGCTCACACAGTACTGTGTGTCGGCTGCAAAAGGTGCTGCGGCGGTACCTAGACGGTCTCCAGCAATAGAGACACTACCACCAGTAACAGCTACAGCGCCCTTCAAACCGGATCACAGCAATGCTCACACAGTACTGTGTGTCGGCTGCAAAAGGTGCTGCGGCGGTACCTAGACGGTCTCCAGCAATAGAGACACTACCACCAGTAACAGCTACAGCGCCCTTCAAACCGGATCACAGCAATGCTCACACAGTACTGTGTGTCGGCTGCAAAAGGCGCTGCGGTGATAGATGGTATCCGGCAACAGAGACCTCCAGTGGTGCCTTCCGAACTATCATCATCATCAGCCGATAGACGTCCACAGCTGGACATAGGCCTCCCCAAAGATCTCCACACCGATCGCTCCAGCGCTGCCGCATCGCCGGACACTAAAGGCCGTCATTTGTAGAGGTTCATATGGGGGGGGGGTTTAGGGCCATTCCCCACCACGCTGGCCCAATGCCGGTTGGCGGGAGCCAGAGCCTCGCCACCTTACACTTCTGACCAGTGTAAGTAATATTTTCATCTATAACTAAATTCAATTGCAACAATAAGTAGTAATTAATGTACAGATTAAATAATTATTAATTTAAAAACAACATAAAAGGTTGCATTACTTTTTACATTGTACACAGCGTTAACAGTGCTGGCGAAAAACCCCGCGTCTAAGGCAAGGAACGGAAAGAAAAAAACAAACCCACGCTCCGGTAACTTTAATACAGCACCATTCGTATCAGCAAATCTAACTAGAACGCCTCTAAACAAGTATTCGTGAATACCAGGTCTCCGAACTAGGTTAGAAAATACTCTAAAATATTTTCAATAATTTAGAAATTTTGAATTATCAAAAATCGAACTTTGAGTGTAATAAAAATTTAAATCAAATATACAAATCAGTTTTTTATTTTAATACATCAAAATATCTTTCGATTAATATTTAGTATTTTCAGATTTACATGATAGTATCAAGTATTTATTATACGGTTCGAACTGTTTTTGTTGTCAAAAAAGAGTATGATTAAAAAGTATTATTAAAACATATTTAAATATTTTTTTTTGTTTTAATTATGTGTTGGTAGTGGTTGACTTATCCAATTAATTTAGTATTTTTATGTTATATTATACTTTGTTCGCAAAATTTAATAAATAACAAAAATGTTAAAAATATTTTATCAATGGTAGTGTCTTGTAACATAATATAAAAAAACTAAAATATTAAATACTATACTGGTATATTACTGGTGGCAGTGTCTCTGTTGCCGGAGACCGTCTAGGTACCACCGCAGCGCCTATTGCAGCCGGCACACAGTACTGTGCGGACATTGCTGTGATCCGGTTTGAAGGGCGCTGTAGCTAGTGTAATTACTGGGATAACGACACTTAAGATTTCATGTCTCGGATGACGAGCGCAATGCGGTGGAGTATATATCACCCTAACTAGCACCACGTTATGAGCGGGCGTATCACTCACTATCACGTGAACGACCCGCACGTCGCGCTGTTTTCATGAATAAAAAAAAAACACTTGAAAGCTTCTTCGGAGCTTCACTGGCATACTCGGCGAATACCAGGTCCCGGTAACAGTTGTGACGTGCCCGGGTAAGCGTCAATGGGGAACCGAAAGAAATCGAAGATCAATGGCGCGTGGAGCCCCACGGCAACCAGAGCGTGAAGGGAATAGGTAAAAAGAAAGCTTTTATTTATGGCTTCATACTGCAGGAACCGAACACGAATGGAGTTCGGACACGTGAAAACAAGTGAACGCACCATCACGGCAACACTCGCATCCGGCGCGGTATGGCTACAGGATATTTATTTCCTGTAATTCATACATCCTTCATCGTTCTGTATAGAATTAATTGACTTCTGTAGACATTTTCATTTGGTATCGTTTACGCGGTTGCTATGGTAACGGCTGCTATAGAAAGTAATTTGCAGTCTAAGCAGCAAAGGGAACAGCTAGTATATATATATATATATATACTGTATAGTATGTATGAATATACAGTCTCTCACTCTAAACGTATGGAGAGAGACAGAGATAGAGATAGGAACATTGAAAGGTATAATATCTATAGGATCGTAATGACTTTCCCACGCTTTTAAATGTTGCTGTCAGATTTGTTTTTTTTTAAAATAATCAAAGGTAAATATTATTCAGCCTCTAAACAGCAATATGCAAATAAACTGTTTCATTTAATAATAAGTTTACCGGTGGTAGTACTGCAGCCGACAGACAGTACTGTGCGATAATTAATGTGATCCGGTTTGAAGGGCGTTGCAGCTACTGTAATTGCTAGGTTAACGAGATTACGTACGTTTCAAGCGACGAGCTTAATGTCGTGGGCGGGCGTATCACTTACCATCAAGTGAACGGTCCGCCGTGTAAATTCCATTGTATTTTGTGTATTAAAAAAAAAATAGCCACGCATGTCGTACTGCAGGGCACATCACTAACACGCAATATGCGTGAGCGTTAGAAAAAAAAAAGTGTGTCAAATATCAATACACGCGGTGTCGGGTGTCACCTCGTGCTGAGTGTCACTTTACAGGCTGACCTAGGTAAGGGGAAATGAAAACGCGTATCGAATTTTAAAAGTGTGCAGAAATAATTGGAGCGAAACATTTTCCGTCATAGACAATATTTTTTTTTTGTCTGACATTGGTATTGTCCGTACAGCCTAAAAACAATAACGAAAATTGGTTAAAGTTACCAGAAGTGAAATAAATTTATTTTACTGCTGGTGTTGTAGGCGCAGCGACTAAACAGTGATGTACAAACGTTACTGTGATCCGGTTTGAAGGGCGCTGCAGCATTTACTGGTGGTAGTGTCGCTGTTGCCGGAGACCGTCTAGGTACCGCCGCAGCGCCTATTGCAGCCGACACACAGTACTGTGCAGACATTGCTGTGATCCGGTTTGAAGGGCGCTGCAGCTATTACTGGTGGTAGTGTCTCTGTTGCCGGAGACCGTCTAGGTACTGCCGCAGCGCCTATTGCAGCCGACACACAGTACTGTGCAGACATTGTTGTGATCCGGTTTGAAGGGCGCTGCAGCTATTACTGGTGGTAGTGTCTCTGTTGCCGGAGACCGTCTAGGTACCGCCGCAGCGCCTATTGCAGCCGACACACAGTACTGTGCAGACATTGCTGTGATCCGGTTTGAAGGGCGCTGCAGCTATTACTGGTGGTAGTGTCTCTGTTGCCGGAGACCGTCTAGGTACCGCCGCAGCGCCTATTGCAGCCGACACACAGTACTGTGCAGACATTGCTGTGATCCGGTTTGAAGGGCGCTGCAGCTATTACTGGTGGTAGTGTCTCTGTTGCCGGAGACCGTCTAGGTACCACCGCAGCGCCTATTGCAGCCGACACACAGTACTGTGCAGACATTGCTGTGATCCGGTTTGAAGGGCGCTGCAGCTATTACTGGTGGTAGTGTCTCTGTTGCCGGAGACCGTCTAGGTACCACCGCAGCGCCTGTTGCAGCCGACACACAGTACTGTGCGGACATTGCTGTGATCCGGTTTGAAGGGCGCTGTAGATATTACTGGTGGTAGTGTATTTGTTGCCGGAGACCGTCTAGGTACCGCCGTAGCGCCTGTTGCAGCCGACACACAGTACTGTGCAGACATTGCTGTGATCCGGTTTGAAGGGCGCTGCAGCTATTACTGGTGGTAGTGTCTCTGTTGCCGGAGACCGTCTAGGTACCACCGCAGCGCCTATTGCAGCCGACACACAGTACTGTGCGGACATTGCTGTGATCCGGTTTGAAGGGCGCTGTAGATATTACTGGTGGTAGTGTATTTGTTGCCGGAGACCGTCTAGGTACCGCCGTAGCGCCTATTGCAGCCGACACACAGTACTGTGCAGACATTGCTGTGATCCGGTTTGAAGGGCGCTGCAGCTATTACTGGTGGTAGTGTCTCTGTTGCCGGAGACCGTCTAGGTACCACCGCAGCGCCTATTGCAGCCGACACACAGTACTGTGCGGACATTGCTGTGATCCGGTTTGAAGGGCGCTGTAGATATTACTGGTGGTAGTGTATTTGTTGCCGGAGACCGTGTAGGCAGCACCGCAACAATGTACTAACATTACTGTGACGGGACCATACCATTGGACTTACAGCGCCCTTCAAACCGGATCACCATACCGTCTGTACGTTACTGCTTAGTCGCTGCGGTGGCGCCTACACGGCCGCCGGCAACAGGGAACTCACCAGCAGCGAATCACACGAGTCTGATATGCTGGTCACCATCCGCATACGGTGTCAAATTTAATTAGGTCGCGTGTCGTCTTCAGCTGACCACCATCATACCATCAGCATCGGGTTGCGAGGACGCACACTGCAACTTAAGGAAGGCGCCGGCTGGTGTTCGTTCGCATTACAACAGAATCGAGTTACAAAGGGAGCGGTCCAAGTGCGAGCGGGGAGCGATTCCCAGCGGGTATTGCTTCTACTGTGATCCGGTTCGAAGGGCTCTGCGGCTAGTAATTACTTAGGTAACCAGATTCGACAACTTAAGTCTCGGGCGGAATTTACATCATCCGTAAGTAGCAACACTTCATGAACAGGCGCATCACTTACTATCAAGTGATCGTCCCGTTCTTGCAGCTTCGTTGGATAAGGTCGAACTGGTGACGTGACTCGAGCGGAGGAGCAGCTCCTACAACTTGGACCACCACTATTCACTTAACGTTACGTAATTACTCTGTTCAACTTACAAGCGCTAAGTTATTGGGTCACGTAATATGGGACGCGATAATTTAATAACCGTCAGTTTGATATATATATATATATATATACGAGTCTCTGTAGCAACCGTTGCCATGGCAACCGCGAAAAAACACCAAGCGAAAGTGAGCATACAAATCAATTAGAAAAGACACGAATCTATTAAATTAAATTATTATTATTAATATTTTGTAACTAAGCGACGATACGAGCGGGACCTTCACCTGATGGCGAGTGATACGCCCGCCAACACGTGGCGCCAGTTAACCTAATATACAGACACACATTTGGCTCGTCGCCTGAGACGTAAGATGTTGTCTCGTTACCCCAGTATTTACACTAGCTGCAACGCCCTTCAAACCGGATCACAGCAATGTCCGCACAGTACTGTGTGTCGGCTGCAATAGGCGCTGCGGTGGTACCTAGACGGTCTCCGGCAACAGAGAATACCACCAGTAACAACTACAGCGCCCTTCAAACCGGATCACAGCAATGTCCGCACAGTACTGTGTGTCGGCTGCAATAGGCGCTGCGGTGGTACCTAGACGGTCTCCGGTAACAGAGAATACCACCAGTAACAACTACAGCGCCCTTCAAACCGGATCACAGCAATGTCCGCACAGTACTGTGTGTCGGCTGCAATAGGCGCTGCGGCGGTACCTAGACGGTCTCCGGCAACAGAGATACTACCACCAGTAATAGCTACAGCGTCCTTCAAACCGGATCACAGCAATGTCCGCACAGTACTGTGTGTCGGCTGCAATAGGCGCTGCGGCGGTACCTAGACGTTCTCCAGCAACAGAGACACTACCACCAGTAACAGTGACAGCGCCCTTCAAACCGGATCACAGCAATGTCCGCACAGTACTGTGTGTCGGCTGCAATAGGCGCTGCGGCGGTACCTAGACGGTCTCCGGCAACAGAGACACTACCACCAGTAACAGCTGACAGCGCCCTTCAAACCGGATCACAGCAATGTCCGCACAGTACTGTGTGTCGGCTGCAATAGGCGCTGCGGCGGTACCTAGACGGTCTCCGGCAACAGAGATACTACCACCAGTAATAGCTACAGCGCCCTTCAAACCGGATCACAGCAATGTCCGCACAGTACTGTGTGTCGGCTGCAATAGGCGCTGCGGTGGTACCTAGACGGTCTCCGGCAACAGAGACACTACCACCAGTAACAACTACAGCGCCCTTCAAACCGGATCACAGCAATGTCCGCACAGTACTGTGTGTCGGCTGCAATAGGCGCTGCGGTGGTACCTAGACGGTCTCCGGTAACAGAGAATACCACCAGTAACAACTACAGCGCCCTTCAAACCGGATCACAGCAATGTCCGCACAGTACTGTGTGTCGGCTGCAATAGGCGCTGCGGTGGTACCTAGACGGTCTCCGGTAACAGAGAATACCACCAGTAACAACTACAGCGCCCTTCAAACCGGATCACAGCAATGTCCGCACAGTACTGTGTGTCGGCTGCAATAGGCGCTGCGGTGGTACCTAGACGGTCTCCGGTAACAGAGAATACCACCAGTAACAACTACAGCGCCCTTCAAACCGGATCACAGCAATGTCCGCACAGTACTGTGTGTCGGCTGCAATAGGCGCTGCGGTGGTACCTAGACGGTCTCCGGTAACAGAGAATACCACCAGTAACAACTACAGCGCCCTTCAAACCGGATCACAGCAATGTCCGCACAGTACTGTGTGTCGGCTGCAATAGGCGCTGCGGTGGTACCTAGACGGTCTCCGGTAACAGAGAATACCACCAGTAACAACTACAGCGCCCTTCAAACCGGATCACAGCAATGTCCGCACAGTACTGTGTGTCGGCTGCAATAGGCGCTGCGGTGGTACCTAGACGGTCTCCGGTAACAGAGAATACCACCAGTAACAACTACAGCGCCCTTCAAACCGGATCACAGCAATGTCCGCACAGTACTGTGTGTCGGCTGCAATAGGCGCTGCGGTGGTACCTAGACGGTCTCCGGTAACAGAGAATACCACCAGTAACAACTACAGCGCCCTTCAAACCGGATCACAGCAATGTCCGCACAGTACTGTGTGTCGGCTGCAATAGGCGCTGCGGTGGTACCTAGACGGTCTCCGGTAACAGAGAATACCACCAGTAACAACTACAGCGCCCTTCAAACCGGATCACAGCAATGTCCGCACAGTACTGTGTGTCGGCTGCAATAGGCGCTGCGGTGGTACCTAGACGGTCTCCGGTAACAGAGAATACCACCAGTAACAACTACAGCGCCCTTCAAACCGGATCACAGCAATGTCCGCACAGTACTGTGTGTCGGCTGCAATAGGCGCTGCGGTGGTACCTAGACGGTCTCCGGTAACAGAGAATACCACCAGTAACAACTACAGCGCCCTTCAAACCGGATCACAGCAATGTCCGCACAGTACTGTGTGTCGGCTGCAATAGGCGCTGCGGTGGTACCTAGACGGTCTCCGGTAACAGAGAATACCACCAGTAACAACTACAGCGCCCTTCAAACCGGATCACAGCAATGTCCGCACAGTACTGTGTGTCGGCTGCAATAGGCGCTGCGGTGGTACCTAGTCGGTCTCCGGTAACAGAGAATACCACCAGTAACAACTACAGCGCCCTTCAAACCGGATCACAGCAATGTCCGCACAGTACTGTGTGTCGGCTGCAATAGGCGCTGTGGTGGTACCTAGACGGTCTCCGGTAACAGAGAATACCACCAGTAACAACTACAGCGCCCTTCAAACCGGATCACAGCAATGTCCGCACAGTACTGTGTGTCGGCTGCAATAGGCGCTGCGGTGGTACCTAGACGGTCTCCGGCAACAGAGACACTACCACCAGTAACAACTACAGCGCCCTTCAAACCGGATCACAGCAATGTCCGCACAGTACTGTGTGTCGGCTGCAATAGGCGCTGCGGTGGTACCTAGACGGTCTCCGGCAACAGAGACACTACCACCAGTAATAGCTACAGCGCCCTTCAAACCGGATCACAGCAATGTCCGCACAGTACTGTGTGTCGGCTGCAATAGGCGCTGCGGTGGTACCTAGACGGTCTCCGAAAACACAGGGATACACTTACATCTCCCTATATATATATGAGATGTGTATATATATATGACCCGGCGTATATCTTACCATAAATTAGGGTAGAGTTCCATTTTCATCACATCTAGAAATTTCCATTGAAGTAGACAGAAACGATTTTAATTTTTATTATTTTATGCGGAACCCTATTATTTATTATTATTAACAATAAATAAAAAAATTTTTTACAAACAATAATCTATATATATATTTATATATAATGATATTGGGTTTCTTTTGTTTGCGATTCATGTGAAAATCAGTGCAGACATTACTGTGATCCAGTTTGAAGGGCGCTGTAGCTATTACTGGTGGTAGTGTCTCTGTTGCCGGAGACCGTCTAGGTACCGCCGCAGCGCCTATTGCAGCCGACACACAGTACTGTGCGGACATTGCTGTGATCCGGTTTGAAGGGCGCTGTAGCTATTACTGGTGGTAGTGTCTCTGTTGCCGGAGACCGTCTAGGTACCGCCGCAGCGCCTATTGCAGCCGACACACAGTACTGTGCGGACATTGCTGTGATCCGGTTTGAAGGGCGCTGTAGCTATTACTGGTGGTAGTGTCTCTGTTGCCGGAGACCGTCTAGGTACCGCCGCAGCGCCTATTGCAGCCGACACAGTACTGTGCGGACATTGCTGTGATCCGGTTTGAAGGGCGCTGTAGCTATTACTGGTGGTAGTGTCTCTGTTGCCGGAGACCGTGTAGGTACCGCCGCAGCGCCTATTGCAGCCGACACACAGTACTGTGCGGACATTGCTGTGATCCGGTTTGAAGGGCGCTGCAGCTATTACTGGTGGTAGTGTCTCTGTTGCCGGAGACCGTCTAGGTACCACCGCAGCGCCTATTGCAGCCGACACACAATACTGTGCCGACATTGCTGTGATCCGGTTTGAAAGGCGCTGCAACTAGTGCAATTACTGGCGTAATTAGACATGTTATGTCTCAGACGACGAGCGCAATGTGGCGCAGTATATATCATCTTAACTAGCGCCATGTCATGGGCGTATCATACCAGCACATCACATCATCATCATCAGGTGCCGTCTTCAAACTGAAGATTGGCGATCAGATTGAGAAAACCAATTCGATCGTCAGCTAGTCTTCTTAGCTGATGGTATTTAAACCTGGTCCATTCCTTTACATCATCAAAACATTTCTTGCGCTGTCTACCAGGTGCCCGGTTGCCAGGAATTTTGTCCTCCAGGATCAACCTTGGGAACTCATAAAGGGATCCTCTTTGAAGGTGTCCGAAAAATGCAACCATTGCAGCTGACGTCACGACGTCTGCATCATGAGGCATCACGTACTTCATGTATAACATGCTTCGAAATATACCACAGATAATATAATATAATATAAACAGACCTTTTAATATTCCCAGTGGTGGGATTCAAGGTCTTTTACGAGAGAGACGACGCCTTTATCTATTTCACTGATAAAGTACTTATTTGATAGATGTGATTGTGGAATTCTTCGTGATAATTTTAAGTTCCCACTCAGTGGGAATCGAGCCCACATCTCGAAATATATACACAAGCTCACTAAGTCGGTAAAGCTGCGACGTAAATTAATTAATCTCAATGACAGATTGTAAAATTCAAAATGTCCTCCGCTCAATTTTCTCTATTGTATTGAAATAGACAAATGTTTATATACCATTATGCCTCATAATTATTTTAATATTTAAAAAAAAAATTGTTAAATAATATTTGTGTTAATAGTTTATTGTATATTATTAATAATGGATTTAATTTAGAATAAAATAGTTGAGAAATTAATACAGGATTTTATTAATTTCTTTTGTTTGATTGCATGGGTGAAATTATGTATGGCGGTGTGTTTTTTTTTAAAAAAAAAGTCTACTTGTATACATCTTCCATTTTGTTTGTTTGACTATACGGGTGAAAATGCGTGTGGTGGTGGGAGACGAAGTGGGGGTGGGTCACCGTGCAAACTCCGATTGGTTTGTAGGTTTATTGCGGGTTTAGAGCCAGTGCCGTGTGTTCCGACTTTGACATTGAAAAAATTAAAAAAAAAAAACGTTTACTTTTAACTTTATGGAACAATAGAATCAAAGGGGTTCTATATTGAGCCAAGTGATTTTTAAATCTATCATACTGCTAGTGATGTGACATTTATAATTTTTTTTTTAATCACCAGTGGCAGTGGTATTGGTTTTGGTGCTTCAATATGGCGACTGCTATATCCAGAATGGTAAGTGGCTTTTGTTTTTTTTTTTTTTTTAATTTAGAACTGGTACGTGACAAAGCATTGCAGCATAATCATTGTTATAAAATGTTTTAAAATTTATTATTGAGAAAAAAGAATTAACTTTATATAAAAATTATTTTATTTTTTTTTTATATTTTATCAATTGAAAATTTTTTAAAATTATTTATTTGGGTTATAGAATTGTATGTGAGATTTAAGTAAAAGATATAACGTTAAGCACAGATTAAAGAAACTTAAATAAATACTCCTTGTTAGAATTCTCCAGCTTAATTGAATAATTTAATAAGAATATAAGTTAACATAAAGCTAAAGTATTGGTGAAAAAAAAAAATGTTCTGTTAACTTACAATTATTTCTGTCTCCGGCAAAGAGCTGGTGGAACCTCAGGAAGTCGGGTCTGCCGCCGAAGAATTTCCCGTTCTGGTTCAGTACTTCTCTGATCAGTTCCAGGTTATTCACAACCATACATTGGGCGCTTCCTAATTGTATGCTGAAGATATCCCCATACTTCTTGGCCAGGTCCGTGAACGCTTGGAAGGGCGACTCGTGTCCACCCAGGAGGTGCAGGCTGCCGATAATAGGCAAAGGCGTCGGTCCCGGCGCCTGTCTCAACTCCGTCGTCCTCTCCGCCCCGTATTTGCTGGACTTCCTCCACGCGATCGTTCTGCGCGTGTAAAGCTTATAGGCCACGAGGGCGATTAAAGCGAGAACTAGCAGCGCACTCATCTTGATTATTTTCCTAAAAAAGAAATTTTTTTATCGAGTGGCAACACTAGTTTGACGGGAGTTTTGGCGGGAACCAGGAGCGTTCGCCGGCCGGCACTGCGTCAGCTGGCCGCGCGTCCGCCATTTTATAGTCGCGCCATTTGCATTTTAGGCCTGCGCTACGTTCGTTTGTATTGCACTTGAAGCAGTGTATATTCAGCTTTATCACCATAATTATAAAGACCTAAAGATTGCGGTGTTAGTGTAGTCGACTTATACCGTACACTGAATATAGTATATATTTATATTTAAGTTGTTTTCGTTTGAAAATCATATCATACGTAACTGGAGTTGAAAACATATTCTTCCTAAATATTTATTGATTAATACAAAACGGATTTGTTTTATGACAACAAAGTAATGCTAAGTTAGAGATCTGGGTCCGGATTTTGGGAATATCATAGAAGCCGTGATAGTTCAGTTTGTGATGTACCACAAAGAGTTGCAGGTTCGGTACCGTTCGCGAGGGGAAATATCGTGAGGGAACTAACATATTCCAATAACTGCTTTCATTTGATATATCCCAACCCGCACTTAATACCTTGACTTAATCGTACTGACATAAAACCTCGAATCCCACATGTGGGAACAGCAAGAGGGCTATTCATAAAACTGTTAGTAAAGGCCGCTGTATAGTTTCAGAAATTTTTAACCATTATCCTTTTAATACTTTATTTATATCATTATAAACATTAAACAAATTAAATTTTATGTAGACCATAATCATATAGTTAGATGATGTACACTCTGATCGTCATTTTCTGTTTACCTTGCAGCGCCCTTCAATACGGATCACAGTAATGTTCATACAATACACTTTAGATGCAGTAAAAGTAGTTGCATTGGTAACAAGACAGTCTTTGACAACAGATATCTTTCACCTCTGCTCTGGAGTCATGTGGTTATGATGGAGGTTCTCATAACCCTCACAATGACTGTAGAGGATGATGTGGTCTCCAGTCATCGTGCACGCCGTCTACGTGTTAAATTGGTATTATTATTACACGGGTAAACTGAACAGTCGCAATGTTCATATAATCTTACAATGCGACGACACGTGCACTCGGCCGAGTAATACAATACATTTGTTTATTCAAATTTGAACTGTGTCATATATACAATAGAGTTCATTTGAAAGAGAGATTTGTTTAGCGGAGTGTACCGCGGTGCGGCGGACTAAACTTCGGGCGGATTTTGTCTTTAAATGCATAGCGTTAAAGTTCATATTGCAACGGTCGCCTAGAATGTATGAACGGGGTAACCAATGGTCGGACGATTATGGATGGTCCTGATGCTCTAGTTACAGTAGTAATAATACTACTTCATCATTATCATCATCATCATCATCACCATCAGTAGATAGACGTCCACAGCTGGACATAGGCCTCCTTCAAAGATTCCCACATCGATCACGTTTCATATGGGGGTAATTGGGTTATTCCCCATCACGTTATCTCAATGTGGTTTGGTGGGATCGAGAGATTCGTTTGTATGGAAGTTGCACCGTCTAGGTAGGTATCACCGCATATCCTATTGCAGCCGGCACACAGTACTGTGCAGATATTACTGTGATCCGGTTTGAAGGGCGCTGTAGCTATTACTGGTGGTAACGTTTCTGTCGCCGGAGACTGTCTAGGTACCACCGCAGCGCCTATTGCAGCCGGCACACAGTACTGTGCAGACATTACTGTGATCCGGTTTGAAGGGCGCTGTAGCTATTACTGGTGGTAGCGTTTCTGTCGCCGGAATCCGTCTAGGTACCACCGCAGCGCCTATTGCAGCCGGCACACACTACTGTGCGGACATTGCTGTGATCCGGTTTGAAGGGCGCTGCAGCTATTACTGGTGGTAGTGTCTCTGTTGCCGGAGACCGTCTAGGTACCACCGCAGCGCCTATTGCAGCCGGCACACAGGTACTGTGCGGACATTACCGTGATCCGGTTTGAATGGCGCTGTCTAATGCAATTACTGCGGCAACGAGCGCAACATGGTGCTGTTTATAACAACCTAACTAGCGCCATGCCAGGACCAGGCGTATCACTTACCATCGTAGTATAGAATAAACAGAAGACCAGTTCTGTTACCATGCCGTGCGTTTTTTTCCTTCCAGTAATAAGCTGTTTAAAAATTGACTCAATTCTGATGCAGCACGCCCTCCTTAATATCCGTTTGACGTAAGAGTTTACGTGAAACGTAACCGCCGGCCGAGCGACGCGGCACAGATAGTTGAACACATAATAGTCGACTTTTTTTAGTTCTCATTCAACGAAGCGACGAGGCGAGCGGTACCACCGCCTGATGGTAAACGACATGTTCGTTCACAATCATTTGGGGGTAGTTAGCATGTTATACTGTACACCAGCTGCTGCCGCCCTTCAAACCGGATCACAGTAATGTCCGCACAGTACTGTGTGTCGGCTGCAATAGGCGCTGCGGCGGTACCTAGACGGTCTCCAACAACAGAGACACTACCACCAGTAATAGCTACAGCGCCCTTCAAACCGGATCACAGCAATGTCCGCACAGTACTGTGTGCCGGCTGCAATAGGCGCTGCGGCGGTACCTAGACGGTCTCCGGCAACAGAGACACTACCACCAGTGATAGCTACAGCGCCCTTCAAACCGGATCACAGCAATGTCCGCACAGTACTGTGTGTCGGCTGCAATAGGCGCTGCGGCGGTACCTAGACGGTCTCCGGCAACAGAGATACTACCACCAGTAATAACTGCAGCGCCCTTCAAACCGGATCACAGCAGTGTCCGCACAGTACTGTGTGTCGGCTGCAATAGACGCTGCGGTGGTACCTAGACGGTCTCCGGCAACAGAGACACTACCACCAGTAATAGCTACAGCGCCCTTCAAACCGGATCACAGCAATGTCCGCACAGTACTGTGTGTCGGCTGCAATAGGCGCTGCGGCGGTACCTAGACGGTCTCCGGCAACAGAGACACTACCACCAGTAATAGCTACAGCGCCCTTCAAACCGGATCACAGCAATGTCCGCACAGTACTGTGTGCCGGCTGCAATAGGCGCTGCGGCGGTACCTAGACGGTCTCCGGCAACAGAGACACTACCACCAGTAATAGCTACAGCGCCCTTCAAACCGGATCACAGCAATGTCCGCACAGTACTGTGTGCCGGCTGCAATAGGCGCTGCGGCGGTACCTAGACGGTCTCCGGCAACAGAGATACTACCACCAGTAATAACTGCAGCGCCCTTCAAACCGGATCACAGCAGTGTCCGCACAGTACTGTGTGTCGGCTGCAATAGACGCTGCGGTGGTACCTAGACGGTCTCCGGCAACAGAGATTCTACCACCAGTAATAATTGCAGCGCCCTTCAAACCGGATCACAGCAATGTCCGCACAGTACTGTGTGTCGGCTGCAATAGGCGCTGCGGCAGTACCTAGACGGTCTCCGGCAACAGAGACACTACCACCAGTAATAGCTACAGCGCCCTTCAAACCGGATCACAGCAATGTCCGCACAGTACTGTGTGTCGGCTGCAATAGGCGCTGCGGCTGTACCTAGACGGTCTCCGGCAACAGAGACACTACCACCAGTAATAGCTACAGCGCCCTTCAAACCGGATCACAGCAATGTCCGCACAGTACTGTGTGCCGGCTGCAATAGGCGCTGCGGCGGTACCTAGACGGTCTCCGGCAACAGAGACACTACCACCAGTAATAGCTACAGCGCCCTTCAAACCGGATCACAGCAATGTCCGCACAGTACTGTGTGCCGGCTGCAATAGGCGCTGCGGCGGTACCTAGACGGTCTCCGGCAACAGAGACACTACCACCAGTAATAGCTACAGCGCCCTTCAAACCGGATCACAGCAATGTCCGCACAGTACTGTGTGTCGGCTGCAATAGGCGCTGCGGCGGTACCTAGACGGTCTCCGGCAACAGAGACACTACCACCAGTAATAGCTACAGCGCCCTTCAAACCGGATCACAGCAATGTCCGCACAGTACTGTGTGTCGGCTGCAATAGGCGCTGCGGCGGTACCTAGACGGTTTCCGGCAACAGAGACACTACCACCAGTAATAGCTACAGCGCCCTTCAAACCGGATCACAGCAATGTCCGCACAGTACTGTGTGTCGGCTGCAATAGGCGCTGCGGCGGTACCTAGACGGTCTCCGGCAACAGAGACACTACCACCAGTAATAGCTGCAGCGCCCTTCAAACCGGATCACAGCAATGTCCGCACAGTAATGTGTGTCGGCTGCAATAGGCGCTGCGGCGGTACCTAGATGGTCTCCGGTAACAGAGACACTACCACCAGTAATAGCTACAGCGCCCTTCAAACCGGATCACAGCAATGTCCGCACAGTACTGTGTGTCGGCTGCAATAGGCGCTGCGGCGGTACCTAGACGGTTTCCGGCAACAGAGACACTACCACCAGTAATAGCTACAGCGCCCTTCAAACCGGATCACAGCAATGTCCGCACAGTACTGTGTGCCGGCTGCAATAGGCGCTGCGGCGGTACCTAGACGGTCTCCGGCAACAGAGACATTACCACCAGTAATAGCTGCAGCGCCCTTCAAACCGGATCACAGCAATGTCCGCACAGTACTGTGTGCCGGCTGCAATAGGCGCTGCGGCGGTACCTAGACGGTCTCCGGCAACAGAGACACTACCACCAGTAATAACTGCAGCGCCCTTCAAACCGGATCACAGCAATGTCCGCACAGTAATGTGTGTCGGCTGCAATAGGCGCTGCGGCGGTACCTAGATGGTCTCCGGTAACAGAGACACTACCACCAGTAATAGCTACAGCGCCCTTCAAACCGGATCACAGCAATGTCCGCACAGTACTGTGTGTCGGCTGCAATAGGCGCTGCGGCGGTACCTAGACGGTTTCCGGCAACAGAGACACTACCACCAGTAATAGCTACAGCGCCCTTCAAACCGGATCACAGCAATGTCCGCACAGTACTGTGTGCCGGCTGCAATAGGCGCTGCGGCGGTACCTAGACGGTCTCCGGCAACAGAGACACTACCACCAGTAATAGCTGCAGCGCCCTTCAAACCGGATCACAGCAATGTCCGCACAGTACTGTGTGCCGGCTGCAATAGGCGCTGCGGCGGTACCTAGACGGTCTCCGGCAACAGAGACACTACCACCAGTAATAACTGCAGCGCCCTTCAAACCGGATCACAGCAATGTCCGCACAGTACTGTGTGTCGGCTGCAATAGGCGCTGCGGCGGTACCTAGACGGTCTCCGGCAACAGAGACACTACCACCAGTAATAGCTACAGCGCCCTTCAAACCGGATCACAGCAATGTCCGCACAGTACTGTGTGCCGGCTGCAATAGGCGCTGCGGCGGTACCTAGACGGTCTCCGGCAACAGAGACATTACCACCAGTAATAGCTGCAGCGCCCTTCAAACCGGATCACAGCAATGTCCGCACAGTACTGTGTGCCGGCTGCAATAGGCGCTGCGGCGGTACCTAGACGGTCTCCGGCAACAGAG